>JBAJHX010000002.1:2122415-2156019 GCA_037176925.1 Amniataba percoides | reverse complement strand
TAATGTCAAAAAAAGTTTTTATTTTTCATTTAGACAGCATGTATTCACACATTACAAGTAAAATCACGTAAAATTGAAAAATTAATTTTTTTTTTTTTCACTTAGACATCATGTATTAACACATTGGATGTACAATCACATAAAATTAAAAAATGAAAAAAAACATTTTTTTTTCATTTAGACATCATGTATTAACACATTGGATGTAAAAACATAAAATTGAAAAATGAAAAAAAAAATTTTTTTTTCATTTAGACATCATGTATTCACACATTGGCCGTAAAATCACGCAAAAACCATAATGTCAAAAAAAGTTTTTATTTTTCATTTAGACATCATGTATTCACACATTACAAGTAAAATCATGTAAAATATGAAAAAGGCATGAGAAAAACCCAACAGTCAACTGTCAACTGTCAAGAGAAAATTATATTAAACAAACACAATGTTGGTTTTGGTCTGAGATTTTCTGTATAAGTTTTATCATTGATTGTCAAAGTGACGGAGTAATGTATAAGTATAAAAGAAGTCTAACCTTTCGTTGTGTTTGTGTACAGACTCCCTTCACGCTCACCTTGAGGATCTGGGACATCTACATCTTGGAGGGTGAACGACTGCTGCCCGCCATGTCCTACACCATCCTCAAACTGCACAAAAGTAAGACCGTTCGCTCTGCACGGCGCTGCCAGCTGGCATCCACCTCTCATACACTGGGGGGAAACAAAAAAAGTCATTTATATATGTGTGTGTGATTTACAGAGCACCTAATGAAGCTGTCCATGGAAGAGCTGGTGGAGTTCCTGCAGGCGACTTTGTCCAAAAATTTCTTCTTCGAGGACGACTTTGTGATCGAGCAGCTGCAGGCGTCCATGACGGAGCTCAGGAGGGCGAAGCTGGATCTTCCCGCACCAGGTACAGCTACGGCATAAAACTAAAGTATGACCAGCTTTAATACAGAAAGGGACTTTTTTGGGGGGACCAATGGTGACGTGGCTGCAACAAAACCACAGAGAGAACCAATACATGCTATCTATTTAGTCACAATTTTATAATAATCTGGCAATAAAGTGAAGTCTAAGTCTAAGTCCAATTTGTTATGCAGTTATATTTTAACCAGAACAGATGGTGTAAATGGAGCCATTTACTTGAATGAGTACAGTATACGTGTGTGTTTTTTAACTTAAAAACAACATTTGGTGTTTTCCAATAATAATACCGTATATAACCAATCACTTTAGGCTTTAAGAAACTTTGAAGGGCATTTTCACAACTTTCTGAGGTTTTATTGAATCAATGAGTATTAATTGAAAAAATAAATAATCCTGTGAAATCTTTTTCTTTTAAACAAATACATTTAAAATGAGCTCAAAACTAATCTGTACTCATATCATACCTAAAAAAGAAATTTAATCAAACACTCCTCTGAAACGCTCAATGAAATGCCCCTTCAGGTATTGTTGCTTTCACGCGTGTACTATGGCTTCCTGCCATCCCTTTAGCGTGTAGCGGTGTTAGCGCCTGTAGTCATAGTAACGGTGTGTTTTCTAATCCTGCTCTGTCTCCTCATTAAATCTGCCTTCTCTCCCTCTTTTCTTTTTAAAAACGATGTTAAGCCAACAACAACAAAAGTGTGGCCGTGAGCGGGGGCCACATTCCCTCCTACAACAGTAACCGGTGGGCTATCCTGACTGGTCGTCCCTCTCCATGTCTCCGTCCATCTGTCTTTAAGTCTGTCCTGTCTGTCTTCTGTCTGTCCAGCAGCACTCCAGTGTTTTATTCCACAAACTGGCCTTTCCAGCTGTTTTTATCCCCACCTCCCAAACCCCACATGATGTTTTTGCTTATTTCTGCTTATTTGGAGTCCTGCAGTGGCTCTCCTCTCGTCTTTCTTCACTTTCTTTCCTTATTTATTTACTTTTTATTCCAAAGTGACTGAACTGTGAAATATCACCTCTGTTCGTTAGTCTTTCAGGTGACATAATGCGCCATCTGGTGGCCAACTAAAGTCATATGATACTGTTTTTAACTGGAAACTTACCTTTTGGTTTTTTTTTGTTGTTTGTATGGCGTCATTTAGCTGTCATAAACATGAGAGCACAAATAAAAAGAGCACAGGATCAGGGATCGAGGGTGTAAAAACATAAAACTGAAAGGTTAAAAATTATTTTGTGGCGAATAAAGTCAGGTTAATTTAGAAGACATTTTTCATAATAATTATAATAAGCTGCATGTTTGAATAGCCAATACACAGATTTCAGACAAATCGGAAACAGTAAATAAGCAGTGGATCTTAGACTTGGCACTTCTTCACACTTACTAAGGGTTTTTCCTTATGTTGGACAAAAGTGTCTGCTAAATGAAATTGTAGAATTGTGATGTTTGGCTAATAAAATACTATGATGCTCTACCAAACAGACTACACATATGGTGTCATTTAGCTGTCATAAACATGAGAGCACAAATACAAATGAAAAGGGCACAGGATCAGGGATTGAGGCCGTAAAAACATAAAACTGAAAGGTTAAAAATAATTTTGTGGGTGGCGAAAACAGTTTTTGTCTCGAGTGTGAACACTGTAACAGAGCGCAGATATGAAAGCTGCAGCACCGCTCGCTCTCTCTGTTTGAAACTTTTCCTCGCTCTTGATATTTTTCCAAACCGGAAAGTCGTCATGGGTCTGAGGCTCGACAAGACGATTGCCGAGCCTTTCCGGTTTGGAAAAATATCAAGAGCGATGAAAAGTTTCAAACAGAGAGAGCGAGCGGTGCTGCAGCTTTCATATCTGCGCTCTGTTACAATGTTCACACTCGAGACAAAAACTTTATTCGCCACTAAATTATTTTTAACTTTTCAGTTTTATGTTTTTACCCACTCAATCCCTGATCCTGTGCTCTTTTAATTTGTATCTGCACTCTCATGTTTATGAGAGCTAAATGATGCCATATATGTAGTCTGTTTGGTAGAGCATCATAGTATTTTATTAGCCAAACATCACTGTTTTTAAAAGCAGCAGCTGATCTACAATTCTACAATTTCATTTAGCAGACGCTTTTGTCCAAAGCGACGTACAACACAAGCATGAAATATGACATAAGGAAAAACCCTTAGTAAGTGTGAAGAAGTGCCAAGTCTAAGATCCACTTCTTATTTACTGAAGTTTCAGATTTGTCTGAAATCTGTATATTGGCTGTTCAAACATGCAGCTTATTATAATTATTATGAAAAATATCTTCTAAATTAACCTGACTTTCCTGCAGCTTAGTAGACTTAGTAGTCTTACCTGTAAAGACGCACCTGTCCTCATCAGTCTTTTTCAGGTTCCTGTGTGCCGTTCTCCTCCTGTCTTTAGCCGTTAGTTTTCTGTAAACAGCAGCAGCCATTTATTTTATACAATTTCTCTCTTTAAAACAGAAGAAGGAACCTGAAGTTTCCTTTCTTCCAGAGCCCACACAACTCGAACAGTAGCTGTCTGTTCGTTTGCCTGCCCGCTGACAAGATAATGAGCCACTTTTACAACACTGGAGGCTTTTGTTTAACTTGTGTTTTAACAACCATCTGCTACCACATTTGCTGGTGTGCTTTTTTATTTTTTAATCCGCATTTTTGCATCTGAGGTGGCTGAACTTAGATAAATGACAGTGGTTATACGGTAGTAGTTTTGAACTTTACTGAATCCAGTTTGACTTTAGAAAAGGTCTCTTCTTTTTTATTCTGTGCAAACACCAGCTGGATGATTTTTTCTAATCTACAGGAGCTTTTCTCTCCTCTGTCTCTGCATAGTAGTTAAACCTGTCTGGATTCAATTACTCTGCTACTAACCTCTGCCAAAACTGAGTTTAGGCCGAGTCCCTTCAGGACAAAAGATCAGAAAAGGTGTTAGATACTGGCCAAAGCTTTAAAAATACACCAGTGAACTGGAAGATTCTTGTCAAACCAACCTTTTCTTACCTTTTATACTGATGGTGGCTTGTTTAACACACCAGCCCCTGAAGACCTTCACACAAAACGTCAAAATCACATCTTTTATGTTATTTTATGAGCCATGAAAGTACAATTTTATGTTCCTCCGATCTTTGTAAATTGAGGAAAAAGCCTCTGCAACAGCATTTATACTCCCGTGGTATAAATGCAGCTCCTTGAGGCAAGGTTAGGCAGGTTTCATTGTTTTACAGACTGCACCCCCTCACACTGAAATCACTTCCTCCTTCCAGCTGTGTGAAATAAAAACAATACTGATACCTGCTAGTAGCTACAAATATGGTGGCCATGAGTCTTGAAATATAAAATAGGCTCAAACAATAATTTTATACTTCAGAAGAAGTTCACCTCGGTCAGAATAAGCGCTTACGTACCTGTATTAGTAAGACGTTGTTGGTCGTGATTTGACCTGGACACATAAAATGAAAAGAGTTCAATAAGTAAAAAATGAAATTACATTCACCAATATAATATAGAAAACTCTTTTCCATCAGTTTTTGAGTTATTAAAATCTATATGTGAAATATATATTATAGGAAATGTTTTCACATTCTACAGTTTAATTAACTTCAGGTTAAAGCTGCAGTTTTTAAACATTAATTTTAAGTTTATGTGTATTTATAGCTTAAAAAGTTAAAGCATTTGTAGAGAGTTTTTATGGACTCACATCTAAATAGAGGGTCACTTGTCGTGTATTTCATGCACTTACATTTGCAAGATTCAGAGGACGAGTAAACTCAATACTGTATCTGAAAACATGTAGAGGAAATGTGACAGAAACGGTTTTCATTACCTGTATTGTGGGACAGGAGAGTCTCTGGTAAATGAGGATTCCTGAAAGAAGACAGAAAACAGTTTATTAATAATTTAGTGCTATAAAGAGTCAACCTTTCTTTACATGTTTTTCTTTCTGACAAGGGAAAACTGAATGACGATAAGCTAGCTTTTGATTTGTGGGTTTAGTACAGTTCATTTCCTGGATCACTCCCACAGCACCTTCCCCAGCTGCCGTCTCCTGACTCTGGTGATCACACTTTCCCTTACAGTCACCATCACCGTGTCTATATGTTCCTGTCAACTCTACTTTTTATTTCTTTTTGACATATAGCAATGACTTTAAGTATTAATGTCGTAACTTTGGTGTAAGCTGAGTGGTCATCAGTGAGGAAATATCTCTGTGGCTTTCAAGTTTGTACTTATAAGTCTGTATATTTAATAAGGTTCATTAATCAGGAACCATTTCTGTATGACCTTTCAATTTGGGGCTACTGCTACAGCTAAGTACAGTTTAATGAAATGGAGTAAAACTCATAATTTCAGAGACCACTCAATTGAATGTCACTTTCTAATTGAGCCCCTACGGGAAGCCTGGAGTGAATATCAAAGACTACTTCTGATGTTTTTCCTGTCCTTTGCTTGTTGAGATGTGATTATGTGTTGTCATGAATGTAATTCTCCTTTATTTTTTACCTCTCTATGGCAGTGTTGTTGCATGAATCCATGTCCCTGTCGTGACTCCTCATCTGATGTGAATCAGCGCCACAATGTCTTAAACCATCACTGTTCACTTTTGTTCCTCAATCCTGTTCTGACATATTTCTACTGTTTTTTGCTCTTTCTAGGTAAAGAGGAAGAGTTTCCCAAGAAGACTCTCGGGCAGCTTCCTCCTGAGTTGGCAGCAGCAGCGGTGAACCACGTGCCCAACGGTCAAAGCCATGCTGAGCCTCCCCAGGAGCCAAGTCCTCAACCAGACCGCCAGCGGGACAGTCGGCCCCCCAGCCGGGCACGCAGGGACTCGTTGGAGAAAACGCTTCGCCACCACAAAGCTGAAAGGAGGGACACCCGTTCGAGAGGGTCGGGGGAGATCCCCAACGAACAGCAAAAGCAGTCCACCTCCACCACACCTGAGAGGGGAGTGACGCCAACCTCCGCCCACACCCCTACGCCACAGTTCAGCACGGTGGATAAAAGGAAGCCTCAGAGCCACGCCACCGCCAACCACAACTCCAATGCGGCCTCCAGCTCTCACAGGGACTTCACCCCCCGCTGGTTCAAACCCTCTGAGACAAAGTTGGAAGCAGCAAAGCAGGCGGCGGCACGGGAGGTCCAGCTGAGTCGAGGGCCATCACCGGCCCCCTCCAGCCCAGACGACGGTGCTCTGCTGCACCGCCGGCCTCGCTCTAAGGGCTTCATCCCCGGCTCCGACCGGGGCTCCAACGCCTCCCAGTATGACAACGTACCAGGGCTGCCAGAACAGAATTTCGAGATCCAGGAGCTTGACAGACCTCCGTCCAGAATGAGGACCCCTCGCAGTGAGACACCGTTCAGTGTATCATCCCTCCATCACAGCAGCCCCGGCCGTGGACCCAGCCTGGCTGGAAGCGTTGTCTCCGTCGCTTCAGGGCCCAGGGTGGCCAAACACCCTCTTCCTCCTCCATTTTCCAGTCCAGCAGGGGTCCAGGCCAGCTACCCTGGCAGCCAGAGCCAGTACCACACCCCTCCCCAGCAGCACTCCCCTGGAAGAACTACTACTGAGGTCCCCATCTTCCATCCCACCTACAGCGTGAGCTTGGACCACCGAGGAGAGGAGAGACTCTATGCTCTGCCACACAGATTCACCCCTCCCTCCAACGTGGCGTACGGGGAACGAGCGTACGCCACCACCCAGCGGCAGCCCAACAGCCTCTCTCCAGAAAAGGTCTTCATGAACAATTCCTACACCACCTACCGCCGGCAGCCGCCACCTAGCTCCGCCCACAACCCACGAAACGCCAGGCCCGCTGCAGAGCACTCCCTGCAGCTGGACCCCCAGGGGCGCTCCACCCCCATCTACCTGCAACAGCTCACCTCCACCTCGCAGGTCCACGCTCCGGACTACAGGTTTGAGGGGCACCGGAGAGTCGAGGCAAACCCGCACTACATGCCAGAAGGCGGGTCTCGGCGGCCCGTAGACGGGCTCGCGTGGGCGCCAGAGGACGAGCTGCCCCCTCCGTCCCCAGGTGGGATGCCCCGCTCACCAAGCTTCCAGAGAGCCCAAATGTCTCCGGTGCAGGAGTTCACTTTTCCCTCCAACCCGGACGGCCTGCTTCACTACAGGACACAGTTCCAAGAGCAGCAGCCCGTCATAAGGCAACAGCTCCCCCAGCTGTTCGGAGGACCACACTACAGGCACGCACAGGAGGCGTTTGCCATGCAGGAGTCCATGCTGCTGTAATCAGACAATAAAGAAATGGCAAGACACTGTAAAAAAAAACAACTGAGAAGTAGTCACTGACACTGTGGTAAAGACGAGCAGTAGTCCTAGCTTTTTTTAGGAACCTGGTTTTGTTTCTGCTCTGTTGTTCTTTATGTGTGAAGTACTGACCTTCTGACTGTCGCGCTGCATCGTAACGTTGCAGGTCACACCAGCCTCTGACGTTTTTACCGATCACTTTAAAAAGAGAGAAATTTTAAAAAATGAAAAAAATGACTGAAGACTTTATTTTATTTTTGGATGTAAATCATTAACAAGAGGTGACAGTATATCTTTTAGAGTCTGATATGTACAGTGGATTTTTTTGTTAATATTGCTGTTATCAGTAGCAGGGGAACATCCTCCTGAGAGAGCAAAACTTGGATTTATTTTCCATCTTTATTTTTTTATATGTTACTTCCAGATACTTACATTAGAGCTCAATTTAATCTATATGCTTGTGAATGTTATTTTTCAAAGAGAAGAAATTAAACCATGTCCAATGATAGAATTAGAGAGCGGTCACTGTTCACATTTGATTTCTATTTGATTTCCAAGCACCTCCACTGTAGAAAAAGCAGGGTTTGTTGTTTATTTCCTAGTTTTATATTCCTTCCTGATTAACTGATGTGCAATTAATTTCCCTTTTAATACGTGCAGTACAGTTCATTGGGTATTTACATGGATTCGAGGCCAGTGTAGTATTTGGTTAAATTTCAACTTTGATAAGAGACTCGAGAGCTAATTTATGAGGGCTAATTATATATATTTTCTGTTTGATGGCTTTAAACCATCAGATTTGCTCTGTAACCATTAGGTAACATGTTTTTTTAATTGCTGTACTGTAGTTACCACATCTTGAGCACATGGCAGCCAGAGATGGATGTGAAGTAGTTTCAGTACAAGTTTTTTCATTTCATTACATCTTATTATCCACAACACTGTCATATCAACTACTGTTCAGCTGCTGGCATACAAAGTCATCTGGCACACACAAACACACAATACATGTCGCAACATTTAATCAGTCACATTCCCCATCATTATAATTTTTTTTTAATTACTCTTCCTCATACTCTGGTTTTGAAGCAGTTATTTTCCAAACAGTATTGCTGTACTGTTCATTACATTCCCTAAGTTATCTTTGTTTTTTGTTAAACAACTAATTGCAGACCATTCTGATACTTTGCTTAATAAAACAAGGTGGGGTGAAAATGAATCTCTGGCTCTGTGTTTCACTTGCTTTAAATTAAAAATCCTCCATATCCTAAAGATCGATTTCCATTGAGTTTTGTTTTATCTTCTAATAATGAAACTCTGCCCCCCAGTGGGTTAGTGCAGCTATAGATTAGTGTTATAGAATATAACCCAAAAACAATTAAGAGATAGAGCAGTACGTTGAAATTTGAATATTCTTTTAAATGATTGATTATTGATTCTTATTTTGATGACCAATCCTCAATCAAGGCTTCCTCAAGGTAAAATGTCAATACAATACAATAAATGTCTTTTGTTTTTGGGCTGTTGGTTGGACAAAACAAGAATTTGAAAAAATCATGTTCAATCATTGTTTTCAGACACTGACAGAGGAAATCATTAAGTTAGTTCATATTAGTCCCAGTAAAGTTCATATAAGACAGGTAGCATTATTTAGTATATCATTATTTTCAAAGTGATATTTAGGTAAGATACTGACTTTTCTAACCAATCTAATCTATTTTTTCTGTTAATGGGAATAAGCTACAATTAAGCACCGAAATACGTGGATTAATGAATCAGTCAATCAACAGGCATAAACTACTGATGACTATGTAAAGAGTAATCACAGCAAAAATGCCAAATATTTCCTACTTAGAAGCTTCAACATTTTGAGGATTTTCAGATTACCATGTCTTGTATGATAGGAAATTGCTCATTTGGACTATTGCTTGGACATAAAAGCCATCTGAAGAGATCAAATTGGGCTCTCGGGAAAGTGTGATGTGTATTTTTTCACGATTTTCCAGGCCGAATGATTAATATAAAACAGAATTAGCAGACTAATTGCAGCCCGACTGCAATCTAACATTGTTAATGGTAAATATGTGCAGAAACTATCTGAGGAAATAACTGAGTGACACTGAAACAAACAACATGCTCCCGGAGAGAGATTATAATAAGAGCTTGTGGTTAGCATCATTCAGCCGCCTGCTCGCACACTGTTATTGTATCTTTCTGGATAAATACATTTTGGATGGCTTCAGAGGGGCGTCATGTCAAGAGCTTTGCCGCATGAGCAAACTCCGAGGAATGACAAAATCCCGCCTCTGAAGCCACCGGAGGCTGTTTGTTGTCGGCGGTGTAAAGACTTGTGTAAACGGGATGACAAATCTGTGGTAAGAGGAGCTAAAAGAGACGTGATGTTGCTTTGAAGCCAGAAATCTTGAGCTCAATCATGTTATTTCAGTCCACAGCGGGAGACAATTTGCATAAATGAGAAGATAAATATTAGAAACAAGCTCAGAATAGCTCACTGGAATAAACTGTTGATTGATCCAACAGCAGCTGAGACTGTGGGAAAGTTTCGATTGGAACAAACTTAATACAAAATACTATCAGCTGCCAAATTCATGTTGGCATTACTACCCTGCAGAGCTGAAGATTTTATTTAGTTAAACCAGACCACTGACCAAGACCAAATCACTGAATAGATTACAGAATTAAAAGAAAATTGAGGTGCAACAATTTTTTAGAGTCGATAAATTATTTTGTAAAGTAGACCACCAGTATTTTCTTGTTACATCAACTTATGAGAATTTGTTCATTTACTCTGGTTATATATAATTGGAAATTACATATATCTGCATTCTGAACCATCAGCAGTAAAAATAATGAAAAGAAAAATAGAGAAAAATATGGATGAATAAATTTATAATGAAAATGGTAATTAGTTGCAGCCTTACTTACTGAAATACCTCAGAATTTTTAAGTTATTGTTGGGGGAGATCGTAAAATCATTTGAACAAATGACTTACAGTTAATTATATAAACCAAACTTTTTTCAAACATGATTTGTTATGTCTTTGTAAACGTCTTATTATTAAATTGATTGTTTTGTCCAGCAAACCAACTAAAACCTTAAGACTTGTGGTAATGTTGTTATCTACAGAATAATACCAGGCCCTTTTTACTATTTACTCACATTTTGTTTTACAAATCAAATTTAAGTTTTTAAGGAATAAACACCCGACCAGACTGATCAATAATCAAAATAATGGTTATCTGCACCTGTACTGATATCAATTTACATTCCTTGAATATAAAGTATATATGATATAATATTATAAACTGAAGACAACATAACATGAGATCCTGTTCCTGTGACATTCTTAACACACTCTTAACTACAGCTTTTCAACCAACCTTTATAGATCTATGAGGCTCCACTGAGCTGCACTGATCACTGGAAGACTTAACTAATCAATCAGCTAAATAAAGATTTGTACCCTGAGTATTTGTTTCTTTTGTAGTAATCAATTAAGCCCTGTTATCTGGTTTTACACTAGATATTTAAACTGAAATCCTCCCCGCCCTTTCAGGCTTGTATTTTGATAACAGACCTTGTGACCTGTGCAGCTCTCTGTTTTCACCTCTCAGATCAAGACAATCACACCATCATGTGGCCGTTCAGTAAAAGTACAACCTTTTAAATTTCCCTGAAGGAGTCATCCCAAAGGGATCAATAAAGTCTAGTCTAACCTGATACAGCAGGATCCAAGTGATGGGCTGATGGGGTCCACCGCAGAGGAATCGTCTGTCTTTATATCAGCACCTGAAAAAAACAAAACAATGGTTCATTCACTCATCTTAAACATTTAAAATTATGCACCCAGGAAGGAACAACCACCTTTATAAAGTTAAATGCAGCCCTGCTACAGTTTGTAGACCATAAAAAATGCACATCAAGCTTCAAATACCTGCTACATGACATTATTTAGTAATCAATAAACAATGTTGATCAGTAAATACAACTCCATGCACTCTGGAGGAAACTTATCAACTAATGATGATGATAACGTAAAATAAAAAACAAGTACAGCAGCAAAAAACAGCAACTACAGTAGCAGAAGCAGCCTACTGACATTTAACATGTAAAAACTTACTGCAAAACCGATGGACAATATTTCCCTTTGTAATGTCTTTGAAAAGACATAAAATAGATAGATAGCTAGATAGATAAATATATTTTAATAATCCCAAAATTGCAGATAATTTGCAGATAAACTGTAGATAAATGTAAATTTCTCTTGGAGATCAATAAAGTATATATCTATCTATCCAGAAGTGAAGCTCATGTACCTCAAAACAACACTCAAGTCCAGGTCTCCATTAATGCCATATTTTCTAACATTATACAAATGAAATTATTCATTAAGTTTTATTAATATGAAGGGTTTGTATCTGCTACATGACATTATTTATCAATCAACGCAAATACTGACGAGTAGTAACATAACAGTCAATTTATTATGGGGTTGGCTGCACCAAACTTGTGGGTAAACGATTATTCATACTGCTGAATTAATTGATGTGATAATATTATATATATTCAAACCAACAATGTAGATAACGCAGTAAAATCTGCACGTATGCAAACACCAGCACAACATGGCGACTAATGCTCAGCTAACGCCACCTTCTCCGTTTTTCCTCAAATAAAAATAACTTGTAAGCTTTCATAAATAACTTAAGTGAGTTTCGGAAAGTCATGAAACAACACTTACACGTGTGAGGAAAATATTTACACTCCGCACTTCTTCTACTTCTGAACTTTTTTTGTGACCCGCTAACTAAGCTAGCAGCTAAACCAAGATGGCGGCCGGATGTGACCTAATCGTTATGAAAGTAAACCAAGTACGTTTTTAAAAATTAAATAACACAATAACACTAACATAAACACAACTATATGTACAAGTATAATAACTCAATTTACCTGAAAAAAATAAATCAATTAAAAACTTTTTTTTAAACATACAACTTTTGGTAATGTCAGGTAATGTAAGCAGCAATTTCAAACTCTACCTGAACAAATAAATACTCAATTTCTTGTACTTTGTGGAAACATTTTAATGTGAAATTCATTTCTTCAGTAACACCTGATGACAATTTTGTAGGAATGTTCTGGCCCCATGTGTACTTTTCACCATTAAAAACTCCCATTAGTTTACATGCCCTAAATGTTCTGTGGACATTAATACAACAATTAATGTAATGATACTATAACATTATTTCTTCCATAAGTTGAGTGCAGCCACATTTGCTGGGAAGGGATGAAGCAGGTCAAACAGTCCAAAGTAAAACTGCTAAGTGCTTTATCAGTTAATCTTAAGTTTAAAATGTAGTTTATACTCACCTTTTTCAGCACACACCGTTATTTAATGCTTTATTCAGAAATGCACCTTGACAGTTCTAGTTATGTCTTCTCATATTTTTATGCACCTGAACATTGGACATTTTATCAAAGCTTATGGAAAACAGTTGCTTTTCCTTTGCACTCATGTTCATGTCATAGTCTCTGAAAAACAATTGTTAACTTCCAGAACACTGGACATTCAAAATATCTTCTACTAATTTCTGATTGTATTTATTGCACCATTCAAGAACAAAGAGCAGCATTAATTCTCTCAGCCTCATGTCATTGAGTGTATTTCCTTCTCATCTCCACACTGCAGCTTTTAAGGCACACAACAGTCCAGCTACTTGTCTCAGCAAACAGGAGGGACTCTTCGGGGACGATGAAGTCAACAAACCTCAATCATTGAGAGCTTGGAAATTACACATCTAGATTTTAATAGTAGTGCAGACTTGGGACTGGTGATAATTATCTCACCAGTGCCTGAACACCGAGTGTAGCAATCAGAATAATCACTACGCCATTTCAGTGATCTCCTGTAATAAAAGCCTCCCCATCAGTCCATCAGTCGTGGGCTTTTTCTGTTTTATGGCTCCACACCGGCTTGCGTTTCTCTATGAAGGCGCGGATCCCTTCCTGTCCGTCTGCCAGCGCCAGGTTGTCAACCATCACCTTGGAGGCGGTGGCATACGCTGCATCCCGACCTTGAGCCATTTGTCTTCAGAGGAATTAAAACAGCATGTGAAGGGAAAACATCTCTGTATTAATCTAAATGTTTCAAATATTTTCACAGGAAAAATCCTGAGTGTTACAGATTTCTTTCAATAGATCAATTTTAATACATTTTTTGTTGTAATAAAGCCTCTTACTACTGTTCTAATGATTTGTTTTAAAAGATGTTTTCATTAATAAATGGGGATAATGTTTTAATGATGATAAAATACTACACACAGATTATTAGGTTTGGTTTTGAGCAGAATTTCTGTTCTTCATGGGGAACTCCCTTGGAACATCCCTGGACTTTAAAGAAACACTGAGATCTACAAGGTAAAGATGAAAAGGCATCGCTCACCTTTGGAAAGTGGCCTTGCCAAGAGCCACAACAGGTCGGCTGGCCTGACAGACCCGCTGCGCGATGGCTAATGTCTCCTCCTCCAGTCGTTCTTCTGGCACCACCTTACTGACCAGACCGTGCAGCAATGCATCATGGGCAGAGATGGGAGTTCCTGTGAACAGCATCTCCATGGCAACCTGGTTAATGAAGAAAGCAAAGGTGTATTTCAATCAGGACTTCAGACCTTATTTTTGTAGGCTGTTGCCAATATCAATATCAGTATTGGTAGTATATTGATAACATACATATATATATTTATTTTACCATTAAAAACTTGTAAAATAATCATATAACATCATCAAAGATTATTGGAAGGATATTTTACAGGTGAATAATACGCTTTATTATCAAGGTAGAACTTACTTTCATTTTTTGACCGAATGTTCAAAACTCAAAGATTTAGAATTATATAAAACATAGAAAACACACAAATCCTCATGGCTTTTTTTTTAAACCCTTAACTTTAACCAAAAAAATCAGCTTTTAGATTGATCAATTTTCAGAACAGATACCATCTTAAAATAATAAATGATTAACTGAGAGGTTTATTAACTGAAGGCTTTTCAGCTCTCACCTTCCTCGGCACAGCTCGGCCGATGGCCACCGCTGGGGTCGAGCAGAACAGACCCACATTGACACCTGGAGTGGCGAAGGTGGATTTCTCTGTCACCACGGCAATGTCACAGCTGGCAACCAGCTGACAGCCGGCTGCCGTGGCAACGCCATTCACCATTGCGATCACTGGGACGGGTATGTCTTGTATGAGAGTCATTACCTGAAGCACAAAAGCCAGTGAGATTCAGCTAACCTCATTCAAAACCTTTGAATCACCTCCAACATCGAACAATTTAAAGAGATCAATACTAGATAAAAATAAACAAATAAAGTGGAAGAGAATGGATTTTCTGTCACTTCATTGGGCTCCCAAAAAACGCAATAACAACTTAACATCACTGTATTAAAGATAATCAGTGATGATTACATTTTTAACACCTGAAAGACATTTTTAATGTAAGATTATCACATGCTGACACAAATGAAAATGGTCTTTTAATTGATGACTTGATTCTGTATCCAGTGAAAATGAACAAATATTAAATGTGTGGTTTTACCTGTTGTGCTCTTTCTGTATGATTTTATACTGAATATTATTATATGTATATTTATTTTGATTATAAGACTAACTAAACTGAAGGCATCTGTGACTTTGCTGTTGTAATATGCATTTTTCATCATTTTACAGACTAATCAATGAAATGACAGTAAACATATCTTAATCATTCAACAATTAAAATAGTTATTGGCCGTTGCACATTGGAGAAGGATTCTTAAATACGTAATATGTCAGAGAAGCTCAGATTTTTAATGAGTTATAACTAAGAGGCTGATTTTGTGGTGATTTGCTCAGACTGACACAGCTTAGAGAAACAGAGAAACTGACCTCTGCACAGGTGTGAAACACCTTTGTGTGATACTCTCTGCCCTGAGCTGACGTCAGCTCCTTCAGGTCGTGTCCGGAGGAAAACACTGGACCTTTGGCTGAGACACACACACACACACACACACACACACACACACACACACACACACACACACACACACACTACAAGGTTAGACCAGCATCTTTCTCTCTCAGTCACACACACCCCTGTTGTGCATTGCTGCTACAACTTTAAATCTTTAGGTATTTATGTACATATTACATATCTTAACATATATTTGTGTTTAAAGCTGGAAGTCACCAATCTTAATTTCACTGTGTGAAAACATGACAATAACGATTCCTGATTGATTTTTGATAAATACCTGATAAGATGATAACTCTGAGATCATCACTGTCGATGTCACTTAGGATGTTTTCTCTGAGGGATTCCAGCATGGACAAAGACAAAGCATTTCTCTTCTTGGGATTGTTCAATATGATTCTCCTACAAAAACAAGAAGAGGAAGTTCATCTTTAACAGTAATATTTTATTACAGAAATACTGATTCTGCATTACAGGATTCAGCAGTTTATCATCTTTCACGTGGCCCAGAAGTCAACTAATCAAGTACTCTATTTAAGTTCAATTTTAAGGTACTTGAATATTTCCATTTTATGCTGTTTTATTTTTCTATTTTTATTTTATTATTATTTTATTTATTTAGGTAAAAGGTCTGAATACTTATTATATCACTGATGACAGCTGTCAAATTATTATCAGAAAAGTGTAATATTATTCTTAACATACAGTAGAGTAAAAGTATAGAGTCGCATAAATACTTCAAAGTTGCAGATGAGAACAGTGCTTGAGTAAATATACTTATTTACTTTCTAAAATATGGTGTTCACAGGATTATTATGCATGCCGAATTTACCTTTACACCTCTGAATGTGCACTGAAATACTGCAATCTCCACAATACCAAGCTACAGTTGTTGAAGTCTATATTTTGTCTATAAATGTGCATTTTTTACATGAGGGCAGGTGTGAGCTGCAGCTCCAGGGCACGTTTGGTTACTGCACCTTATTCCGTCGTGCTGCTGTCTCACCGTCAGCTGCTCGGCGTCTGTTTGAGAGTAAAAACGAGCCCCTGTCCGAGGTGACACCGTCCTGCAGAGCTGAAACACACCGACTGCTCTGCAAACAAATCTGCCAGCCATGTTTCCTCCTCCACTTCACCTTAAAACCACGTTCGCTTCCGGATTCAGTGACGTCAAGGATACGTGTAGCAACGTCAGACCAAACCGGAAGTCAGGTTCCTCTCTTGGCCTCATCCAATATGCAAACACAATTTTCCACCTCATCACTATTTTATAATAAATGACATGGAAATTTTATGTAAACACAAATCTCTCTTTATGCACTTTTGGTATCACAGTTATATTTTATATCACTTATTTAAAGACACATTCTCTTTGCTTATCAAGGCTTTCTGTAATGGATGCCTAGAACGTGCTGTTCATTTTTTTGCCCAGTTGTGAAGGATTTCTGGCAGAGACTGTGCTTTTTTTAATCAAAATACTGATTAAAGTTTTACTTCACATTGGAAGATTATATCATTTGCTCATTTGGACAATGTTATTACTAACAAAGTTGATGAAAGCTTAACTTTATTTGGAAGAATGCATGGTTGGATCTCTTGGCAGAAAAACCCAGAAAAACACCTACATGTACATGATTAATGATAATGATATAATACATTTCTTCAATTTAACATTCACAAATGGCGTGTAAATAAATACATTTACTCAGGTAATGTACTTAAGTACAGTTCTCAGGTGCTTGAGTATTTCCATGTGTTTGGTTGTACGTACTATTAAATGAACACACTTCACATTTCAGTTGTTCAGACACAGACACCATATTCAGATGAAGTGAGTGCATTTATTCTCAAACAACACAAACGACAAAATGATGTGAAAAACACACGTACAGTACAAGGATCGGTTGTCACTCGTTACCACTGCTGTGACTTTAATCAGTAAGAAAATACATCTCCCTTAAAAACAGTAAAAACAGGCATAAAAAGCCCAGTTATTGATAGAAAAAATGGAGAAACATTGCTATGTTTTGCTTTTGGTTTGTGGTGGCTGAACTGCAGGATGTGGAAGAACAGTTTGAACAGCTGTTTGTACAATAAGATGACTAGATTACTTCACGCAGGTAAACATGTGGTAACGTTAGCAGTAACAGTGTTAGGAGACAAGTCTAGATAAGGCGGGGAACATGAAGAGAAGGAGTCCCATCAGAGCGGGAGAAACTCCAACGCCCACGATCCTCCTCCCCACCAGGAGGAGCAGGGCGGCCAGCAGGAGGCCGGCCTCATGTCAGGTGACGGCGTTCAGGGTCTGGCCGCCGTCGCTCGGGGTGAAGAACTGGACTTTGGGCACGGCGAGGCCCGAGTTGTTCCTGCGCAGGTTTCCGCTGCTCCCCGCGCCTTTACGCATGGAGTTGTTGCGTCGCATGGAGTTACGCTTCCTCAGCGAGTTCTGGTGCGACAGCTCGCTCTTCTGGAGCGTCTGGATTAAGATGGACGGCTTCTCGTCCAGTTCTCGGGCGCTGCAGCGCGGCGTCGCCACCTTAAGAAGCAACAAGAGAATATTTTTAGTCTAATAAATGTGCATTTTGGCTAATTATGGCAGAAGAAGTGTGAGCAATAACACACAATATTTGTTTTTTAAAACTAATTTTCCAGTTTCCTACTTTTTGCAAGTATCATTTATTATAATGGGGCATTAAAATGACTCTTCAGGCTGCTGTAATTTGAATTTGCACTCAAAGTGACAAAATGTTGAACTATCAGCATAGAATAAAAATAACATTAATAAGAGCAACATCATTTCCATCGCCGCAAAACATGGAAAAAGCTGATAAAAGCAAAAGAAAAAAGAATAATAACATTTTATTTTATATTTTCTATAACTGAATTCCGCTTCATTGCTCACCTTTTGATAGAAAGTATAGTAATGGTAAATAAAAAGTATATAATGATGATTATTAAGCGATAATCATAAGGACGCAGGTAACGACCACCTGATTTCAGGTGTTGTTGTGATCGTTGGTGCCGATTACCTTGACTGTGTTACCAAACTTGGAGTAGTCCACAGAGTACACGCCCTCCTCCTCCGTTACTATGGGAACGAAGCGGTGACCCCACTGGATCTCCTCGGAGATGTAGGAGGTCCGGGCCTGCGTGGTGATGCCCGTCGTCTCCACGACGCCCTCCAGGATGACGATCACCTCCAGGTCGCTGCACTGCAGCTCCATGGCCGACAGGTCGTACAGCGGGCTGGGGGCAAACACAGCTGCAGCTTTAGAGGTACTGAGGGGGCAACTACACCTTTACAGAGTCCTGAGGGGGCAACTACACCTTTACAGAGTCCTGAGGGGGCAACTAAACCTTTACAGAGTCCTGAGGGGGCAACTACACCTTTACAGAGTCCTGAGGGGGCAACTACACCTTTACAGAGTCCTGAGGGGGCAACTAAACCTTTACAGAGTCCTGAGGGGGCAACTACACCTTTACAGAGTCCTGAGGGGGCAACTACAGCTTTACAGAGTCCTAAGGGGGCAACTACACCTTTACAGAGTCCTGAGGGGGCAACTAAACCTTTACAGAGTCCTGAGGGGGCAACTACAGCTTTACAGAGTCCTGAGGGGGCAACTACAGCTTTACAGAGTCCTGAGGGGGCAACTACACCTTTACAGAGTTCTGAGGGGGCAACTAAACCTTTACAGTGTTCTGAGAGGGCAACTACAGCTTTACAGAGTCCTGAGGGGGCAACTACAGGCAATAAGGAAGTAACATTTGAGCATTTTAGGGGAAAGGAGGCAAATATTATATTAAATAATATTTTAATTATTTTTCTGCTTGCTCCTGTACGTTGTCATCTGTCCAGCAGGTGGAGGTAGAGAGTTACAAACTTGAACTTCACATTGTCTCATATATAATCAGAAAATAAGAGAATTTAAATAAAGCTTTGTCCTGTTCTTGGAGAAATGAGGGGATGGAAACCTCCTGTGTGTGTCCTCGTACCTGTTTTTGTCGATGACGTGGCAGATGATGAGCGGCGCGAGCAGGAACAGGCTGTTGCTGGTCACGGCGCTCTCCGTCTGGACGTCGATCTGATGGATGGGGATCACTTCGCCCTCCGGGGTGGTCGTCTTCCTCACCACCTGCAGACCACGCACAGTCCCAGCTCATTTAAACCTCATTTGTGATTCTTAAAGTAAAAATATCATCAGCTAAGTTTACTTAAATGATCTCTCTGATGTTTCTGCATTAATGTGGATGCTGCATTTTACTGCTCTTCATGTTTCAGAGTCCACCTGTAATCTGACGGTGGCTCCGATGATCATGCTCTTCCTCAGATCGCCGATTCGAATCATGAAGCACAGCCGGTTGTTTCTGACGGCGATCACAGCGTGGCGGCTGAAGATCAGCGTCTCCGCTCGTCGGTTGGACTGAGCCGTCTTCATGAAGATGCAACCTGGGGACAGAAACGCAGAACCAAAGTATTAACATGTTTACTCAAAGTATTCGAAAGCTGACGTAGTCTTTTCATTCTAGTTTTTACTTCTTCTCCACCACTTTTTCCCTTTCCTTTCCTAAATTCATAAGAAAGCTTTAGTCCCTTTACAGATTTTCATTTTTGCATTATTGTTTGTCCAATAATCAATTAGTCCTCAATCATTTCATGTTTCAGGGTGAGAATAATAAAGCTTTATCTTATCTTATCTTAAAGTGGGGTACATTAAAAGTGAAGTGTACTCTAAGGTAATTATAGGTACTGTTTGATATAATCTGATTTACATAAGACTTTAACTCAAATGTACTGAGACAAGACTTTACTTTATGGACTTCTTCCTGATTTCCTCACCCAGCATGATGGCGTTGATGATGAGTCCAATAATGTTCTGCATGATGAGGACGGTGATGGCGGCCGGACACTGCTCCGTTATCATTCGCCCCCCGAAGCCGATGGTCACCTGAACCTCGATGGAGAACAGGAAGGCCGACGTGAACGACCTGAAGAGGAAGATTCGTTTTAGTGTTTTTATTTCATTTTATTTCAGTCCCACTTTTGAGCTTTTTGGCAGATGTGATGTTTGTTTTTAGAAAAGAACTAAATCTCCTTCTTTGAGTGTTCCTGGTGTTTCATGAGTTCATCTTAAATCAGTCTGGATCTTTTTCTCAAGGATTGTACAATCTATATATGTAAGTATTTTATAGACAGTTGAGTCCATCGGTGCCCAAGCTAAAGGTCAGGCCCCTTCAAAGGGTCACCAGAAAAACCAGAGGGGTCGTGAAATGATTGATGGGAGCAAAGATAAGAGCTTTTTTAAGCTTAAGACTGTTGTGTAAATGAAATTATATGCAAATTTTAAGAGGAAAAGCCTCTATTTGATAAGTAAAAAATACAGAAAACACAGAGAAGACGAATTTTAAAGCCACACGAAATTGAAATAAATAAGTTACAAAGTGCTGCAAAGTTGTATTTAAAGATGGTGCTTCTCACAGAGGAGAAATAAAGAGAGTCTGGAAGACAAAACAATGGAAAGGAGAGATACATGGAGGAAAGAGGAGGTGCCAAACTCTCCCCTCCCCTCCTGCCAGCTTCACTTTATTTCCCCCCAAAGGATGAAAAAGTTTCCTAACTTCCTGTCACAATTAATATCCCTTCTGTCCCTCTCCTCCTCTTCCTACATGGAATAAACATGGAGCAGAGGAAGAGGAGGAAGAGGAGGAGGAGGGAGGTTTGGATCAGTCAGGATGGATGGAAACTTTTAATGACGCAAAAAAAGTCTCATCAAACACCCTCACACACTTTTAATGCCTCTCTATTATAATATCCACACTGATTCTTCTTACTTGACGTTGGTGACGCAGTAGGTCCCGTTGCGCAGGTCCGGGTCCAGGTCCAGGTCCAGGTCTCCGTGCGCAAACGCCACCAGCCACCAGCTCATGGCGAACAGCAGCCAACTGCTGACGAAGGTGGTGGTGAAGATGACGAGCGTGAAGCGCCACTTGAGGTCGACCAGCGTGGTGAAGACGTCCTGCAGGAAGCGGCCCTGCTCGCGGATGTTCTTGTGCGCCAGGTTGCAGGAGCCGTTTTTGGCGATGAAGCGCGCCTTGTTGACTCGGTCCCTGAAAACCGGTTTACGGGGCATCCGGGAGGCGAGCCCGGGCAGGCCGAACTCCTCCGGGATGATGCTTTTCCTCGCCAGCATCCTCTCCTCGACTCAAACAAACAAACAAAAAGAATAAAAAGTGATCCAAAGCTCTCCTCGGTGCGTCTTTACGCGCGGACCGGACCTGCCCACCTGCAGGAGGATCCGCTCCGGGACGCGCGGACTCTCCCGTCTGCACTCATGTGCTGGATCTTTTTTTTTTTTTTTTTTTTTTTTTGTATGAGGGCTGGGACGGTCTCCCCTCTCCCGTTGACGTAGTTCAGCTCCCAGAGTCCAGACCCGCTCCAAACACCAGGGTGCTGCTGCCTTCAGGGACCGTCGGAAAAAGCGACGCCTCGAGTTTGCACGACCTGAAAATATGAACTCAGATAAAATCTCCACAATTATTAGTTATTTTTCACGTTGAATAACTCATTTTCATAAACATTTATCTAACTTTTATACACTTCAGATGAGTTTTAAGACATAAAAATTAAAAGGATCATGTTCCCTGGTGGAAACTGAGGTATCCTACATGTGATTATTATAATAATTAATCTCATGGTGTTCTTGTTATGGTCTTTTATTTGGTATATTACAGTTTAATGGGCTGCTTGTATTAATTTAGCTGGAATATATATACCTCCATGATAACCTGCAGCTCCTTTCAGATAGCCCCTTCATATTGATTAATTGTCAATCAATTGATTAATTGTCTCTCAAAAGAGCAAAGTAATTTTTTACAATGAATTTTGAATTAATTTACCTTTGCAGCTGCAATCAGATGATAAAAGCCACACTGACATTAAAGCAGATTTTAACCCTGTTTTCCTTTTTTTCTCTGTTTTGAATCATTCAAAACAAATTTTAATCAGCAGGTGGCGCTATTTATCAATATATTATATTTTAGTCAAAGAATTAGGGCTCATTGTGGGTTTACTGAGGGAGAAAAGACTCAATTCACTCAAAACCATTTTATTATCATTACAAGTGTAAAAAAAACAATTAGGCACACATAATAATACTTTGCTATATATGTTTAAAAAGTCTTGGATATACAGAATGTACACGTACATACATTTAGAATTAGAAAAAATGAACCTGTACTTGTAAAATGATATTTAAGTTTCACTCTTTAACAGTCAAATGTGCATTCATGAGTGTGTAACGTTCACACTGTGCTACGGTCAATGGAAACCTGAAATTAACCCACATTTCCACCCGTGTGCTGGATTTAGAAGATGAAAGGTGTTAAAAACAGACGAGCATTGAGTGGAAAATGTATGTTCCTTTTGCACAGATGAGGACTGAAAGACACATTTTGGGGCTTGCAGAGCAAAAGGATTTACAAGGCAGCGGTGTGCAGACAGAAGCTGCATGGAAACACACGAGTGCAGACACACACGTGCAGCAAACTAAACACAAAAGATTTATGAAACGTACTTCAGGCCGAGCTGAATCAGGATCAAAGAAGAAGAAGAAGAAGATGGAGGAGGAGGAGTGGGAGGAACTGCAGAGAGAAAAGATGTACGAGTGGAAAAAAAAGAAGGATAATGTTCAGTTTGCTCGCTTGTGATCAACATGTGGCGTCACTATCAGCTCTTTGAGTGAAATATATTACAGAGCGAGCTGGAAAACCTCTTGAGATGAAACATCTGTGAGTAAAACATTAAAAATAATAATAATAAAAAAAAACATGCTGAAATTCTTGCAAAATAATCCGTTTGGCATTTCGTCTGTACAGTACAAAGTCATTTTAAAATCTCATGTAAAAGCAGAGTAAATATAACGATAAAACAAAGGGACAATAGCACCGCTCCCACAGAGACGGGACACGTGATTCGAGGACAGCAGCTCGTTTCAAAAGTGTAAAAATGAGTGAAACATTTGCGGTTTGTCCTCTCGTCATTTGTTCAGAAGCACAAACGTCGTCGCTGCTAACGGACAAAAAAAGAGAGGACTGTAAACTGATGTCTTCACATGAACATTTGGCAGAGAACGGTTGACTATTTATAAAAACATTAACTGGGAAGTGATCAGGATTATAAAATCATCTGGCACTTTTCACTCCTGCATAATGTTGCTTTTGCACTTTGATTAAACAAACGAGATGTGATGTGTTGATCAGGAGGCTTTGGAGGTGCTGCAGCCATCATGTTTATTTTTTAACAGAGCCAGGCTAGCTGCTTGTGCTAAGCTAAGCTAATCAGCGGTATCATGTTTGTACAGTTATGAAAGTGGCATCAATTTTGTTATTTAATTATTTCATCATTGTTTTGAAGGAATAATCACTTCTGTGTTTGTGACCAAGCAACATTTGCATAAAACATCATCAACACTTGTTTGAGAATTAAAATTCTCCCAGTTAAAGAATCAATTCAATCAATAGAAACAAGTCTAGTTAACTGAAAAAAGTAACAGATTCAGAGTTTATACTATCATTTTTCCAATCACTATCTTAACAGCACCACTGATGACGTGTTAAAGCTGCAATTATTCATTCTTTGGCCACTTGGGGGCAGCAGAACAAACTTAAAACTCAACTCCCGGCATGTTTTCTCATTCGAAGGTTGTTTTGGTGTTTCTACATAAATTTGATATAAAAGCTGCAGAGTTAAAGAGATAATTCTCTGTGAATACCTTATAAAAATTGCATGCATCCATTCGATTTATTTTAGATACTAAAGATATTGATTAATGTAGCTTCAAGTTATGATCTTTACGTTTAAGATTTGAAGAAACTGATGTACATTTGGATTCTTGAGCAACTTTGCGCTGCCGCTCTCTGCTCTCTTAAAAATCACCACAAGTCCCTGAATAATTATCAAACATCTCTGGAGTTAATGGGAGCTCGCGTCGGGTGTCTATTGTCCCCGCGGATAATAAGTTCAGCAAAGCATGACCACAGACAGACAGCGAGGTCACCGGCTTCAGCCCGAGCTGTGACACCCTACAGTGTTTGTACTAGTGTGGGCGAAGAAATACAACTGATAGAAGAGAGCAAAAGGTGGAAGCATACCAGAAATAAAATGCTCAAATTAAACTGAGGTATTTGGTATCTAAACGCTCAGTTTTTTTCTTTGTGAAGTTCAAATTAAACACTCTACTTGTTGTGGTTTTGTTTCTGGTACTTTTTCCACCTTTTTAACACCAAAGTTGGTTCCCTTGGCTCTCCCATCGTAGATCCTGCTGATCTCATCCAAAGGAAATCTTTGCCACGTTGACTTCATACAGCAGCGAAAACTTGGAAAGACTCACAGGTCGACCACGATTACACTGTTCTGATGTCTCCTTTTTTGGTGTCCCATGTTGCTAAAGTGTTTCAAAAGAGACACCAAAAAATGCAGCAAATCCTTCACTTTACAATCCTCATCTTGGATTTGGGAAGGAGAGCTTCATCGTCCTGTTCGTCTCCTGGTGTGATGTGAACGCAGGAAGGAACAAAACTGTCACAACAGTTTGATTTGATGCAACAAAGGGTTTATAAAAACTGCAGTGTCAGTTCTATCAGTATAATTTCTATGGCAGAACTTGATATAAAAACGCAGCATATACTACACCAGA
The DNA here is from genome assembly GCA_037176925.1 of Amniataba percoides. Classification (NCBI taxonomy): domain Eukaryota; kingdom Metazoa; phylum Chordata; class Actinopteri; order Centrarchiformes; family Terapontidae; genus Amniataba; species Amniataba percoides. Next base: position 2,131,085 of record JBAJHX010000002.1, on the reverse strand, counting down.
GTCTAAATATCAGGACTTCAAATCCTTTACAGTGAGAGTCTGCACCGTGCAGCACAGAAACACTGGCCAAAGCCAACATTCAGTCATTTTAAAAGATTTCCCTTCCTTATTAATGCATAATACAAGTGCTAAAAAGTAATAAAAATTGATACGTGTTGTGCATACATTTAAAATGTGAAATACTTTAAACAAGATAATTAAAGACTTTTGAAATTCAGCCCATTTAAAACAATCCAGCTCGATTTAAAACTGTCCAGTAAAGAAATATTTTAGTATAAATCTGTTAATCCATAGATACAGTGAGTGTCAAAAGTCACTTCGCTGACCCGCGACTGATTTTCAGATGACACACTTATCGATGGGAAGCCCACCCAGGGACAGTGATATGCTATATATTTTGTCAACAAATGCCATGAAAACACCCAAACTAACAATGAAAATTTCTGTATGTATATGATACACACCGCCCTCCTGCCCCAAATACTCACTAGAGCTGTGAATTCTCACATTAATAGACTTACTAACATATTGCTGTTTTTCTCTTTTCACGAGATTTGTTTAAAAAAAAAGAAAAACACAGTATAATCTCAGCTTCAACCTTTCAACATTCTCAGTCATAAATACTCAGTCCAAGATATGTTTGCCTGCTACTGCCTTCCAGCCATTGTTAGCTCAAGTTATGTGTGATAAATCAAGATTTATCCGTTAGAATAATGTATTTTTTTCCACATTTCTATCTTTGTTCTCTTAAAGCTCAATGATCCAATAATCTTTCCACTGTTTAACATATAAAAAAACTCTCTTAATGTGTGTCTTTGCTCATTTCCAGTAACATCACAGTGAAAATTGATGGTGTTTGACTGATTGATGGACTTGTTAACGTTTTTAATCTAATAATAATTTACCGTATTTTTCTGACTATAAGGAAAATTGAAAATAGACCATTCATTGACAGTGCGCCTTATAATCCAGTGCACCCTATAGTGAGGAAAATATGGTAATTGGTGTATGTTGTTTCTATTTGTCATTTCTTAAACACCATTTGTGTGGCCGACTGATTGAATGATCCGAGTACAACTTTTCAAAAATACCAACATGTGACTGGTGGTGATTCTGGATCAGTTTTCCTTCGATTTATTACTGAATTTTAGTGTCTTCACTGGAGTGTTGTAGTGCCACAGAGGTCTGTCTGCTTCTTCAGAAAACATGAAAAAAGAAGCCAGTTTGTCGGCCGTGCAAACTGACTGTGGTTCTACATGTCTGCCTTTACGAATGATGCGAACATCCCGTCCTCTTGCTCCAAAAGAGTCTCAGGTTTGTCATACTCCAAAATGTTCCCTCGCTTCATCACGATGACCAGATCGGCTGTCAGGATGGTGTGGACACGGTGCTGCAAACACAGTGACAATGACAATTAGGCTTTGGCAGTAAATAAATACCTCTCAGCACACACATTAATGGTGATGTGATTGAGCCTTCGACTCCTACAACTTTATAAATTGATAAGTTGGTGGCTTTCACTAGTCATTTCTAGGATTGTTTTTACATGATTGATTAAACTAATGATTAAATTTAATGAGTTTCTAAATGTCAGGTTAGTGCCAACATGCTAATCCTCCCTGTTATGGTATATTATTTTAAGAAAAGGACCTTTTGTCAATAACTTGTAACATGGTGGCAATGCTCAGTTAGACAAACTTCACACAGAAATAGTCAAATGAAAGTAAAATGATGGGTTAGTAATATTATTTTTTATCTTAACAATCAATACTTCTTATTTCACCACTCTAACATGATATATCTTTCGTGAAACCAATGCCTCGCAAAAACAGATCAACGATATCAGCATGGTATCTCTGTTTCTTTGCAGATGATGTTGCTCTTTCTGTGGACACTCATGATTCAAGGTTTAGTTTGACACTGTCTGGATGAGGTTCAGCAACACGACAAAACACGGTTACCTTCGGGATAAAGCTAAACCTATTTTCACTCTGAGGTAGGGATTCAGATACATGAAGGTTTTTAATGAGGCACAACATTTCCTTTCCTGTTCTTAAGGTTTCCCATTATGAATACAATTGCTTCTATCATTACCACATTATCTACCTTATTTCTTAGGATGTGGTGTATATCTCATTCCAAAATTCACTTTCTGCATAATTTTATATCTTGAATTCACATGTTCACTTTCATATTCATGGTTTTCTTTTATATAATATCACTTTTGCATTGCTGGAGGGACCATGAGAAATGAGATTTATATTGCCAAAGACAACACTGCCTTATTTTATCCTCTTATGTTTATTTTTGCCAACTGGCCCATAGGGACGATAATCTTGGGTCACAGCATACCAGAGACCACCTGGGATCCCCAGATAAAGCTTTCTGGCACCTTAATCTAAACAAATGGCCTGATGAGAAGTTACTTTTACTGACTGTAATTGAATAATGACCCCATCAAACACAAGCAAAGTCACAACACTGCAGACTGTGGCCAAATTGCACTGCATGCACTTGTAATATCTACAAAACAGCATGCAGTAGTTTTTATTTGATACCAACCAGGCTGTCAGTGACAGTAAGGCTTCAGCAGACCCAGACTCCAGCTCTGACTCAGCCAGGAAAAGTGGGAAAAATTAGAAACGAATGGAAAAATGGAAGGAAGATAGAAGACAGAGGACAGTCAGGCAGAGCCAAAGTGGTCTGTGCTGATCCGGGTCTACTTGTGAGTCCTCACTAGCACACTGAAGAGGCTCTCCTCCTGTGCTAGCAGGTTAGGACCCGAGTCATTTTCCACCAAGATCCCTGAGGAGAAGACCAACACCTGCTCGGCGTCCAAGATAGAGGACACGTGGTGCTGGTGGCAGGACGAAGGGATGGGGAAAGGAAAGGATAGAAAAAACATGGGGAGGGAGGAAAGTGAGGGATAGAGGGAGTAAAGTATAGACAGAAGTGTCCAAAAATGAGATTAGAGAAAGAAAAAAAGATGAATGAAACGGAGAAGAGAAGAAAGGGAGGAATTTAAGATAAAAAGACAGGGAGGACAGGAAAAATAAATGGTTGAAGGAGAAGGAAAAGAGCAGGAATGATGAGTGAAAGATATCAAAAGGAGTAGAAAAGAAAGGAGGGAGGAAGAATAAACAAACAAGACATTATCACAGAGGGAGAAAAAAGTCAGAAAAGGAAATAAGTAATAGAAAAAACTAAGAGGTTCGACTTTACATTAAAGACTAATATTGACTAAATTGGATACTGTGTGGAACAATAGTTAGTAAGGGAAAGATTGCAGGAAAAAGAAGGTATAATGTAATAGATGCAGATGAGGCTCAAAGACAAAGAGCCAGAAATCTGCATCTATCAGCATAAAACAAACCTAGAAGCTCAGCTAGCTGCACGACTGGGATCCATCGACCGACTGGTTCAAACAAAACTTGTGATTTCATTTGTTTTCAACAAGAAAATCAAAAGGAGATAAGATTCGAGGACTTACTGCGATTGTAACGACCGTTCTGTCTGCAAACGCCGTCATCACGACTTTTTGTAAAATGTTTTCCTGCAGCAAAGAAAAGAGATGATAGTTATTATCTGAGAGGAAATAATGATGAAATGAAAGAAACTGAAATAGTGTAATCTGTGGTGCTATATGGCAATAACAACACTGTTTTTATGTATATGTATGCTTTTTTGTAAATGTTTTTTCTGTTTCTATTTGTCCCAAATCCTTTCTCTGTGTTTGTGTGGTAGTTTTCTGTGTATTTTCAGGTGCATAATGTTAAAATAATAAAATTTCTATTGTACATGTGAACTCAGCAAATGTATTTACTTAAAGTAAAGTAAAACTGCGTTTTAATATTTCAGTATTGGATTATTATTACTGGTGTATAAGAACAGATTTTACTGTTATGTTGCATATATTTGTGTACTCTAATATATTTTAAGTACAAAATAAAGACTCATAAACACGAACCGTGGCCATGTCTATAGACGCCGTGGCTTCATCCATGATGAGGATGCTGCTCTTCCTGACAAAAGCTCGGGCCAAACAGAAGAGCTGCCTCTGACCGACGCTGAAGTTTTCTCCGCCTTCTGTCACAACAGCATCTGGACACAAAAAGAAATTATTAGCATCTTTCGGTGTAATAATGTTTATCTTGAGCTAAAGACGTGTTATTTGAGTACCTAGACCACCAGGCAGTGCTTTCACCATGTTTTTCAACTGAGCGATCTCTAGAGCCTCCCAGAGTCGATCATCAGTGCACGTCCTCTCTGGATCGAGATTAAACCTGCAACAAGACGACAAAATTTACAATCACTTTGAGTTTGTAATGACAGAAGTTTACACTTTTGACCTTGTGGAGACACTATATATAAAAACTTGAGCTGCATAAAGAGTGGAATAGAGTCATCTCAGGTTCAGAAACGGATCAAATTAAAGATATTTGGATGCCATCTCTACGTATGCAGATGATGTTGTCCTTTCTGTGTCATGAGACTCATGACACTGTCTGGATGAGGAGTGGCAAGTCCAGTTAGTGGCTCGTCATTGTTTGTACCACAGAAATAAGGTGTTGTTTATTTGCATCAACAGTTTACAAAGAAAAGGTGCAAGAAAGGAAGTTGAAAGGAGGTTGATCCTGGATGGATTGTGGAGCTTGCAGAGACAATTAAAAATGACTGAACTTTATAAAGCGATGCTTATTTGAGGTAAAGCTATCAATTTAATGTGTATCTTCTGAAATAAGACATGAAATGATGCACTATACATACCTGACATTTGAAATTAGGAGAAAATTGAGCAAATGTCAGTGAAATGTTACAATATAAATTGACAAAAGGACCCTTTGAGGAATAACTGCAGACATAATTATATTGTGACAAATCTGATAAATGGTTTCCCTCAATGTGTATGTGTGAAGTCAGAGCAATTCAAACTGTGTCAGAATATAACAGCAACATTAAGATAACAGTGTGAAACAGTTACTGTCGACCATTCACCCCAGGCTTACGTTCACATAAACAAGAGCCGGTGGAAAAGCCAGGACACACACACTCTCTCTTTCTCACACACACACACAGTTATCTATCTGTCCAAACAAACAGCACATGCTCTTTGTCTTTTTATAACAAACACTGAGTCGTCGTGTCTTCGAGTAACACAAACACACCGAGGAGCGCGATTGTGTGTTCGAGGGAGGAGAGGAAGGAGGCAGAAAAGCGAGGCAGGATCTTTCATCCCTCCAACGACCTCCTCCGTCCGTGACGTCTGGGACAAAAGTCAGATTAAGTCCAAACCAGAGTTCCCACTGCGTTTTCAACCACTAACCCCACAGCTGGGACGCTGTCATACAGCTCATTTTTCCATTACTTACTTATTCGCTTGTTGTTTTGCTGGATATGAAATGTGACCACTGAGGTTCTCTGTCTTTATCTGTTTTGGCTAAAAGTGACTTTGCAACTTTCATGGATGGTTTCTTTCATGAAAAAATGTAAGATTTCTGTTGATTTTATATCAGTTAAGACAAACGATGAACCAATACAGAACTTGATATAAGAAGCTGAATTCTTTCACGTTTTCACAAGTATATTTTATACATCATCCCAACTATTTTTCACCTGAAAGAGACCCTCCAACACTTTTAAATTCTGTCTTTCCAACATTTTAGCTGTAATGTCTAAAACTTCAACAGCAGTAAGCTATCTTTGTCATCTGGTCATGTTTAAGAATAGCTAAATATTTGGAAAAACTTTATCATACTTCAGTTTTTCTTTGTTATTACCTCTCTTAAGCTTTACATAGATGGTTTGGGGTAAACCAGGCTGCAACCAGTCTCAAAGCTTTATTATAATAAATTATATTTACAATTCGGTGCTACAATTGGTGTCAAAAGAACAACAATACAATCAGGAAGTTGTTTGGATGGTGAAAAGTTGATGAACACATAAGGAGCAATCTGATCCTAAAGACCTTTATATGATAATACCTGGACGGATTATTAAAGACAATATACTGCAGCTTAGTTTGAGTGTGCACCTTATTGATCCGCTGAACAGCACAGGATCCTGGAGGATGATGGACAGTCGAGATCTGAGCGTCTGCAGGGGAAGCTTACAGATGTCGATCCCATCGATGACGATCTTCCCTGCAAAGAAGCAAAGACAAGCTCCCATCTCACAATATGGAAAGAGGAAAAGCAACTCAGCCCACAGAGGAGCATCCAGATGCAACAGGTGATGCTGCTTTTCACATTTTGAACACAGTGTTGGAAACTACTTGCTTTGACTGGTCATTCCTCGTGTTTTATGTTAGAGGAAATAGAGGCGAGCCGAGAGATCCATTCTTGAACAAGAAAACCACCTTAAAAAAGGGCTGTGAGTGATTTTTCTCACATATTTGTTTAATTAATTCATTAAACTGTGTTCATGTATTCAGGTATGCAAAGTCAACAGAAAGACATTGTAAGAAGCAAATGTTGAAAACATTTAATCTAAAAATACAAGTAAATTGTTGTTGATTATGTTTACTGTTATTTTACTGATTTATTGTTTCAGTACTGAGAAAGTGAGAATATCCAACACTTCTCATCTCTGCTCTGCAAACTGAATATTTGGCCATTTTGTCCTCTGAAACACTTGACTTTCTCCTTCTATATTTGTCGTTTTTAAACTGAAATTATCTCTGAAAACTCCTCCTCTTGTTCACATTGAATAAATAATTTTGTCCTGTCCAACACAATGTTGTATTTCAGGGGTAATGAGATCAAGAATGTTCTGTGCTGTTCGGTCTGTCGAGTCATCACTGCGACGCTGCTCTGGTTTTATTTCGCTGCTTTATAAGGAAATGCAGCTGACACACGCTTTAATTTACTGTTAAATGAAATGCCCTCCCAGCTGTGTGTGTATGGAAAAAGTGAGTGTGTAATCTCATCTTCGTCCGAATAATCTGTCTAAGACCAGCCGTCTTCATCCAGACTAAAAACAGAACGGTACGATTACGACTCTCTTTCAAAATATAATAAATAAAAAGAGACTTTATGGCCGCCGTCTTGAAGAAATATGACCGAGCGTCTGGAAATGACTGCAAGAAAATGGGCTACGTCTTCCCCCTGATAGAAGAGTCTACTTCAGGTCCTCTTGTCAGGATTTAAATAGTGAAGCAACACACACGAAGACCAAAGGGAGCTTCGGATTCTCACTTCGAGAGACCTGAACGAGTGTTTGAGAAGAGCCGAAACGCACGAAGGGGACTGTTAAATAAACATTTTCTCCAACATAAACACACACCGCTGTGATCCAGGGCGGGTGTTGTTAGAATCTACATGACTAATTTACCTCCAGTAGCGCTTCACCTCAGCCTGCAGAGTCACGAGTTTATTTATGGGATTAAGCTGAAATGTAGTTTAATGGTTTGCTTCAGTGGGTAAACTTAAGATAAGATTATCTTTGATTGATCCCACAGAGATTATAATAAAAGAGAGAATATAAGAGTATTACAATAATTCAGAATTAAGAGTAGATTGTTTGTCTCAGAGCCAGAAAAGGTTCAGTAATTTAATAAAATAGAAATTCAAGTTTTTATCAGACAAATTAGAGGAAATAAGGTATTTGTTGGGGACTATTTTCAGTGGCGGATGAATCCACATTTGGTTCTCAAATGAGTATTTGTGGCAGCATGATGGTGTGTGTGTGTGTGATTAAGTGAAAATACATAATAGTGTGTGTGTTCATGGGGATCAAAGAACAACAGTGAGGCTCATTGATGAGTTTTTAATAGTTTTTGGTCAACAATGGGGATAATATTGGGATTGATACTCAATCTTAGCAGATACATTTATTATTGGTTTGGTTCCTTTCATGACATTTGTTGGTTCATACGTCTAACAAAAAGGTTTTCTTCTTTGAATGAAAGTATTTGACAATAAAATGGGGATTGTAGAGAAATGTCAGAAGACAAACACTTTAGCACTAGTTTTAATAATCTTAACAGGTTTATCATCATTGGAAGTTTTCTAACTGATAAGATGGGAACTACTCGATTAGGTTTTACTCCTCTGATCTTTTGCGTCATCTAACTGAATCACCACAAGATTTAACATTTGGAGGATGATTTGTGCTGTCTTTATTCGCCCTTTGCTAACAAAAAAATGTCAAAAGCATTTGTAGTTTAGTGAGTGTGAATCATTTAAAAAGGTCACTAATCAAAGAGAAAACTCTGCCTGACGTTCGGCCGAGTTGGATCACTTCAGAGTCGCTAATGCTCCCACTGAGGTTTAATCACAGAGTCACCACTGTGGAATAAACATTTCAGTCTAATGTTTCGTAATGTATAGGTGAGACTAAACATTTTCAGATGAATGGGCCACAGTGAGCGAGAGGAACGAAGAGGGACGAGATGTTTGCAGCTGAAGAGGTTCATGATGACGTATAAACTAAAAGGGTGATTATGTTCAAAGTTAAAAGGGCCACATGTAGCAGGAATTGTTGGATCTATTATGAAACCTGAGTATAATTATTATAAATATTTCTGTCTCGTGCAATAGGTGCTGTTAGTTTAAGTGTTTCTAAATGTAAGAACAGATTTTTTTCCCTCACACCCCTCTTTGAAGAATTAAAGTGCATCTTCCTTTCACTTCTTTTACCATTTTATGAAAGACTGTAGTGTTTACTGCTGCA
>JBAJHX010000002.1:2109298-2122315 GCA_037176925.1 Amniataba percoides | reverse complement strand
GAATTATCTATTTTTATGCATATATTTACTGTATGGTATCTACCTGCACCAAACCTGCAACCAAAAGTTTCCATGACTACCAGCACAGAACATGTTAAGGGATCATCTTGTTTTTTTAAACCTGATCTTCCTGAGCTGATCTGAATTCATCCTCTCTGCATTGCCACTGACTGTCCATCAGTTTTGCATCCTTGTGCACATTACCAACAAAACATTTGAGCAAATATGTTCATAAATCATATGAGGAAAAATGTCAGATTGAGAAATATAAACAAGTACGAAAAGTAAATTTTTTTATCTTATTTTAACTCACTTCACCTTAAAGACACCGGCAGTGAGAGCTTCACATCCAGCAGTCTGTCTGTGAAGGTTTTTATCCTGTTCTGATCTATAAACAGCTTTAAAAAGTACGAGTACCCTTTCTGTCTGACAGCAGTTCGTCTTGAAGTGCATCCTCTTTATCTTACAAGTGGATCAGAGAAAATGGCTGAGAGCGAGAGAACGTGACAATCGAAAACCAAAAGGCTAGTTTTGTTTTTTTTCTCAGGGTCAAGAGCTACTCGAGGCAACGACCCGGAGGGAAATCATTCTGCGATGTTCCCAAACAGACGGGAGAGCATCTGAAGATCGCTCCTTTTAATGAGGCATAAACATGCTCAGAAAGGACGAGAGAGGCCGCAGGAATGGAAACCAAACATGAAAGAAGAAGTGGAAAAAAACAATACGAGCTCTTTCTCTCTGTGTGTTTGACAGTCAGACGCTGAACCCACCTTCAAAAATATCCACCATGTTGAAGAAGGCCAGCGACAGCGAGGACTTCCCGCTGCCCGTGCGACCGCAGATTCCCACCTAACAAGAAGAGAGACGAGTTAGCTTTGACGTGGACCTTCGCCGTGACACCGGCGTGAGACATCAGACACCCGCGTGATAACAGGGTGGCGGGTACGTGGCGAGCGTGGACGGGGTTTGTCCACCGGGTGTCAGCTCGCCGTTTATTGGAGGCACTTGGCTGCGACTTCAAAGGAAAAAAGGCCTCGCTTCAAGAAAACCCGCCATCTTCTTATTAGCCTCTGAATTCCAGGCTGCACGTGTGAATTCAAACTTTATTAACAACGATATTACAGTGTGGGGCCTTTCTAAAAGTTCACAGAGACAGAGAGAGATTTTTGTCTTATAAAAAGGTAGAAATGAATGACTGAGAGAGTTCAGGAAGGATGTGAATGACTTTTTGGATGTTTAAGAGTCGTTTTATTGATGAAAACTCAGCCAACAATCATGTTTATGTATGATTATGGGGACTTTTTTTTTAACACAAACGCTCCTGATCTACAGTTTGTGATGATTCTGAACCTTTACTACAGATTATTTTGCGGTTAGATATAAAACAGACGAGGGAAAATCCGCCACGAGACCAAAAACAGGGAGGTGGATTTTTACGAGAGCGAGGACTTTAACAAACCCCGTCTCCGTTCTTGGCGAGGAGGTGGAGGGATAAAAATATCTGATGTCTGCAGCGAAACACAGAGCAGACTCTCTGCGGAGGCCTCGGCCTTTCTATTAGAGCGGCAAAATGATCCTGAAGATATCTTTTAGTTGTGATACTGAATAAAATGTTGATGGAGAGGAGGATGCTGCAGATCCTTCGTCATGGAGAACATCTTGCATCTGCTCAGTAATGAGGAACATTTTTATTATAACATATCAAAAGTTTCAGTCATTTAAAAACTTTAACTGATATAAAACTCAGCGTCCTTCATCTTCTCTCCCGGCTCTCAGGCGAACGTTTCCCTTCTGCTTATAGACGTGATGCCGCTTTGTTACTTCAGTGTGATGTGAAGTCCTTTTTTTCAGCACCAGTGTGAAAATTATCTGTCATCTATAGATTAATACCATACAGCTATTATAACATCAGCTTCGTCAACATGCAGCACCTGAAAGTTTATTAGTTCTGTACTTTTTAACCACTGAAAACTAAAAGTATTGGATCATTATTAGTTTAGTCTTTTTACAAAATTAGTGTCATCCTCTTCCAGTAAATTGCTTTTTATCGGTAGTGAACGACTCTTCCTGTGAACTTCCATAACTCAGGTGTATAAACAGATAATGAACAATAATATAGTAAAAATATATTGTAATAATGTGAAGTTGCTGTCTCCATGTCTGCCTAAAACTATGAGATATAAAATATGGGTTAAATTAAAGTGTTTCCAAACAAAAGTATGAGATGTGGTAGCAAATATGATCATTATCTTTCTATTTAGTGTCATAATGAACAAATAAAGACATCAGCAGGTATCTGAGAAAAGGATAAATATTGAATATCAGCTCTTCTTTAGCTCTTGGAGGTGTAACTGCACCACACTGCGTCACTCGCTGTCCTCACAGCTCGGCGTTAATTACCTTCTGGCCTGGTTCGATGTAGGCGTTGACGTGTTTGAGCACCGGTTTGAGCATCGGGTCGTAGCGCACACACAGGTCCTGGATCTTGATCTCGCCGTCCTGGGGCCAGTTCTCGGGCACCTGAGAGGAATCTGGGGGGGAAAACACAGGAGGGGTTTATTTCACCCTGCCTCGATTGTTTTAACTCTCGCCTCCCCTGAAAGACACGAGACCGACAGCAGTGGAAAACGCCGCCGACTGCTCGCCGGTTGTCCGTGTAAACAGAGCCGGCTGCTGTAAACAGGAACATACAGACCATACGGACAAAGTCAAACACTGCAGATATACAGCGAAGAGTTTCCCATTAAAGTGCTGCTGAGACTCCCTCTGATAATGACACAGTTTTCTACTTAAAGCTGTGATATTTAATGCCTCTATACTTTGTGTTTTTTAATATATTATAGCCTGATATACAATTTTTCAAATCTTTTCAAAGTTCATCCTGATTATTTAAAGATTATAATTATTATTTCAATACAATTCATAAACTGTCAGCTGTGAAATATATGGATTTATGTCATTGAAAGAGTCTTAATATCTTTAATATCAAAGGAATAACAACTTACTGTGAAGTTACTGTTACTTCAGATAAGATTCATACTTCTGCCGCTTCGTTACGTCTGTTTCTCCTGAAGTTTGGAAGATTTTTTTATCAATTTGCTGGAAGCTTTCATAATGTCAGAGAGGAGGAGTCTTCCTGTTCTCTGTCACTCTGGGATTTGGGGATTGAAGTTTTTTGGGTTATTTACTGTTAAACTGGAGGTTTGGAGGAAAAGTCGATGAGTCAAATGAGCTCTTATTGAGACAGAACACTTCCACTTAACTTTCCTCCTTTTCTAATACTTCAGTATAATCTGGGAAAATAACAGTTCTCTTGCTTTTGTTCGTGGTTTCTTTTCACTCCTTTTTTTTGCAGCCATTCTTCAAACTTAAAACTGAATCGGTTATATTTCCAAAAATACTCGCGGAGTCTTCGTCATTTGGCAGGTTGACTTTGTTCAACGTTTCAGGAGATTCGCTTTGGTTCAATTAGCTCTTTATTAATCTCAACGGCACAACTCTGATTAAACGAAGGTTCAGCGAGAAGAAGTGTCAGCGTTTTGTTCTCCGTCCCGCCAGGAAATTCCAGCAGCATTTGTATTTCGCCATAGCAACAGCACATCCCATAAACCCAAAACTTTTTCTTAAGCAAGAAATAAAAAAAAGGTTTAACGCTAACATGAAGATTTAAACATCACACACACACACACACACACACACTGTACATTTAGAGCCAGTTCATCTTTGAACTTCATGAATCATCATTATCTCTTTTCTCTGCTCGGAAAACAAAATCCTTCTGACGTCTGCTGTTGGGAAATATTTTATATTAAGTCATTAAATTACTGACTTTACCCAGTTTTACAGCCGATGTTTCGCTCTTTACTGATGTGACCTTTAACTTTAGATGTCTTCGAACACTTTGATTTGTAAATACTAGAACGCAGCAGTGAAATACTTCTTCACATCGGGACTTCATCAAAATCAAAGTGAATAAAAAAGCACTAAAGTCTTATCAGGGGGCTGCACTGATGTTTGTATCAAGAGCTCGGTTACCCATCGATCCCTCGTAGTTCTCCGACTCTGTGCTGAGGAAGCTGTTGACCTTCTTCACAGCCGCCATTTGCACCTCCAGGTCCGCCAGGTTCCTCACCACCCAGTTCAGGTAGTTGGTGACCTTCACGTGCACACAGAAAGACGGCAGGTCATGTTTGGTATCTGCAGTACAAACAAACTTATTCCAATCTTTGCACTCTTTTCCACTCTCGGCTTAAACTCATAAAGCGCACACAGCAGGTTTTAGCATTTGTAGTGCTGTGGAGACTTTAACTCTGCACGCTTGGCCTGTTTGATCTTTTATTTTTACATTTTTGTGCAAAAACTTACCAAACTGAACTGGTTACCTTAAAACCAAAGTAAAGTTCATAACAAAATGTTGAGGCTGTTACTCCTCTACAAACAGTAACACTAAATCACAGTCATTTGCTGATATCACCTGTACTCTACATGCTATTTCTCTATTAATATTTACTTTGAATGTACTGTGTGATTCATCTAAGCAGCACATGAACACTACTATCACCTGAAATAAAAAGATCTTACAAGTATCTGACAATGAAGATAGATAGTTTGTTGTTGGGTGTAAATCTTGCCAGTGTTTTTTTGCAGAGCTTCTATGGCCGCTAAAGCTTTTCAGTGTGCGCTTATTTAATTGGTTCAACATCAGGGTGCTACAAACCTGCATCAAAATGCCCTTAAAAGTGCAGAAAAGTCAGATAGTGAGATATAATACAGTGACATGTAAATGTAGGTGTAACAGCGGGTGTAGGTGGAAGGTCTGGTAGTTCACTTCCTGTCTGATTAAACAGTGTGATGACAGGAGAAAACTCACAGTGAGGGCGTAGGTGAGTCCGAGGCCCACCAGCCCTCCGGACTGCAGCCCGTAACGTAAACTCCATATGGCGGCTCCGGCTGCCATCAGCACGATCACCGCGCCAAGATAGTCCTGCACAGAGAGGGAGGAGAGAAGAAGAAATGCTGGGAAGCGAAAACCGGCGACGTGAGACGATGCTAAAATATAAAACAGTTCCTCACCGTGCGGACCTCCAGCCAGCGGTTGGCGGCGGACAGAAACAGGTAGGCTGTGTTGTTGGTGTCCGTCAGCTCGAGCATCCGCTGTTTAAAACGAGCCTCGTGTCTGCATCGTTTAAAGAAAAGAAGAGATCATTTATTTCAAATTTTAAGAGTTTTGATAAAACTGTTGCTCTGTCCTGAAAGATGTACACGAGGCAGATAAAAATCAGACTCCTCCAAGTCCAGCCGCTGCCTTTAGGGTCATTTAAAGGTCAAAACAACCAGTCAAAGAGTTTGCACAAAAGTAAAAAAAAAAGAATTAGAACAACCGGCCTGTCTCGTAATGTTTTTGGTTTTTCTCAAAACTCAAAACTCTCAAAACAGAAATGTAAAAACAATAAACCCGAAAAACTGGAGCAAATGAAGCAAACGTGATAAATAAATTAAAGAAATACAAACAGGAAATACAAAAAGAAGGAGAAAAAATGACAATAAACATATTTTCTGTTGCTGCTATTCAGTCGATTGAATCTCAGAGTTTTTTATCATCATCGGCAGTAAATCACTGACAGCTCAACCAGACTCGGTTTGGAGGGCGACCAGTGGATAATGATAATGGGAACTGACCCACGACTGCCAAGAATCTGTCTCAACACCAGATTCACTGTTTCTGTGTGTGTGTGTGTGTGTGTNNNNTGTGTGTGTGTGTGTGTGTGTCTCAGTGTTTGTATATGTGTCTGTGTGTGTTTGTGTGCGTGAGGAAGAGGAAGTCCTCGGGGAGGAGAGGAGAAAAAAGCGTGAGAGCTGTTTAATGTTGGATTATACCGACGATGGGAAAGAGGGTGAAGACAGAAATACAAGAAGATACTGCTGCTGCTTTCTTTCACTGCAGCACGAGCTCAAACTAAAGCTTCAGTCGCTGAAATCACAAGTAAAAACACAATAAATGACACTAATATCACTACTGCAGGCTCTGTAACAGGCACATAATGCATTATCATTACCTTTACAACGTGCCTCATGTTCACTCACAGAATAAAAATGTGACGTGTTTCAGTTTTCTCGATTTCTACTTGAGATGTAGACAGAAGAAGCTGCCAATGCTGCAATTAATTCATCACCATGTTTCTGCTAAATAGATCTGCTTACACCATCGCTTTGTTGGGAATCAGTGTACGGAGCAGAGAAAGTTTTATTTCAGGGTTACAAGAAGATTGTAAACTTTAAAACTCGGTGTAAAGTTTGGCGTCAGACATGCAGGGGTCATGCTTGAAGAGAAGCAACGCCTTATAAATATGAAAATAAATAGAAAAAATAGATATAAAATAGTATAGAAGATAAAATATGTGCAGGTATGCAGGTTGATTATTGCACTAGATAAATAAATTGCACATGACATGAATAAAGTTACTGAAAAAATAGACACAAAGAATAAAAACAGGCTTGCATGCAAAGTGTCTCCAGCTGAAATACACTCAGTGCAGACAGGATGTATGTGCAAATGTGTTTGTGTGTGTGTGTTGTACCTGAATGCTCTTATTGTGGTGAGGCCTTCAGCCGTCTCGGAGAAGTGGCAGAGCAGAGGAAGCTGTGTGGAGTCATCGAGATCCTGAAGGTCCCTGAAGGACAAAGAAAGAAAGAAAGAAAGAAAGAAAGAAAGAAAGAAAGAAAGAAAGAAAGAAAGAAAGAAAGAAAGAAAAAGAAAGCACAATATGTATACAAGCTTATAGGCAATTATTTATGAATGAATGTGCAAATACTGTGTGTACTTCTGTATGAATGCACAAGTATTATGCACTTAACAATAACTGCCTGATGAGCTCTACACCTACATGTCACCTCTAAAATGTGTAGTATGAATGTGTCGCATTCATTTATTCATACAAACATGCATAATAATTCAGCCTCCTGTATGAAATTAGGACACTGCTGCATATTTTGCTCTTCAGCATTCATATAAAGTTTTTAAAATCTGGTTTAAACGTTGATGTAACATGCTCATAAATCTTAAAGTTGATATTTCCTGTTGTCTGCAGTAATAAGATGCAGTTCCCTTCATTTGGCTGAATTCCCAAATTAAATCAAATAGAAATACTACAAACAAACACGCTGTGGACTCACTTGGAGGCCACCCGGAAGTATTTCTGGATGAAGTAAAAGGCCACGGCCAGGGGCACCAAGGCGAGCAGGAAAGCCGGCGTGATGGAGGATATGACGCCGATGGCCGACAAACACAGCAGCGTGGACCTCGTCAAAGACTCGAGCGTTGGAGGAATATGCTGAGAGATGAAAAGAGGATGAAGTGAGAGTGATATTTTCAGGTTTTTCCGCACAACAACACAATGAGATGCTAAAAATCACCTGATCTATGATGTTGGTGTCGGCCGAGAATCTGTTGAGGATCTGCCCCAGCGGAGTGATGTCAAAGAACCTGCAGACAGACGTCACAAATGCAGAAGAATAAACATTTTTTTAAGCTCTGACATTTAAACAAACATTATGCAATCCAGCATTTGACCTTTACTTTCCCCCAAAAAACTAACAAAGCTTCACAGATGCTCCCGTTGCTAACTAAAGCAGAGCAGTCGCTTAAAGGAAACGGACAAGTGTTTCCTTGGAGACAGGACTATTTTCTGTCATTCATCATCTTTTTTTGTGCTCCACTTGTGTCAGAAATTTGACCCCAACAATTCAAATAAGTGATCTTGACTGAGCAGGCACTGCTGTGTGACACAATATTGATACTGAGCCAGTTAGACTATCAGGAACTGGAAAAAACAAACAAGCGAATACGACGAACGAGCACACACGTCTGGAAATCACTGCTGCATCTCAGAGCCGATTCTCTGATTCTGGACTTGTCGTCAGGATGTAAGCTCACCTGATGGGGGCGTGGATGATCTTGTTGAGCAGGTTGTGGTGCAGGTTGGTGGCTGCAGAAAGACCCAGAAACTCCACGGTGAGGGAGGTGATGAGGCACAGCGTGATTCCAGCCGCACACAGGATGATGAACACCGGCAGATAGTACGAGTCGTCGGCCGCGCCCGCCGTGCTGTTGTAGCCGGTCCCGTTGGACGTTCCCGCCCCGGAGGTCTGATTAGTTTTGGAGGACGTCCACAATGCCAACCAGTAGTCGATGGCGACGATGACAGAGTGTTTGAGAAGTTTAGAGGACACCATGAGGAAGACCATGAAGAACCCACCGGAGGAAAGGTAACACCAGCACACCTGAGAACGACGCGCGGGGGTCACACACCTGCTGACTGATCACTTTGTATTTCTTCTCACATTAAGAAAAGCAAAGACTTCTCCTCCTTCCTAACACTTGCACTTTCAGATAAGAGAAAAATATTGATATTGTGACAATTTAACAAGCAAATTTAAGACATAAAATGGGTTCTGACTATTTGAGATATGTTGTTATTGTTCAGCTAATATACAGTAGATTCATCTATATTAAGCCTAATAAGAGTTGCAGCCCAAGTTGTTGGTTGATATTCAGCTTTTTTGTATCTAACATTAGTCTGACTACTTACTAACTATCTATTTTATCTAAGTAATCTAAGATTATGTAGTTTCCTTTGTGACAGCTGTTAATATTTGACCTTACTCGTCTCTATATAATCACACAGGTGTGTGCAGATGTGCAGGTGGATTACCCTCCATGGGATCTTCGACCTTCTGTTGGTGGTCGTGGACATGTTGTCATCATCCTCCTCCTCCTCTTCTTCCTCTGACGGGATGGATTCAGACATGAGATTTGATTCAACCCAACATTGCACAGAAAAAAACATTTTTCACTCCATGTTTGTTCAAAAAACAAGAAAACAGAAACTGCAAAAAGGAGTCCAGAGTTCAGAGCTTTGTACAGCCCTGAATCTTCTCCTCAGTTCAAATCTTTAAAAAACACTTTGAACTGACTAAATTTAGTCATTTAGTGAGTCTGTCACTGAATCAGTTTAAAGAAATGACTTTTAAAAAGTGTGTTTGTCCACTACCTTCGTCCTCGTCGTCCATCTGGTTTTTTGCCTCTCTGGAGTAGAAAGCTCTGCGCAGCGTTTTCCTCTCCAGCGTTGTTTGACTGTCCTGCTGTATGTCCTTTATAAAGACAGTGGATTAAAACAGAAACATCAGAATAAAGCTTTTACTGCTGGTTGTCTGCAGGGGGTTTTACCTTCTCCAGCTCCTGGTCCTGTCGGTTCATCAGGGTCTTCCAGTGATCGTAAAGCTCAACGTCATGAGTCTGAATGTCCTTCAGAGTTCCCTCCCTCAGCACGGAGCCGTCCTTCATCGCTATGATCTGAAAGAAAATCAGCACAAAAGGATGAAGCTTCACTGAAACAAACAACACGTCGTAATAAGTTATTTCGTTTGTGATTCTTACCCAGTCTGCATGTATGAGGTACTGCAGTTTGTGGGTGACCAGGACTACGGTTCGTTTATCGTCCTGCAGAAACTTGAGGATCCCTTCCTGCATCAGGTGATCGCTGAGGTGGATGTCCAACGCTGAGAAGGGATCGTCCTGCCAGACATAAGACAGAGTCAAGATTAAAAAAACAGGAAACTTTTATTGTTGCATGCTCGACTTAAAAAAGTACCAAAGTAAAATATAAAACAGAATATTAATATAAATCTTTATAAATATAAATATAATACAGTTGAGACAGATATGCAAACATGGTTGATTGTATGTATGAACAACAGCTATAAATATATAAAGGCCCTGAGCAGCGGTCAGTTCAATCCTGAACAGAAACAGAAATGCCACAGTCACCAAGAGCTAAATATAAATTTCTTTTCAGTCAGAAAAGTCAGACATGAGAAATAAAAAATTTGTCACAGTAATTTCTTATCTTGCACGGCCTCATCGTTTTAAAACAGCCAGTTCAGTATTTCCTTTCTTTGTTTTTTCTAAAACATGGAAATTTTATAGAAAACTGCAGAACTTCCTTGGAAGCTTCCACCAGCACCGTGAAATAAACTTTGTCTATGAAGTGAAAAAACTACACGGGATAATTTGATTTCCTCTGAATGTTTCTCTTCACTTGATCCTCTGATCGGGAACACGTGAGTCTCTGTCGTGTTGGATTAACGTCTCTGCTGCCGGGCGGGTCGCCAATGCAAAGTGGATTTCTGGTTCTGATTATTTGATGCATTTTACGCTGAGTGTGTACGATGACGCACATTCCTGAGATCAGATATGGAAAACCGGAGCAGCTGCACCTTCGCACTGAAATGATGTTAATTAAAGAAAACACATTTGTTTCAGCAGACGTGACAAAGTGTGATGAGGGTGTAAAAGAATGACACTGATGGCTTTTAATGTGGAATGTGCGCTTGATAACCAATTAAAGTTTGCAGTGGCAACAGGAAATTATGCAACTACTCAGAAAGAAAGACAAACACATGACGGCACGGCGAAAAGGGAGACGAGCGGACGCCTCCTCATCCCAAAGGCCGACATGTACGATGTGTCGTATCATAAAATCATAAAGAAATGTAGGATTAGGAAACTAATGCAGTAAAGACAGGGGGTCACTTTCTGGTGGACATTAATCTAATTAAGCTATTTTTTTTATTGAAAATGTGTTCAAAAAAAGGGGAGAGAAAAGAGAAAACATTAAAGAAAAATACTCTGATGTCTTTGAGGTTTGCAGAATCAGTAATGTCGTTTAAATCACTTCTTATCTTTTATTAATGTCTCCACAGCTCTATTTTACTTCCAACATGTCTAATCTGTGTTATTATTGGTGGTGTTTGTATCTTTATTGTTGGGTATTTTATTTTTTTGTGTTTTCTACAAGTGTCTGATCTAATTTAATCAGTCTTGGAACGTTTTAATCGCATCTCTTTTTCTTTGTACATACCAAGAAGACGATGTTGGTGTTCTGGTAAAGAGCTCTGGCCACACAGATTCGCTGTCTCTGACCTCCACTCAGGTTGATTCCCTAAAACACAGCAACACATGATGCGAAAGAAAAATATCAGAATAACACCAGAAATGAATAAAAATATTAAAAAATATGTATAAGATCACAAATGTCACCTCCCTGCAGAATACTCAAAGAATCTGACATCTCAGGGTTGATTTGAAAATAAATTGAATTATGTGATAACGTAATGCCATGTAATAATTATAAATAATCATAAATATTGATTATTTTACTATATTTCAGAAATGAAACATGTTCATACCCTCTCTCCAATCTCCGTTTGGTCCCCAAAAGGCAGCAGGTCAATGTCGGGCTGCAGAGAGCAGGCGTCAATCACTGCCTTATACCTGATAAAACAGATAAACTTCAGCTTAGAAAGATAGTTTCTGGAAACGTGAGTGGTATTAGGGACAGGATTTTTACTCATTCTCATATTACAAAGAGATAAAAACAGCAAAAGGAGCCAAACAATGAAGAAATAGAAAGAAACACCCTCTTGTCTTTGGCTGTTTTTACCTCTGTTTATTGAAAGGGCTGCCAAAGGTGATGTTCTCCTCCACTGTTGCATTGAGCAGCCAGGACTTCTGGGTAGCGTAGGCCACAGAGTATCTGTTCTTGCTGAGTGCATCATGGGAAATGGAGGCAAAACAGAAACCAGTAAGAACTACGACTGTTTTCATGAAGTTTAAAGAGCAGGAGTGCTGATCTGCCACCACTGGTCGGTCTATTAGCTTGGTATTGATTCCTTTTATGGACATGCTTTCTTTATTGAAACAGCATTAATTGTGGCTAAAGCTAAACAATAAATGATTCATTATGTTTCAAAAGCAGGTAAAAGAAACACTGTTTTTATATTTTCTAAAACATAGGATGGTGTCATCTGTAAAGAGGAGGATTTCATCACAGTTTAGTTTATTAGCATGCAGCACCTTGATGTGAAAAATGCATAAAAAAATGCATAAAAAAATGCATAAATATCACTTCAGTGGCATCAAAATGGCATCAAAATGCACATCTGAATAATACTGGAGACTACAATAAGACGCAAAAGTCAAGTCTAAAAACCTTATAAGAACACGAACATGTCATTTAACTGGCAGCCTGTATTAGTTATGTATATAAATATCCATTTTTTTGCTCTTTATGCAGGTCGCAGCATTTTTATCCATCACCTTCATCCCTAAATATTCCAGGAGTCACACTTACACTAACTTTATTTATTCCTATCACTGATAATTGAGCCTAAAAACATCAGATCAGAAGTCCTGTTCTTTATAAATGCGACACCCAAACATTAAAAAGAAGGACGGGAGGAGGATTATGTTTCGGTCAAACTCAATCACAACATGAAAAAACACTTTGTCAGAGATGAGAGAGAGAAATATGGATCACAGGTCGGGTTAATGATGAGCTGCAAATCACCAACGATGGTATCAGCGGCACAAAATTCACAACAACACCAGCGGCAGCAGCACAGACAAATAAAAAAACATCAAGGACAAAAACAACAGTGGCAGTTTGCTGGGAGCCGGACAGGAGCACAAAATAAGAATAACTCAAGAAAGCACCAACAAAAGAGTTTGATGGTGATTTTGTCACTGAAAGTATTCTAATCTGTAAGTTTTCTGTTCAAACATATAATAACACCTGTTGACATTATTATCAAGGATTAATGATCAATTATTAAGTCCTGTTGTAGGTCTGAGCCAACTATTACAAACATACTGAAATGAGCATATAATACAATATATAAACCCTGTTTTGGTCCAATATTATGCAGCTAAAAAGACATTAAAGCATAAAAAGACATGATGAAATGTAGTATTATATACTTGCATGTATCGTGTGTTTATTTGCCCCTACAGACCAAATTGATTAAAAGAACTGAAACACTTGAACGTCATGAAAGATTCAAGATACAAGCTGACAACTTCTGTGCATAAATAAAAAGATTAAATCAGCAGAGCATGTTTGAGTTTGTTTGTTGGACTCCCAGCATTATAATCTCAAACCAAACCGGGATCAGACGGCA
>JBAJHX010000002.1:2092045-2109198 GCA_037176925.1 Amniataba percoides | reverse complement strand
AATCAGCAGAGCATGTTTGAGTTTGTTTGTTGGACTCCCAGCATTATAATCTCAAACCAAACCGGGATCAGACGGCAAAAAAACGATGATCAACTCAATGAGAGAAAAGCAACACGATGAGAGGAGATAGTTGATTAAAGTAATTAAAAACTGCACTAAAGAGTGAGGCAGTTGTTCCTGAACACACACAGATTAACATAAAGCTGCTGCAGCAGAAAGACCAACATGAGAGTAAAAATGATTTACTATTGAAAACCACAGCAGCTCTCAGATTTAATGTACTTTAATTTAATGTGAAGAAGAAATATTCAGTGTTAACATTTTTAATAATATCAAGCAAATAAAATAAAAAAATAATCAAAATATTACAGTGAGTTTAAGAGGTAACATCTGTGATTGACATTTTTTATTCAACTGTAGCTCAGACAGGTAACAAAATATTGAAATAGTTGAAATAAATGCATAAGTCTAACAAAAGTCACAGATGAACGATTATTTTACTCTTTACTATTATTTGTCTTATACTTTTCTTTTTTTACTTTATAATCTTTATCATTTGAGCTGAATTATACTACATATATGCTATATTATTTTCAGAAAGCTAAATCTTGTTAAGTTAGTATAAAAATTTGTATATATACACCAGAAATTATAATTTTAGTGTAACAACAGAGAAAGATATCTGATCGAAACAACTAATACACTAATAAAATCAGATGCAGAGTGTGTGTTCATGAACAACACAGCCTGAAATATTAAAATAAATCAGTGAAAGTTCTCCTGAGAGAGGCAGAGCAAAAATGAAAAATGGAAGTTAAATCAGATGAGAGCGAAAGACGGAGGAAGAGGAGGAGGAGGAGGAAGAGAATGAGTGAATGAGGGGTCAGGAGGTCACTTCACATCTGAAACAGGAAGCAGGACACGTGAAGAAGAGCGTATACCTCCTGATGTCTTCGTCAGACTCTTCTGTCTCTGACCAACTGTCAAAGTCACGTCATTGTGTTAGAACGAAACTACCACAATCAACGCTGTGAACATTTGTGTTTTTGAGTGGAAATGCGTGACACAAAAGGAAATAAAAAGCAAAAGAGACAGCAAAGAGCAACAAGACGTCTTTTCTGAAACATGGAAAAGAGAGAAAACAGGAGGAAGACAGACACAGAAAAATGTTGTCATGCCAAACCCCTGATAATGAAGATATGAAGTTAGCCTGCCAACTATTAATCGAATTAACCTTCCCACCCAGAAAAGAAGAGCCGTGTAAGTGATGCGGTCACTGTCTGTCTGTGATAATTAGGTTTGGTGGCTTCTTCGACAATGTCTCATCTTTTACGAGGGCGTGTGTGGTAATTACATCCTGGGTCAAAAGATTGAGTATATTCAGTAGGACTTTACAGGATGAAGCTATGAGATGATACCTGACCTGTAGATTTCAGCAGAAATATATAAAGTTTTAGTGAACAGAAAAATATAAACTATATATCTTTAAAAAGAACAAATTGGATGCTTTTACAGTCCAAGTACATGATGACTTTGTGAACTGCAGGCCAAAAGATATCTCAGGGTTAAAAGTTCAAACCTGACAGAATTTGGTTGAAAAGTGTTCATTTTTAAGACGTCTGCGTCACATATATTTGTTGTTTCTACCACATTTAATTGACTTTATTTAAGGATAAAGAAGGTCACAACTACAATCTTAAATAAAGTCACTTAATATTAACTGCAGGTGTCTAAAAATCTTCTGCTTTTTAGTCAGATTTACAATTTCAGTACAGTTTCAGACATCTCTTGAACCTTTCCTGGGTTGTTTTTGATGCTGTGAGCACCAGTTTTAAGGTGTAAAAGGTTAAAAGTGTGCAGAAACATCAAGGGTTGAAACAATCTCAGTTCCACCTGAATCAACACGATGCTGAGGTTTGAACACCACCAGGTGACAGATTCCTTCATGCATGGTTTCACCCAACAGCATCACACGTTTTGGATGTTCGTACACACCAAGTCCACTGAGAAATCTACATTCATGCTCATGTATTATCGCGGTCGAGGGGATGGAGAGCGTTTCCTCCAACAGCTCCAACAACCCCACCAAGCAGCAAAGAATGAACTTCTTCATCCATCCATCACTGACTAAATGTCTGCCGCTACAAACTGTGCTGTGCATCATAAGGTGCCTTCTTTGTGAAATATCGACCACCAGGTGAATGTCACAGAACAGACAGAAAGAGCCACAGCAGCAGAGCCAATATTCTGCTTTTCACTGCCGGCAGTATCATTGGTTTATTGGAGTTAAATTTGATATAAATCACTGGAATTTGGATGAATCAGCTAAATGGATTAAAAGCAAAAATGAATGTTTACAGTGTAAATGATGATTATGCTTTAGGAGGAAGAAACCAGAGAGAAAGTACCTTATGTTCCCTTCGTTCAGCATCTCATAATCAGGCGGCCTGATGTGGCAAGAAGGCAGGAGGTAAAGAGACAGAAACCACACACACATAAACACACACACACACACATCGATGCAGATGTGCAAACACACCATACACACTGCGAAGGTTAGTGTGCAGCTACAGATCCTCTTATGACACAGAGAGCATCTACAATGTTTTAAAAAAAAAAATGTACACAGTACAGTACGTAAACACAGTAAACTTCATATACACAACCTGCTTTTGAAGAAGAACTTAATCTTACAATCGTAGAACTGAGGCAAATAATTTAAAGTAATAAATGTAAATCATCAATAAAGTTTTAATATCTAACTGTGTTATATTGCTACTCAGAGAACCGGGGTTATAGAAGAAACTAAGAATTGTTAGCATTATTTTTAATATTTAGAAGTCATTTGAGATGCTTCATATTTATCATAAGAGGTCGGATGTTTTATTAGCATAACAACCCACCATCATAGAAGTCCCTCCACCATGCAGGTCAAATTTACTGAATAATTTCACAGAAAAAAGGTGAAAACTCTGAAGAGGACCATCTGTGATGTTACCTTACATCAGTAAAGTAAGAGGAGGAAGAAGTCGGCTTGTAATAAAGTACAAGTGAACGTCTTGGTGAATAATTTCCTATTAATATGTCAGATTCAATAAAACAGAGTGACAGAAGCAGCTCTTTGCCATCCATCAGAATAAAATGACCTTCGTTGTGAGATTATCGACACGTCTTTTTATTATTACAGAGTCAATAATCTCCAGAGTGATTTTGTCACTAAAACAAAGTCATTTAGTCATTTTGTGTGAGGCTCCGGGTAATTTATCTCGATAACGATAATGACACTGACGCAGTCATTTCATAATATGTATAATTCAATATCCCCACATCTTAGCTATTGAACTGCAGTTGTATTAAACTGAGAGGATTTTCCTTTAATATGTCATGAAATATGACTGTGAACAAGTTTATTAATGAGAGGAAAGCGAACACGTTTTAAAACCCAAACAGTCATTTAATTTTATCATAACCATCAGAGGGGAAAATTAAATCAGAACAGAAACTGGACGCTTTTTGCTAATAAACAAATAATCCAAGAGTCCTTCACTGAAACAAGATAATATAAGATAAACTGTCATTACTAATGTTTGTTCACTATCTACCCGTTATTAAAACTATAGGAGATGTCCTGAATGTAGTTAGATGTGTGATAAAGTAGATCTGTTAAATAACATTTATTATAAATCATAACAATCATTTATATATTCTCATTCATTTTCTTCATTTCAGTTAAAAATATATATAGATAGATACAAAAATTAATATTTTAGTTTGCAGATATCTGCAGATACTTTGGTCGTAACATTGGAGAGGATGAAAAAGCACAGAAAAAAGAAAGATCTGAAAACTGGAAGCAGGCTGATGCAGTGCAGGAACAGGAGAGGCCTCGGCCAACGTTTTATAGGAATATAAACTCTGATTAGAAAAAGGCTGACACTCTACGTCAAGTTTAAGATTAGACTCATAACTGCATGAAAGTCACTTAAATATTATGCATATCGAATATGATTTGAGATAATGTGTGTTGTTGTAACGTCTTACTTGCTCCAGTAGACTCGTCCGTCGATGGTTTGCATCTCGCCGAGCATGGCCAGCAGCAGGGAGGATTTCCCACAACCCACCTGTCCCACAATCATCGTCAGCTGACCTGAACACATCAAAATGGTTCAAAATGTTACGCGAAACACAGACGTGGTCGCACTTATCTAATCCTAACACAGCTTTTTAACAGGGGAATGCATTTTCATTTGTTCTTAAAGTCTAATTATATCGCAAAGCTTTTGAAAACAGATGATAATTTGACAAATGCACATTGGGGTCGTGAGAATTTTGCGACCTTTAAGCGGGGTCACGAGTCAGAAAAGGTTGAGTAACATGACTACATGTGATACCCTGCAAAGACACAACACTTCCTGATCTCTGTGATAAAAAATTAAAGTTTGATGCTGAAAAAAGCTCGCAACTTTACACACAAACACACCCAAGACAAGATCGAACAGAGCTGATGTTGGTTGTTAAAAGTCCTTGAACTTCCAACCATCCGATGACTTCACTCCTTCCTCACCCCCTAAATTTAACCATCAGCGCCACATGCCGAACCTCAACCCTGAACTTCACCCTGCTAGAAGCATCCTAACACTGAGGGAGTCCCTCAAAGTCATGAGGAACAGTTGTTTTGCTGTGAAACACTGATTCACACACAGAAACACTCACACGTTCACCACAGTTACTCTGAATAACATTACACCAGCACTTGGCAGGACCGCAAATGCTGTTTGTCTTGGTAGTAACATGACTGAGATAGCAAGCGAGTCACTTCCCTGGGGACGACGCGAGAGTGTGTGTTTCTGTGTGTGTGTGTGATATACTAAGCGGTCCATCTGTTGGCAGCCTCCTCAACGTGACCTGGTCTCCTGACACTTGGTATTTTAGCGACACGTCTGCAGCGTTACTGCACTCACAGCAGGTCTGCTCTTTCATTCACATACTTTAAACCTCCTGACCGAGAGGAAGCTGAATAAAAAAATACTACCTCCAAATCTAGAGTGATTTATGGCCTGTAAAAACTACTTTTCAACGCTGAAATAAAACCGTATTAATGTGCAGTAGACATCTTGGGCGACACCAGAACAGAACAGCTGATCGTGCTTCTTAAATTACAGCCCTGTTGTCAAAACAGATCCAAATGGCAGCTCCGCTATGATCGCTGTGTTTGGGTACTGATTAAATTTACTGCTCTAATACACCTAAATACAACAGCACTTCAAGTTCATATTAAATCTTACTAAATATTTCTCATCAATACATTTTCAAACCTGATGTTTTTGTTATTCTGCTACCGTAGTGTAACTAATATTTGCTCCATCACGATATTAAATTCTGTAAAAACATTAGGACCATATTATCATCACATTAAGTATCACATAGTCTAATAAGTTGGCATTAACATCAACCTGTCTATATTAAAAGAGAGACAAAAGAGAGACTTTTTAGATAAACAAAAGTCTGTTAACTTTCTCTGGATCTGCTGGCAACTTCACTGGATTAGGTAACATTACGTAATCTTTCTAAATTGACAAAGTGAATCAAAGTGTGGTAAAAAGTGATGTACTGGGGGTGGAAAGGTGAGTCCTACCTGTGGGGATGCGGATGTTGATGTCTGACAGCGTCGACAAGTTGCTTCCCCAGGTGAAAAATCCATTGGTCACCTGAGAAAAAACAGACATGAAATTTATGGCAAAATAAATATAGATTTTCAAGCTAAATGTGTCACAAAACTTTGGAGAAATAGCATAAAAAGTGCTCAAACTAACGCTGTGGTTCATTTATTCTTTGCAGTGGACAGTGGACAGTGGACAGTAAACTGTCGTTGTGTAACACATGACTACGTGCTGTTTTCCTGTTATGTGTTGACCCCCCAGAGACTCATTTCATGTCCTGACCCCGGAGTTTAAGAAACCCTAACTCTGAGTTCATTGGTGCGAAAGCTGCTGAGATAACCGTATTACACAATGGACACAAACTGTGCACATGGTATGTGGGACTGATGACAAAAGTCATCCTGTGACGCATTTCTCGAGTTCATCTGAATGAAACTATCAAATAAAACACCATTACACAACAGGAACAGGTGCTGAACTCCACTTATTTCTTTCACATCTGAAAACACTGATCACTTCTCTGTACATGAGCGGGTTAACGATGTAATAATCACTGGGCTGGATATCATATAAAGACTGCAATGACTTTTGATTTCCTTCAGTTTCATTAACCCCCCCTGAATCTTAATGTCCCAAAATCCCACAAACGCCCTTGTTGTTATTTTATTGTATATAATTTTGATTTTTTGCTGATGACACCCAGGTTTATATTTCCATCCAGTGTATTGAGACACTAATTGATGCAAACACTAGTGTAACTTTTGTGCAAAGATATAAGATATAATCTCAAAGAATTTCACTGAAAAAAACTGTTTTTAAGTCATATCGCAGAATAAGGTGACACAGTGGTGACAAATAATGTGATAATGATTTCTGTCTGATATGTTTTACCGCAAAAACTAGCTAAATGTGTGCTGTGAAAAGTCTGAATGTTTGTATGTACTGATGATATAAAACTTTACAACCAGTGAAAATACTGAACTAGTGTTTGATTTGAAGTATAACTGCTGTCAAATCAATCACGATGATAATTATTGGTAAATATTTTGTTTTAAACATGAACAATGACCAGCAGGAAGTCACAAATTAATGTCAAGAAATGGCGATCTTTAGCCTCCATTGTTTGAGCAATAAAATGTTTTTATGTCCTATTTTTTGGGTGAGTTTCTTCACTTTATGTCTCCAAAGTAAAATTAGAAGTTGCAAACTCCACCTAAAACATGCAAAATATATTCTATGTTCAACCTCTAAGTTATAAATGGAAGTGAGAGACATCTTTATGAGTATTTTATAGCATTAAATGTCCAAATTAAAGAGATCAGTGTCAAACAGCAGAGAAACATGTAACAGGCCTTCAGATTTAATCCCTGTTCAGTTATCTATCACTCTGCTTCCTGCTCGGACTCTGTTGACATTCCTCCCATCTGCTGCATTTATTTGTTTATTTTATGTTTATTTTATCTGACAATCCCCCCATCCCTTCCTCAACTGTTCCCTTCTCCCCATGACACAGATCCCAAAAGGCATCCGAGAGACAAAAAACATCTTTGTTCCTTTGTAAGCAAATTTTTAATGGAACCTAATTTAAGCTCAGTTTATGTTTCGTGGTTGAGGAAATGACATTAAGAAGAGATGACATAACATTAAAACTAGTATCATCAGATGTTTTAGTGTAATCTTAAAATCTAAATGTAAAATAAACTTTCCTATTATAATATTGATTTGATGATTATTTTGTCTGATTTTCAGGGAGATGTTGGAAATCTGACAGCTGAAAAAACACAGTGAGGACGAGGCACAAAAATAGAAAGCAAGATGAGATGGTATCATAAAGAAACAGGAAGCAGAACGGCAGAATGAAAAATAAGGAGTTAAGCATGAAAATAAGGAAATATGACGTTACATGTGCGGTCACAGCTGAATAGAACAAACAACTATTCTCCAAACCTGCATGATTACTGTTAAAACGTCTTCCAATTAAAGAGGAACAAATCTTATTTTAGTCATCATTCAATCAGCATCAAAGGAAGTCCAGTGTCACCATCATCATCCAGTGTCTGCGAAGTTGCACCATTAAATGCTTGAAACACAAAATTTTGAATGTCACACACAAAACTCAAGCTGAAGAGTTGATTTATTGTACCTCTAAAATAAAGTATGAGCCATTATCTAAATCAAAGTTGGATGCAGGATGTCACATAAATCCACGGTGGGAGAAAATTATTCCCCAGAAATTTTACGTTTGGTAAAATCTGTGTAATCTGGCTTTATTTGCAAGGTGATGCAATGATGGCAAAACATATCTGGACAGTATCTTACACATTGCAAAAACATTTCTTGCACATTTCTGCATAACCTGTAATTCTTTCATTTAAATAATTATATTGC
The DNA here is from genome assembly GCA_037176925.1 of Amniataba percoides. NCBI lineage: Eukaryota > Metazoa > Chordata > Actinopteri > Centrarchiformes > Terapontidae > Amniataba > Amniataba percoides. The sequence continues at coordinate 2,101,150 of JBAJHX010000002.1, read as the reverse complement.
ACATATTTATGTTATTTTTTTTAGCTTTGGACTTAAGTATTTGCTTTGCCCTTACAGTTCAGCTTCATCCAACACCTTTGAGATAAAGTAGATCCCAGAGGAGCGACGTCTGTCATCGCAGCACATTAATGCCCCCGACTTTGAAATCACAGCCATCCTAAATATCCTAAAGGCCTCGCTGCTCCCTCGCTCTCGCTGTAATTAGCGGACCGCCGTCTGGTCGGTAGGGACTCCGCAGGGATGAGACAGGAAGAGCGAGCCTTCAACGAGGGGCTGAGAAAATGCTGGACACATTCACGAGGCCCTTTAAGGGGCAACGAATTCTCGTGTGAATCCTACACTTCCTGAGAAGACAGGGAGCGCACACACAGATGCACACACAAACACACGTCACATGTATGATTCCACGCACCCGCAAATGACCCACGGATGTACAAACAGTCGAGATACGAACCAGCTGTTGACAGAGCAGCTCCTACATGTCTGCATGTTAATGACGTCCTCGCGTGAATCAATACGTGATCCGAGAGTACAATGAATAATCTGCACTGTCAATACTGATCCATGTTTTTAACGAGATTTGTTAAATCAATTCTCTTAGAAAAGGAGTGCTTATGGAAATAAATAAGTACTCCCTTTACTCACATGTCACTTGTGTCGGCCATTATCATAAAATCATTAAGTGGTACATTCTGAATTTACACAATGAATAAAAGATCGCACATTAGGAGGTTAATTAAATCCATTTTTTATTTTTCCAGATTCTGTTCTATTTTATTTTTGTCAGAATTGTGTATTTTTACAATTAGTCTAATCATACTGTACACTGTACTACAGTAAAGTTATTGAATACTTTACTCCCCAAATGTTCCCCAAAGTTATGCAAAACTAAGTTTTCTAACACTCTATTTGCACTTTTTAGGTCTCTTATTTGTCCTTTGGATGAAAATTAGGTTGCAGCTTGTTGTTCACCTAATTAAGTTTGGAAAGAGGCCTCGTTTGTGTTTAAACATTTCACTCACGAGTTATTGACCCAGGAGGTTTGAATGTGTGAATATATTTATTATTCTTGGCTGAATCCCTGGACACTTTCTCTTATCTCTACTTTTACTTTGTCACACAGATGAAGCACCTCGTGTGTCCTCGTCTGACTCGGTTTCTGTTTTCTCTGCAGCCTGTTGGAGTCAGGCCAACATTATTGTGAGGTTAATGTGACCTTACTGAGACTAGCTGGAGCAGGTGAGCGTCATGCAATGCCTCCTGGGTAATGCAGTTCTTTCAGGGCCATTATGAGCTGCTGGGAGAGGCTGATAAAGAGGAGGCAGCTTGTGAGAAGTGCAAAGTCACATCGAGGAGTAAAATTTAGAAGTGGCTGTGCTGCGGTGAGTAGCAGCACTCTTTTAAAGCTGCCAAGTAGCAGGTTTTTTTGTTGGCCGATGCTTTTTAAATGAGAAATGTTTTAGTTTATACATGCTCTGTATGGGTAATCTTAGTCTGTCAAATCTGTGTTTGTGCCTCAGTTGTGTTTGTTTTTACTGCCAACAAAAAGAGATGAGAAAAAGGCAGCAAATAATGGTGACTTATATAATACCTCTGGGACTAAACTTCCCCGAGGTCTCTTTACACTTTATGACAAAGAGGGGACTGTAAAAGGGCCAGGAAGCCGTCTGGAGGGCTGAGTTCAGAATAATAATGATGGACATCCATTAGTCCTTGTCCACAAAGACCAATCAGTTGCCTCCGACAGTATCAACCACCGGATTTACTTGCGAAACTTTGGAAGAAACAGCAGCATCGTGACATGAAGATATATGCTTGTTTCTGGAAAGTCCTTTATTTTGCAAGACCTCTTCATTGGTGCTAACAAGACAAAAGGACGTCTTACTCACAGGGCGATTCTTTCTTACTCCTTATTAAATTAGTTAAGTCTAAAGGCTCATATCTTTTGAACCTTTAACCTGGTGGTTGTGTCCTTGGCCTTGCCTTTGAGAGTTCATGCTCCTTTTCTGTCCTAACCCCCCCTTCTAGTATTCCCCAAAGTGTGAACTTTGACCCCGACCTTTACAGCCACATCCTCCGTCTCCGTGGGTCTCATCTGTCGCCTGGTCGGCTGCTCGTAGTTGTCCATCTGGTAGCGCATTGGCTTCTTCCTGTTGATGGCTTTGGTCTTGAGGGGGATATTAAAAGGGAGAGATGTGAAGTTAGCATCGACTACTTAAGCAAACAAACTTTCAGACTTTCCCGCATCCGCTTCAGTTCCTTGGGGAGAAGAAGAAGTGCGGGGGTTCCCTCTGATGTAAGCCAAGAGGCTGCTGCCCCAAAGGGTTCAATCCCACTGCGAGCACACTCTCCTGTTCCTCTAATCCAGACACCCAATAAATACAAACACAAACCAGTCATATGAAGTCCTCTTATCTTTGAATCACTGACCTCAGTGGACCAAAGATCATGTACGACTTATTCTACACTGACCACATCATGTAGCATCGTGTCGCTTGCTGCGAGTCATCTGACGCCTGCAGCCTCCGAGAGAGTCGGGGGACGTTAGGTGGGATGTGCAGAAGCAAATAAAACTGCTGAATTTTTGGATCATTCGCGAGAAATCAGGACAGTAGAGAATTGTGACAAACCAATTAGCAGTGTAAGGTTTACTGTGGTTGTAGTTAACCATCTGTAGATAACATATAACACGTTTATCCGCTGGGAAACTTTAAATTACTCCAAAATATTCATAATCTGCTCACTGGATTTCAGACATTCTTGCACACAAATGAAAGATTTCAATGGAGCGTTCATCACATCTTCTATTATAATGTCCGTCTCTAATGGCTTGTTCTTTGGGAAAAAAAAGTCTTCCCAGTATACACCAATTGATGCATTTCCACTTGACTTTGGTGCAAATGGCTGAATTGTGTAGTTGGTAAAAGTACTGAGCAGAGCAGAGGACACGTTGGGTTACAGAAACAGAAAGAAGGAAAAGGGAGAAATCACATTACTTGCTGTGCTGTTTGATTGATTCAGCAATTTTATGAAAAGTTGAGCTCCATAAAAGCACAGCAGTGGCCACTTATCTTCCAAATATCCTGGTACATTAAAAAAAAATGAATCTTGGAGTCACCACTTTACCACTTTAAGTTTGTAATAATTTCATAAAAAGGAAAATAATGCAGCTGCTAGAAATGGCTTCAGATGGGGATTTCACATGAAGTAAAAGTAATAAAATAATTGAAATGACTGAAAAACTTCAGTCTGATATCACAGTTTGCATTGAAGTGGCTTAAATCGCCGCGATATTAATACTTTTGAATTCAGTGAATGAATAATAGTGTAAGAAATATTCCACCATGAAACAGATGTGTTGTGATTCAGCACTGTGCCTTACAGTCAAATCTGAAAACCATTAAACCTCTAAAGAGTTCTGAGTCACTCCCTCTAGTCTGACTGTCCATTTTAGACACAAAACAGTGTTAATCCCACCGCAACATAAAAGTCACCATGTGACTCAGTCGCCTGAAACCTCAGACAGCAACAAGATTAAAGTCTGGCCTGCACTTCACTGAGTGAAAGACCAACGAGCCCAAAATATAACAATTAGTCCTGAGGAAATAACGTGACGTGTAATGTGAGTAAACCTTAAAGTCAGATGATAAAACACCACATGTTTATGCCCACAACATAACTAAATAGCTAAAACTGTGTGAAATAACATGTTTTATTCTGATTTAATTGGTCAAATATCGTGTTTTTGTGCAGCACTGTGACTCACCACATGAAATTTAGTGACATTTCAACTTTTCGAATCATGCTTTGTGATGATTTGCAGCTGCAAATGTCTGCACATTCATTTAGAGGCAGAGTCAGATTGAAAAGTCATATACCCTCAGATTTATTTTTTATCTCTTTAAATTCAGAATTAGCCATATTTTTTAATAAACTGGATGTCTATTAGCTTGTGCACAGCTTGTATACACATTTCTATATCAAACCAAAAGGAAGAAATATTATCTTTCTTTGTTTACTATACAGATGTAACTTTTTAATTACTTTAATATAAAGAAGGTACTGACTGAATCCTGATTTCTTATTTCTCAAAATTCGTTTGTACTGCAGGTCCCAGTAACGGTGCGTCGCTGCACATCACTGTCTAAATACGTGAATATTTCTCGGGGGATCTGCTCCTTGCTCATCAGGACTGACGTTAAACATCGACCCCGCTGAAGCAAACTGTCGCCAAAATGGAAAAAGACACAAGTTACCTGAAGTCACATGGAAGGAATGTGTGCTGGCTCACCTCATCGATCCAAACTGTCCGCGAGGAAACTCGGGCTGCTAAACTCTGCACATTGAAAGCGATTTCTTGGCACCTGCTGTGCGCTTTGTTAACGTCGTCTGTTTTAAATACAGGATAAATGTTTGGATTTTTTACAGTTTGAAGGGCTTCATTACCCAGAAGTCATTTGACTTGACGTCTGGAAAACTGAGCGCGCCTCTTAACTAAAACTCTGCAGCAGGTCGACTTGTTGACGTCAGGTCCAATTATGTGTTGACTCAGAGAATAATGTTTGCTGCTTTTTGTGAGAAACCGTCTTCCTGTCTGCAGAGAAAACATCCCCCCAGTGAGACACCAGATTTAAACAAAAGGTCCCATCGCTCGTCACTGAGCAAATAATCTCAATGAGAACTGTTTTAGTTCTATATGGACCTGAAATATCAGAATACTGATAAAATAATTATAATAAAATGTCTGTTTCTGAATATTTGGGTCACGTTTCCGTGTTGATTCATTATGTTTTGATCAACAGAGATATGGCTCAACATAACAACTAAAAAAGTACCATGTGTTTAATGTGTCTGTTTTATGTTAGTACCCAAAGTGTCCAATGTAAATGTCCATTAATGTTGAATTACTTTTCATTTCTTATATATCTCTCAGATTTACATCCACATAATTTAAAAATCATCGACACTCACCGCCCCGAGATGTTTTTTTCCAGCTTCGAAGGAAATGGGCAGGTCTCCGTTCCTCCAGCAGTCGTCTCCAATTTCGTCACTCTGAAGAAACTCGCCGAGCTTCTGGACGCTGTGAGCACACACACACACACACATATTGAGTCCATGAATAAGTGTGATTGTGACGATACCAAACGCAGTAATCTCTCAGGAGGTTCGAGTTTCTCTTCACTGCTCTCAGGTTTCCTCCGTGTTCCTTTAATTAGATTCACATCCAGTTTGTGACGCAGTATCTCCAGTTTGTGTGATCCCTTGTTTAGTCACGTCCTTCCCTGTCAGCCAAAACAGCGTCAGCAGGAGGAATGATTCACACACACTCACCTGACCAGAGCCTTGACCGCAAATCTGACGACAGTGGAGAGCAGGAAGAGAGGCGTGACCAGGATGTGGAACAACGCCAGAGCGGCGAAGGCCTCAGAAGGAGTGGGACCCGTTTTATCGATGAAGTAATGCATCACGAACGTCTACAGGGCAAGATTTGAAATGTTAGCATCCCTCGCTTGTGTAAAAAAAAAAAAAAAGGTGTCACTGCAGGTGTGATTAAAACTTGACTTACCGCGAGAACGGCAGCAATGGGAATAGCAGCGTTCATGAAAACTGCGCAGAGGGAGGACAAAGATTTCATTGCACAAAGCAGAAAACCACATGAGCTAAAAGTGAGTGATGTCGTGCTTTAAATATCACACATCAAATGATTTAAAACTCAGGTGAGGCATCTTGTTTCCATCGTACTGGACATGGATGTGTAAAAAGCGAAGGTCTTGAGGCTGGTGAGCTCTTTGCCTCTCGTCTCCTCCACGCTGTCGCAGAAGATGTTCTCCCAGGCGTACAGCTTCAGCAGCTTTATGCCCTTTAAGATCTCCGTGGTCTTCTTCAGTCGATCTGTCGAGTGTTCCTGAAAGAGACGGCATCACTGCAAGACCGCTGCAGAATTACGATGCATTTAAAAACAATTTTATAAGTTTACTGCTTACGAGTGAGCTTTTTTGTGTGTCTGCGAGCTTTGTGGCTATGAGGTACTGGACGGGAGCGAGCAGGACTATGACCGACGCTCCGACCAACGCGCTCCATCCCAGCAGGTAGTAGAGCAGGATCACTCCCATCACAATCTGCAAAGAAAGGAGTAAAAACACACAAAGACATCTTAACTAACCCATCAGGACAGATTCAAATGTGGCCAGGCGGTTCTGTGTGGCTCTACCTGCACAGGCATGGCCCACAGGTTGGGGCAGAGGAAGAGGAACCACATGAGCTGGTTGGTCTCGATGGCCACCAGGTTGTTGATCTGGCCGAGCGTCATCTCCCCCATGGACATGTTGGAGGTGGACAGACGCAGGATTTTGTTGTAAATCATCGCCTGGTTGACGACACAAGACGCGATTAAAGTCAGTGTGAAGAAAACACATCTGTCACGATCGATTTGCTGCCAAATGTACCAGAAACGTGGACTTGTGCTCGACCGCGGCGCAGAGCTCCCGTTCAAATTAACGAAAGAGCCGTGCTTTTTCACACAGCGCTGTCGTCTGTCTGAATGCGGCCTAATGCAGCAGATTACGTGCCAGTTTCTATTAATATATCCAGTAGTAGCAGCAGCAGTGGGATCCCGGTTTAGAGGACAGTTTAAGTCCCACGGTTCAAACGCCAGGGGCTTTTCTCCAACACTGAGTGATTCAGTTACATAAATTCATGACTGGCACGGCTGCATGATGCAGAAATATGTCGGCCTGTTTCATGGTTTCATACTGCACAACATGAAGAACTATAAAGCCTCTGTGTGGCTGCTTCAGCTGCATTTTAATAGTTCTGCAGGTGGATAATGTTTCTGTGAGGGTACAGTTTATTTATATATTTAGATCTCTCGAAATGCCACCAAATTTTCGCTCACCAGCAGGGCTCCCCGCAGGTTGATGCCGGTTTCTATGGTGACGTAGTAGGAGGCCTGCAGGAAGGTCCTCTGCAGGATTAAAGCCAGGAAGAGAAGCACCGCCAGGACCGAAGTGTTCTGCAGCAGCTCGGTGGAGGACATGAAGTAAACGTCGAAGTACCTCTCCTGCAATGCAACACACACACCTGATGTTAGAAGACATGATCGACCTCTCAAACTGCACCATACCTGCACCATTTTCACTTCGGCATAGACATACAAATACTATAAACAGCATACATACAGAGCAGAATATATACAATAAAAAGAATAAAGATAAATGTAAATATAAATGAGTGTAGATCAAAGATAATGCACAACCAGATTATTGCAAAAAGTTATTATTAACTAAATTTGCACACATACTGCAAACAGTATTATTTTTTCTGTATGTATGTATGTATGTACTATTTTCTAGTTATATGTTTTATTTTAGTTGGACGATTTATATTGTAGGTCTATATTTTATTTCATTACTTTAGATTATTATTAATTTTAGTTTCAGTAATAGTAATAGGCGATAAAATGGAAAGGTTGAACACAGTATTTGATTCATCACTTGACCACAGTAATAGAAACTTGAAGTAATCTTTCTTTCTTTTATCTATCTTTGCTCCATTTGTTTAAAGCCAGAGCAGACAGAGTTTTATATGATTTTTGCACCAGTGGGTTGATGTATCTTGATTTGATCTGATTTAATTTGATAGACTTTTCCAGAATTTGCCAGAAAATATCAACCCTGCGACACAAACACACACATATCCTGTAGCCATGCAGATGTTTATGAACAAAAACGGGATGAAATCGCTCACACACACACACACGCTTGCACAGAAAAGCTCGGGCTGACGCTCAGCAGGCCTTCGTGCTGCGTTAAAGTGAGAGTGTGAGGTGAGTGAGACATTTTCCATGTCACTCAGAAATGCAGCCCTGCTCTGCTCTCTATCTCTGCTGCCCATTACACCCACTTTAACAGGCGGGCACGCACCCGACAACAGCTCACATTAAACATCAGCTGTAACAGCTCCCGGACAAATGGACTGGATGAAAATATACTGTCATTAAAAAAAGCATCTGCTCTGCCTCTCCCACCAGCTCGACAAGCTTTAGAGGATGCTGGCATGGATTTAAGAGGAGTCGATGTCTGTGATCGGCTCCGCCAGCGCTTCTTCCTTCGCCAAATGGACCATCTTTAAAAAGTGTCTGCTTTCTCTCTGTGTGCTGCTCCTTCAGGGGGAGATACTGCTGTTTTTGTATTGTTATGGTGTAATACAGACACTGATTTATGAACATCGGAGCTGTCTGTGGGTGATACGTCTGAATTTTCCAACCGGCCACCAACAGACGAGCAACCAAAGACTGACGATATATTTGTACACACACACTTAATTTATTTTTATCACAGAGCCAATTACACAAGGCTAGTGTTTGTAATCCCAGATATTCTGGAGATTTCAAGTAAAAAATAAGATGATCCTGTCAACCTTTCATTCATTAATAAGTGATCATAAAACATTTAAGAGTTGAATTTACTCCAACTTGATCATCAGTCTAGCATTAAGGGAAGAATATAAGCTGGTGCAGTCAGACGGCGATTGCTCTTTATAAATAAACAATAAAATCAGTAATCTTGACAAACCCAGGTAAACAACTGAGACACATGATGAACTTCCAATAGAACAATCGTGGCTAACTGTTAAGGAAAGACGTGTCAAACTCGGTACGTCTCAAATATTTGTTGTTCCCAAGACCAAACTTTTGTGTTGCATTTCATTCTTTCACTCAAGAAAAAAATAAGCTTTTAATTCTCCCAAAAATTCAGCCGATTGCCGAAACATTCGTCCAGTCTCCAAACTGTTCAGCAAACCCTGATGTCTGAAATGAAGAGGTGAAAAGACGATGTTTTGCTCAGATGTTCATTCAGAAATTAAGCCGTGCATGTGTGTTTTTGTTCTTTTATCTCTGCGAGTTTGAGTTTTAGACCTTGGACAGTTTAAAAAAAAATTCTTGGAGATTTTTGGAGAGTGAGGACATCTTGAAGTGTGAGAATATTTTGGCTGTTTGAAGGTTAAGACTTGGTTTGGGGTGAAGGTTCAACTTTGTTGTGATTAAAGGAAATTAATTATGTCCTCAACTACAACCAAAACTCTGTGTGTGTGTGTGTGTGTGTG
>JBAJHX010000002.1:2050714-2075882 GCA_037176925.1 Amniataba percoides | reverse complement strand
TCTATCTATCTATCTATCTATCTATCTATCTATCTATCTATCTATCTATCTATCTATCTATCTATCTATTTATTTATCTATCTGTCTGTCTGTCTGTCTGTCTGTCTATCTATCTGTGTCTCTCCACTGAGAGGCAGCGTCTAAAATCAATAAATATTCACTGTATCTAACCAATCAGGGATCATTTAATCTGGTTCTCCACAGCGCTGTGATCCAAAAACAGATTTCACTGTGATTTAATTGCAGTAAACTCACTTTTAAAAAAAGATGCTGTGAAACCTCCGTCGTGATTCGTTCTCATCGATCGGGCCTCGTTGGGTGTTTGTTTGTTTGGCTGCTGAGTTCAAATATTAAGCAGCTTTCTGCAGAACTGCAGACAAACCCTTAAATATTTGAAGGGTTAAAGTTACACCTTCGACAGGTTGTGTTTTTTTACTGTAAGTTTATCAATCTGAGAAACGTCCAACAGGTGCTTCATCTGAGATTAACCTTCAACTCCAACACTGTTTGTCCATCTTCATTTGAACATTTGTCCATTATTTAAATGGACAAATTTCTTCAGGCGTTAATTTTCCTGAAGAAGCTGAAGTGTAATTGTGATATTAAAAGTTGTCTTACTTCCACTTGTTGACAAAGCAAACTCAGGATGCTGCAGAGACGCCTGCATCATCTGCTTTAATCCATTAATCCCTCTTTTGTGATGTTCTTGAGACTCTCGGTAACTTCGAGACGGTCCTCACATCTGCCCCGTTCACTGTTTGTTTCTCTCGTATGAATTCAGCTGTCTGTCTTTTCATTCCTGTTATTCTTATAAACTATTGATGCGTTGTTGGTGTGAAGATGTTGGTTCACTCAGCGAGCCGACCCCAGAAAAAACAAGGATTAATGTGCAGTTCAGGTTTCACATCTTCTGGACGTCCAAAATAGGATCGATTTGGACGTTTTGTCACAATACAGACCAACTTCAGCAGGTATACGTGAACATCAAAGTCCTCGTGTGTCATAAATCACCAAAAAAGCAAAAAAACTCTTTGTTTTTATTATAAACTTAATGAAGAAATGGACATTTGAGTGTTTGTTTCATGAACAAAGAAGCTTTATCAGCCTCTTACTGTAAATACGATTGTCAGAAAGGTGATGTTCAGAGGTGCGATGTCGAGGCGGGAGGATCTGAAACATCACGGTCACCTTTTGCACTCGACGTCGCTTCCCTGCGTGAAAAATGTGCACATTTAAAAACACATTCAGCCCCAAAATACGAACAGTCAGCAGCTTCAGAACCACCCACATTAAATCAGACGCAGCTGTAGGTCCGTCCTCCCCCGAAATGTTTTATTAAATAACTCGGCCCATAATTTTAAAGCTTCAGTCTGATCTTGATCAAAAGACGAAGGCGTAAATTATTCAGAGCATCCGGTGGCAGGCGGAGCCGAGGGACAATGAAAACGTACATACCTGCCACCCGGCTGGTTAAATATGAACAAATCGCCGTCTGTACACGGGCGGTGTAGGGATGTGTGTGCTTCCTCCGGCTGAATACTAAACGGGGATTTTTTTGGGGGGTGTGTGTGTGTGTGTGTGCGGATTAACATGGAAACAACCTGCAGAGAGATTCACGGTCACGAACATCAGCGTGCACACGTGCTCTGTACATGCACGCACGAACAAAGGCTATTTACAGGCCATCAGCCCCACCACACACACACACACACACACACACACACACACACACACACGTCTTGCTGGCAGTAATCAGAGTGCAGTGTGTTTTTCTCAGCGGTGTAATTCATCAAAGTGACGGCTGCCAATGAGTCTCAGTCAGCCAGACAGCCGCAGCTAATCAATCATCAATCTACCTGCTCTTTGTTTCGCACTTTGCAGCCGCCGCCATGTTTTTTCAAGACACTCGAGCACCTCGTGCCGTCGCCCGGCCGGGTCAGCGAAGCACCAACACGACCCGAGTTAAAGGGTTCGTTTCCCTCATTAAAGAGTCAGCGTTTGTTGATGCACTGAAGTCGATGTAATGAACCGTTTCAGCATCTTTAAAGGAGCAGTTCAACATTTTTACTGTAAATTTACTCGGCCTGCTTCCACTCTAAGGAAGAGATGACAAAATCAATAACGCGCGTCTGTGTTAGTGATCAATACTTTTATATTAACAAGGATGAAACGACCGTGTGAATATAAAAAAGCCGTCCTTCAGCGTGAGGATCTCTTCTCTTCGTCTCGTTGTTTTCACAGCCTGAAAACTTATCTCATATTTTTCTTCAGTGTTTCAGTTGCTCTTCTTGTTTCCAGGCAACTGTTTTCATGAAAAAAGCTCTTAAAAAAAAAACTGTACTTTCTGATGAAAACAATGAGCTGCTGCTGCTGATTGATTCGAGTGGTGAAGCTGAGCCAAATAATAAAGTAAAGGATGTAAAAAAACTCAATTAAAATATTGTATTTTCTTGTACAATAACAATCATTTGTTAAATCTGCATATATGGAAGATGTATGTTGTGTATTTATTTATGTTTATAGTGTACTTATGCCATTGTATGTGATTTTTTCCTCATATTCATCTGACTTTTGAGCTGCTTTGACGAGTAAATTTCCCCGATGTGAGATTAATTAAGTTTATTTTATCTCGTTTTATCAAAACAAAGAGCTGAAAGACATTAAAACTCTCAGTAAAGCCAAAGACAACTACATACTGACAATATTTTCTGTGAGTTTGCCATTTAAACTGCAAAGTCAAATGCCTTAAACATCATAATAGTCTCACTTTTCAATAAAAGAAAACTGAGTCACTTTATTCGGGTACCAGATTGGACAACAAACACAAGCTAACCCAAGAAAACGCTTTATATACTCTAAAAATGAGGGTTTTGATGTTTAGTTTGGACGTCTTGTTGCTCAGCGGAGAGAAACTTTTATTTTAATTCTTATTTTTCTGCAAATGCTGACTGCGTTTAGCCACCAATATCTTCTCCTCCTCAGTCTGCATTATGTCAAACGGTGAATTAAAAACTGTCATTCTCCTTCTCAACATTTGGCAGCGCTCTAAGAGATAAAAAAAAAAAAGATGAGGGGGACAATTAATCTTTGCCGGCACATTGGCGGCGTTGTTAACAAGTCCCGTATTGATGTAAGTGAGATATTCTATTTGTTCCTTAATGGACTCGAGGAATCGCTCAATTTGTTTCTTCCATAATTGCGGAGAAGATGAACCCGGTTCTGTATGACCCCCCCCACAAATCAATACTCACTTTCCAATCCTGCATCCTGTTCACAGACGGAAACAGAAACTGGAGCGTCAGCGAGTTTTTTCGGCCTGTAAAGTTCATCCTGCTCTTTCTTTACAAATTTCACTAAAAAAATGAACTTATTTTTAAAGGTTTATAATTAAACGAGATGCTTTTATGTTGGTAATCAGTAAAAAATAAGACGTATTAGCTGTGTTTTTCTGATACCGCGTCCTCCTCCGCCTTTTTCATGAAACATAAAACGCTGTTATTCTCTCTCTTCAAAGGCTTTATTACAGAGACATGAGAGAGAAAAGGGTTTTTTCATGAAGAGTGTGGAGTGGGTGTGCTGCAGAAAAACAGCGTCATTACACCAGCGAGGACTGAACGGGGGGTTTCTTAAATAACATCCTAAATGTGCCGTCGCCTCTCTCGCACGCTGTTCAATTTACATCCCACTGCCTCATGTTGTACCTGTTTTTTCTGTGTGAGATCGATGGACGTCGCATCGGTCTGATGACATACGAGGGCAATATTTGGCCTGAAGAATCCGGCAGGAGCTGTCAGGATGGAGGTTTTTTTTCCACAGCTGAAGTGATTTCAGCAGAGCGCTCCTCCATGTTCACACTGATGCCGGAAAATTTGAAAATCCATCATTTCCACCCTCCCGAGCTTGAAGTTTTATATACTTGTGTGTCACGTTGGCTCTAAAAGGAGTCTTTCAAAACACAAATAACAGAAGCAGAGAATTACTCGACTTCGAGCCGTCTCGTTTTCACTCCTTTTATTCTGTCTCATGTTATGTATGAAATAGTGATTCAGTCGAGGCGTTGATGCGAATTTACACGAGCAGGAAGCCTTACGATGAAGAAGATGAAGAGGAGACTTAAAGAAGTCGAGCTTTTACAAAATTATCTGTTAAAGTCCTGAAAGTCATTTTTAAAGTACTTTACTTTACTTAGAAAAATGAGGAACCTTTGTAAAGACTCAACATCGTAATGAAGATAATATTCTAGCCATGTTAGCGGCACAACTTTAAAATTGATTCAATCAGACTCTGAAATTGACATTTGTGGACATTTATTGGATAGTTTAACTTTCAAATTTGACTTGTGAATCGTAATCACTTTGCTGAGTTTCCATTTTGGCCTCATCAGACGTCTGCAAAACTAACAACCAACTATCTAAGTTTTCAGAGCTAAAATAAGATTGTGCACATGATTAACATCTCTTTATTAGCATGTTAGCATGCTGACAGTAGCATTTAACCAAAAAGCAATGATGTGCATGAGTAAAGCCGCAAAAAGCTGCAAAGGAAATGTGCACTTTTGATTATATTATATATGTTTTATTGTCTCAAGTTGCTGCTAATTGTGCACCAAATATCACTAATCAACACTAATCAGACCATCATCTCTGCAACAAAGTCGGTGAAATGGAATAAAATAAACTTACATAGGTTCATAGTAACTTACCTTCTTTCTATAAAACAGCAATTTAAGGGCACAACATTAAAAAAAACATGATCTGATGTGTCTGTCTGCTCCGTTTTTCTTCATTAAACGAGGTGAGACGTTCAACAAAGCTCCCTGCCGCTGCACAACTGTGGGTGTATAGTGTATAAAAGACGCTGGAAATATTATTTTTGACACAGTTTTTATTGAATAAGGCTGCACAGAGCTTGTGCTGGTGTGATGACTTCACCCTGAAGACGGTGTGTGTGTGTGCGGTCGATGCACGTCGGCCTTGTTTCTGTACAGAATGATAAAAGCTTTTTACGTAAGGTCTGTACAACAGGAGCATTGTGCTGTGTGTGTTTTTATTTTCTCTTTGTGAACATCATCTTTTCGGATTTTACTGCAGTGTTAGAAGAATCCCATTTGTTAAAAAGGTGTCATATATATCTGTATTATCCCTTCACCAACACATTTCTCCCATTTTTAACCTCCAAACACTCATTTTAAAATCATAAACGTGGTTGTAACGCTCATCAAACGTCAGTGTTTTCAGCGTTTTAAAGGCTCTCTGTGATGTAAACAGTTCATTTAAATGATGAATTTTCACCGGCTCAGAAACAGCTAATGTTTATCGCACATTTGAGATGGAGAGTAAACTGAGCTTTAGATTGGCAGCTTTGACAGAGCAGAATATTATGTGTGTGTGTGTGTGTGTGTGTGTGTGTGTGTGTGCGCCCATACAATTGTGCTCTTCACTGTCCTTCAACAGTTCAACAATCTCATTTACATACTCATAAATCATTCACATCTGACATGTCTCTCACACACACACACACACACACACACACACACACACACACACACACACACACACCTGTAGGCATTGTAATAATGAGGAGTTTGAATACCTTCTTTCAGCTCAAACAAAAATAGCTCACATTCCCGTGGATGGATGGATGGATGGATGGATGGATGGATGGATGCCTCATGCATCACTATAGTTATTACAAAAAACAGATTTATTTTTCTTTATTTCAACTTTTTCTTGCCTCATGTGACACCTCAATCATTCACGCTGTCCTCCAATAAGAAACAAGAGTCCTGAGCGAAGCAGGAAGTCGGCTGTTATCACAAGATGGGAAAGTTCACATCTGACGGAGGATTCATGAGTCAGAGAAACATTTGACCGTAACCTCGATTGTTCCCGTATCATAACTGTTACTGTGTTTGTTATTGTCACCATAGCAACAAAGATGGCGTCATGACCATTTTTCCTTTTAAAACCAACCAAACCTCATGAACAATATGTATTTCTGAGCTGATTTGTAAAAGTTTTGTAAAAGGACACAGAAAAATTATGTTGTCCTATTAATGAGAAAACACTTTTATGGACAAATAAAATATTTATTATGTATTATTTTTATTGTATTGATCCTGATGGCGACTTTAGTCATCCAGCTGTCAGGATGGCCGAGCGGTCTAAGGCGCCAGACTCAAGGATCAACTCCTTCCTGATCAAAGGGACTTCTGGTCTCCAAATAGAGGCGTGGGTTCGAATCCCGCTCCTGACAGAGAGTACATCACAAGAAGAACTTAACATTGTGGTCAAATATTGATGGATTTTATGTTGCACAATGGTACTTTTTACCTCCTAAAACCATAATTATCCCCTTTGTTTTAGTCATCCTTATATTTTATTGGCTGAATTGATCTAAGTTCAACATCAGACGTGCGTTTTAACATGTATGAAGAGTTTACAGAACAATTAAAACAATTAAAATGATGTTTTTTGCAGCTAAAATGTAGTTAAACTGAAGTACAAGCTGCAGAGAATCATCTCCATCTAAAGTCTGAATTATCTCACATTTACTGGATTGATAGACAAGATTTTTGTACCTTATTCATCCTGGTTTTTAAAGTTATAAGGAAGAAATGTGCTGAGTTTTCTTTCAGAAACTTTCTGCATTGTGCAAAATGTCCTTTTCACCGTCTGCTCTTCGATGCCACGTCGCTCTTCGACACATTCGAGTGAGCGGCGCTGCCTTGAACCACAGGAATGTTCAAAATGTCCCGTACTTATCTTTTTTTTTTTTTTTTTCACATTTCAATTTCAGGGTTCGGCTCCACAGATATTATGTGGTGTTGTTGGAAACTTTAAGGTCTCAACTGGAATTTCAAATAAAGGTTTGAGGGTTTGAATAACGACCTGCTGCATGAAAAAACACTGATATGAGGAGAAGAAGAGTAAGAAATACTTCAGTTTATCATTTTCTTTGCAATGCATGCTCCAAATACGGTAAAAATAAAGATTTATATTAGTTGTGTATATTTTATTTCATGTCTGAACTTTGACTTTTTTCTAAACGATGTAGAAATATTGTGATATTTTGAGTCCTGTGATTTAAATATTTATTTCTTTTTGCTTGATATCGTTTGAAATCATCACAAAATACAACAAATCAACGATCTCGATGGTTTGATGTTTATTTTTTCCACCTTTATTATTTGCTTTGGATGAAAAATGAGGATGGAGGTTGAAAGACGGGCAGGAATTTCATTTCATCCACGGGTGGCTGACCGAGACGCGCCGGCATGTGAGGTCAAAGGTCACGGGGTCAACATCAGGCTTTGAGCGAGGGCAGGTGGGCTTAGTGCCACATGTTCGACAGAGAGAGACCAAAAAAGAGATCAGAAGAAACGAGAAAACAAACTTCAAACAAAACAAAGTGATTTTTACTCCTTTAGAAAAAAAATTGTTTGAACTTTTCAACTTTTAAAGATAATGATGTTTAAGTTTTAAAGGAAAATACTGATTAAAGCTGTAGAATGAAAAGTAAAATATTTGTTTTTATCTCACTTCAGATTCAGATTTTTCCATTTAGACTGGATGACTTCGAGTGAAACAGAAGCTCGTACATAAATAAATGTGATTATTTACAGTCTGAAAGCCTCTTCATTTAAAATATGAGACCAACTCTTGTAAAGTTCAGACTGAATTTAATGAAACTCACCTGTCAGGATGGCCGAGCGGTCTAAGGCGCCAGACTCAAGGATCCTTACCTTCCTGATCAAAGGGACTTCTGGTCTCCAAATGGAGGCGCGGGTTCGAATCCCGCTCCTGACAGAGAGTTTTAACACATATAAAGCTTCAATTTTAGCACTTTTTTCATTTATTTTAACCGTGCATTGGAAGAAACGTGCAAATAAGCATCATACCCAACAACTTTTATTGATTGTCAGTGAATCTAACATGACTTTGAAACATCATTTGAATCAGATTTTGTGCCTGTTTTTCCAGCAGATGATGAGAAACTTCACAAAATAAGAATGTAAAACTCAGACCTGCAGGTGGCGCTGAAGTCAAAAGTCAAATGTTCTTCAAAAACATTAAAACTCATGAATAAATAACTGGAAAAGTCCTTTCAGACCCTGAAAATACTGATAAATATCAACTATTGATGACGATAATCAGTATTTTCATTTAAAACTCCATCTGTCTTTCACTTCATAACAAATCATTGATTATCTATTTTTAAAAAATGGTGGTTCAGTTTCCAAATTTTGCCTCCAAACTTCACATTAACTGCAATTTTATTTCAGGTGACCTCAAATTTTTCTGATGAGCAGATATTTTGGAAACATCAGCAGCGGACGTAATCTGCATCGGGTCGGTGGGCCTGAACAACGAGGCCAGAGACCGCAAACAAACAGTGTAATGAAACACACACGCACACACACACACACACACACATACACACACAGCCTGCTCATGCCAGCGACGTGTTTAACAGCTCATTTAGTCGACCGGTGAACCCTGAAAACTGTCCAGAAGTTCATTCATATGACCAGCAAGTCAAACACACACACGCACACACACACACACGCACACACACACACACACACACACACACACAGATAATGAACCAGTCAGATGAGCAGGGAGACAGTTTGTCAGAGATTCAGACTTCATGAGTCAGTAAAACATGACTGACACACCCTGACTGTGTTTGTTCTTATGGACACGTTTCCCATTCAAACCTGCTCAGGGAGTCGTTTGCATTCATAACTACATTTCCCATGATGCTTAGCCACTGCTCGCTGTAAAGTAAGCCTGACATGGCAATAAAGACCTTTCTAGTTTATGATACGGTAAAAAACAAACATTTTCCACATGTTTTCCACTTTTAAGAGAGAATATATTGAAAAAAACGTAATTAAAAACGTGTTTAATTAAGACGAGAAAATAAAGTGCAACTTTAAAAAGAGGCAAGACTTCAATACACACTTCAGACACAAAAACTACATTCAAGTTTTTATCTATTTTATCTTTTTCGTAGTTTATTTACTTGGATATATTTTCCAACATTCAGTGAAATGTCTTTTTGTAAGGAGTAAAGTGATGCTTTATCTGTAATATGTCACAAGTAAACAACTAAATGTTGCTTATTTCTGTAGCTTTGCATCTTTAGTCCAAAAAAATGTACTATTGGCTGTAACAGATCAATATTAGAGAATAAACCTGGTGTTGTAATGTGTTTTTGGTCAGTAAATATCATGAAAAGACCAAAAACGACTACATTTTTAAGTCCTCAGTGCCTAAATAGGTTCTTACAGAGATTATTTAAACCTTTAAAGACATAAAAATGGCTTCATTTCTTTAAAAAAAATGGTTTGGTTTCCTGAAACAGCTGGACAGCAGAAAAATCTCCTCAAACTGGAGGGACGAGCAGCAGATTAATCCACATGTGGCGCTCGGCTGAGTGTTTGAGATAAACTGGACACTGCAATGAGAGAGAATATCTGAGCTTATTACTAAAAACAGAAACCATAAATCAGCCAACTTGCAGCACTTGAAGTTGTTCTTGTGCGCCGGCGCCTACTGTAACATGCAGGAGCCTTATGAAACAAAAGGTTAGGCCCCCGAACGGCCCAGTGTCAAGGATTACTTCTCAGACAAATTCTCCAACAACAAAGCCTCCATTGTGCCCCGCCAAGCCCTCGAATTAGCAGCGGGGGCGACTGCACGCTTAACCGGGCTTGACAGGGCGACCGCTTCCCCAGACCTCTGCAGAGATTTCACTTTGAGAGGAAAAAGTAAAAAAATGATGAAGGAAATGTGAAAAATGAAAGTAAATCCAATCTACATCTCTGGAGGAGTTTAAATAGATTATAATGGAAGTAAATTAAAGCTTCTATAATCTATTTAAAAAGGAGGTTTTAATCTAAACCTGGATTAGGCAACATCTGTCACAGAGGAAAGCAACAGTTTGTTTTTTTAAGTTAAATACAGAAAATATATCTTTATAAATATATGGTGATCAATCTTTTATCATGAATGTTTTATTTCCCACTTTTTGTACTGATTTTACAGGTTTCCTTTAATGGTTTTCAGTTTAAACACGAGAGTTTAATCTGCCACTCAAGTAAAAGAAAAACACACATTAGGACTTCCTTGTGTGATTTTCAAAATAAAATCCCTCATTTTCCCTCAGTCTAAATACACTGAATATCAATAGAAATGTGTAATTTTCTATGTTTGGTTCTTCAAGTAAATTTAATATATTCTAAGTCAACAGGAAATGGTGCAAAATGTGCAAAAAAATGTAAATAAGGCCAGTTAATAATAAAAAAAATAGATGTTTTAAGTCCAAATAGTTACTTATTTTAGGTGTTTTCTGATCAAATCCACAAAGTTTTTACCTTTGTGTTACAGTATTGTTCATCAATGACACACAAAACATTTGCTCACATGATCATTTTGTCATGGCTGAACTATTTACTGCTCATAACTGAATCATTTAAATGTGATTTGCAAATCTGATGCTGTGGTTTCTATCACAGCCTGATCTGAGTGTTGAGAGTAAGTCTTATCATTTAATCTGAAAGTGAAGTAAAGACGGTTTTTAAATAGAGTGTGGTTTTAAATTTCGATTATAGTAGTCCACATTTACGGCATGTTTACCAGTAGTATTAATGTTTGCTGTTCTGAGAAATGTATGATCGATTTTATTTGCATTTTATTATGTAAAAATGAAACTCACTGTGCAGCCTGTTCATTCACATTTCTATTAAAATGTTCATACATATGCAGGTATAAACAGCATATTTTCTTTAAACATTAAACTTTAAACTTTTGCACATTAATGGAAAATATTTTTGCACCTTCTGCACAACTTAAATAATCATTTATCAACATCAATAGTCATTTAAATAAATAGTCAAAATGTTTCTTATACTTCCACCTACTTTATATTATTGTCTATTTTACATCTAATTTATACTGTAAACATGTTTTTTCACCACATTGTTACTATATTATTAAAACTTATCAGTACTATTTTGCACTCCCTGCATTTTATAATATATATTACCTGTACTTTATTATATATATGTATATTATACATGCATAATTTATAGTTAAGATAAATATGTGCTTATTTTTTTACTGAAGTAGTATTATTTATTTTTAATTTCATATCTATTTCTTTTTTTAAAATATTTTTGACATGGTTTTTGAGTGTGTCACTCAAAGTAAGTCAATAATTTGTTGTGCAAATGATAATAAATTCCTGAATCTTGAATAGTTTTGTTATGTATATTTTTGCACCAATAAACCTGAATCTGATGCTGATAAATAAAGTAAACAAACAGTAAACTAACACTGTTGTTTTTTCTTTACTTAGCAGCAGCCTATATCTAGTTAGGAAGCTCTTATTTTGAAGGTATGTAAACCCCGTTTCCGGTGTTACCCCTGCAGGTTTGACGGGGGTGTATATAAATGTGCACACAGTGGGGGGGGGGGGTCAGTGAGGGAGGAGGAAGAAAACAGCCTCATCCTCTCTGACTCTGCTCAGTCACACCGCGCGCACACACACCTGCCCGTGTAAACCACCTGGACCTGTGTGTGTGTGTGTTACCTGACATGTAGAGACACTGTGTGTGTGTTTGTGTGTGTGTGTGTGTGATCGGGGGGAGGACGGATGTTTCCTTCTTCGTGGGAAAAATGTTGGAGGAGTAAAAGTTCCGGCTCCTTTGAACGCAGCAGGATGTGAAACTTTGTTTCTCCTCTTTTTATTTTTACACTTTTTATTTCCCAACTTTTGATACATTTTTGCGGAATACAAAGATCAAAGAAATCTGGCAGAGCTGCGAAAACCAGCGACAGCCCGGAGGTAAGAAGCTTTTCTACCCCTCCTCCCTCTGTTTTTGGATATTTGGATGTTTTTACGCAAAGTTTAACCAAACTGTCCTAAAGCTCCTCGTGTGTGTGTGTGTGTGTGTGTGTGTGTGCCACCCGTGATTTCTTATCTGCCCAGCTCCCTCGTTTAGGTAGAACGTCACACCGGACTCCGCTCGGAAAAGTTCAAATTTAATTATTTATCGATCGCTGTTAAGTAAGGGAGAAGCCATGAATGTAAATTGTCGCTGTTTTGCAGGTGTCCTTTAATTGTTGGGTATTCGGCTTGTGACAAACACGCAAAGAGGTGTGTTTTCTTTAGAAAAAACTTTCTGAATTGGATGCCATGCGAGTAGAAGCGCGGCCAGCTGCAATCACCGTAATGGAAGACAAGTGCGGCATTTAGCCAGCGCTGTTAGCCATGTGGAGGGTGTGTTTAAAACTTTTAAAGGGAAGAGGTGTTTTCTGTATGAGCCGAAGTGAAGGCTGGCCTCTGATGTGTAGCTTCATGAGATTAAAGCTGCTCTACAGGCGCTGATCTGTGCTGATAGGTAAGATTATATTTAATTCCCGGTTTTTTAAGCAGAGTCTGGCGCGAGGGAGGCGAGCGGAATGTGTCGGGGCTGATCAATGCACAGAACATCTGGAGCCTCAGCAAGTGGGCTGATCCTGTTGAGCGGCTTCAGTTAATGTATTCCAGACAGGACTGACTTCTTCCAGTCTTATAACGTCACACACACACACTCCACACAAAAACCATTACCCCTCATTGATCCAATTCATTAGATCTATTGCAATTCCAGGGAGGATAATTGGGAGTCAGAGGAGATCCTGAAGCTGTGAGCTGGTTAGATCCCTCCTCACTGAGTGTAATGTGCTGGAAACAGATGTTTCTCTGATGGCCGTATCGATCAGAAGCTTAAAGCGTCAAAACAGCAGCCAGATAACGACCACGCTCAGTCAAATCTTTGGCTGCGAGGGTCATTACAGCACCTCCTTTTTCCTCCTGCACCAATCTTTGGAGGAGGACGTGCTGCCGGCCATCTGCTCCCAAGCATCGCTGTACATGATGGGAAGGTAATTGCCCATGGTGTCAGTTAATGGATCAGACTGGCCTCCAGGCTGCACCTCCAGATTTACAGCTGCAGCGGCTCGGCTTCAGTTTGGTGTCGTGACGAACTCGGTTTGCACTTTCAAGGCTGGTTGAGCGCTCTGTCGTCATGTTTAACACACTTTTTTTTTTTTGGAGTAAATGCTCTTTTTTTAAACCATTCCAGGTGTATTATTCGATGCATGTCTTGGAGGTGAATCTGTCTTAAAAGTGACCCACTTGCAAACTTTGCAGCAAAGTGCAGGCTCAGGTTTGTCAGCGTGAGTGATGAGAACTCGTCCTCCCAGTCGCTTGTTCAATTAATGTTTTTCAAGGAAACCTAATGTGTTCTCAGAGCAATCGATTTGTTCAAAAGCGGCGTGTCCTTTTTGAGGAAGCTGTTGAATAAGCTTTTTTTTGTTTTGTTTTTTTAATGTTTGCTAGAAGCTGGGGCTGTTTTACAGAAAGCTCACACACATTAAAGAAACACTATCTCCTCTTTCTTTTTGTGAGCTGGCTGTTTAGTGAACTTTACGTGGCTCAGGGGACTGACTGTGCAGTGTTTTACATTATCTAAAGACTCCAGAGGACAGCGTGGAGTTTATTCAAATGTTTCTGGGAGGCAAAAAACAAACAAACAAACAAAAAAAGGACTTTTCACTGGCTGCTCGCTCGCTGACTTGCAACTTTATGTGAACTCTCCCCTCAGGGAATCAATAAAAGATCTTTTTATCTGCAAAAAAAAAGGATCTCTAAACTCTGGCCTCGTTCTTTTTAAACTCACACGACGTTTATGATCCTTGAAGGTCAGCAGGTTAACGAGCTTTTTCTTTGGTAGCAGCGCTCAGAGCTTGATATTAACTTTTGCTTCTCTCTGTTTGTTCTTGAACTGGACTTTGCTCCGGCCTGAAGGCTCGGTCAGACTTGGCGGGAGGAGACGTACTCGTGTTGTGGTGAACCCCTGATGGGCCTGGAAACGATGATGTGGGGTTGGAAGCATCATTTGCTGGAGTCTCCACAGCTCGGCCACACCAGCGTTCAGAGGGAAAAAATAGTCTGACATCTTGGGAAGAAACTTTACTCGCCTCCTTCTGCTCGTTAGCTTAGCACAAACACTGGAAACAAAGGGAAACTGTTAGCCTAACACAGCCCGCCCGAGTGTTTGCGCTGCCAAAGCTGTAATCCTCCAGAGTAATGCTGTCAGCCTGCGGGCTGAACCGCTCATTAATGGAGTCGGTACAGTCTGACCGTCAGAAACCTGTTTGAGAGGAATGCAGCCGGCTGGTTCAGTCGCCCTGCTGCCGACACAATTACATGTTTGTCTTTTACACAGAAAGATTCGCTGTTGATCTCGCCCCGAGGCCGCCAGCATGCTCTGAATGCATCAGATGATCCTTCGAATCAGGAATAAACAGCAAAATTAGAAGGTTATAAATACACAGAGGCGCAGAGAAAACACACACACAAACCTTTTCATTGTGATCTGATCGGATCAGGAAACCTTTCTGCAAACTTCTGTTGTCCAAACGAGGAATTTTAAGCAAATAGAAAGTTGTTTAATCAAAGTTATTGTTGACACACACACAGAATTTCATCTGACTCAAAGTACAACCAGATGTAAAAGAAATACTGAGTCCTTCATTGAAGTGAAAGCAGAAATACTACAGTACAAAATCTGAAAGTAAAACTCATGTTTTCAATATGTACAAGCAGTGATACCAGTAATAAGAACTGGTTATTCAATTCAACCCCTATCTGTTGAATAATGGATCACAAAAGTATATTTTTCTCTCATCAACTATTTCTTTAGTCCATGTTGATCTCAGCATCATGTGATTTTGTACAAACTTTACCCACACAGGTCTAATCAGCCACTGAAGCACCTTTCTAATCTATAAAAACGCTTCATGTTTTATAAGTTGGTCTCATCTTTTGTGTGTGAAATCGAAGCTGAATAAGTGAACTAAAATGTGCAAGAATCTCAAAAGTGTGCTTGATTACAATATTTAGTAAAAGTACTTTCCGTAACAGAGCTGAATGATCTTTAAACTTCAGCTTGTTGGTGTGATTTTTGCTGATATTTTCTGTGTTGTGATGTATATTTATTGGGAAATATCCACATTAATATCAGCTGGCTGCACGTCTGATTCATCTGCATGTTTTCCTCCTTTTTTAATGCGTTTTTATTCTTAACCCCGCTCGTGTTCAAAGTGAATTTGCCCGTTCAGTCTCTGCTGGAATCGCGTGGTTTGTTTTTGGGCCAAACTTCCTGCAGCTCCTGTGTCGAAACACTAAAATAAATATCTTCGCTCTTAACCTCAAAGCCTGAAACTGAATTATTCCCCAGAACTTGGCAGAGAGATCGAGTGGAGACGGAGAGAGGCGAAACCTCCCTGAAGGTTTCCTCCGCTCCCTCCGGGTCGTGGTGGTTTAACACAGGAAGGGCCCGCTCGTCCTCAGAGGTCAGAGGTCAGCGGCAGCGACGATCATCTGCTTTCGGCTTCTGTGGTTTTGCTGATTTTGTATGAGAGTATGAGTCTGATTTCACACAGCCTCCTTTTTTTCTTTCATCGTTCTTGGCAGGAGATGTTGTTTTCTGACTTCAGTTATTTACATGTTCGTGTGTGGCAGCTCCGGCTTTTAAGATGTAAGAAAACACGTCCAATCAAACAGGACTGAGAGATATGATGGATTTTTTTTGACAGTTTATATTGAGGTGTTCATCTGGTCCTTTAACTGGATAAGTGAAAATGAGTCATTTCATTGAATATTATTATCTGAACTAAAGAAGAAAAATCTTTCGGAGAAATTAAATATTTTCTTGTGTTAATTTGTGCACACGGGATCCGTTATTTTTCTTTACAGTATAAAGATAAAACTGAAATAAAGACAACAAAAATGAGGAGTTCTGCTGTAAAACTAGAAAACACCCAGAAAAGTCTTTAAACTGAAAGAAAAAAGTGCCCACACACAGTTAAAAGTGTGACTCAGGTAATTTGATGAATCATGTGTCTTTGTATTATGTACTTGAGATCAGCTGTTGCTTCTCAGGGAGCTCTTGTCTGATTGGCTGCTGAAAGCCACAGGTGGGGGTGGCCCCGCCCACTGAGAGTGTGTAAACACCGGAGCAGGAAGTCACCCCGCCGGATGACTCAGGAGAGACTTTGCTCTGCTTTACGTTGTTTACCGGGGCACGTTGTCTCGTCAGGTGTGTCATTAAACCGCCGCCATGAACTCACTTTACCTCTGAGCGTTTACACTGTAAAAAAAACCCTTTAAAATGAAAATATCTTCCAGTGAATCAGCTGCTGGGTGATGAATGAGAAGTGAAATCATCCTGATTATTGATCCTGATGCAGACAGCTGTAATCAGTCCTGTTTCTGTATAACAAAGGCAGCGGCTCAACGTTTTCATTATCTCTGTCTTCGCCACGATTAATTGGTTATGTCCTTTTAGAAAATGTTTCAACACAGTGAGAAATGCCAGTTATGCCAGTTTCCACCAATTGGACCAAAACCTGAAGAAATTCAAGTTTACAATCACAGAAAAGCAGAAAATAATTAGATTTTTGAAGCTGGATCTGGTGAATGTTTGGAGGTTTTGCCTGAAAAATCAATTTACTGTTTGTCAAAATAGATTTTTTTAATTTCCTGCAGTTTAACTAATCGTTGAAGCTTGTTTAAAAGAAATATCAACTAAACAAAGAGCCAAAACCTGCCTGTATTTGTCATTTTGGGACAAACAATAATTGCACAATCATTTGAATCACTTTTTGAGTAAAAAGCAGCTGCTGAAATGTGAGTGTTTGCTGTTTCTTCTCATTTTATAACATTTTGAATTGAACATTTTTGTATCTCAGGCTCCGTCATAGTCTGCAGTTTTTTTCCAACCTTTTTGACATTTAAGTGCACAAAAGCTGCGTCTGGTTCATCTGCAGCAACTAAAATGTCAGTAAAAGTTTTTTTTTTTTTTTAAAGATGCAAACCAAATGAGAACCTTTGGAAACGTTCGTGCCTCTTAAAGGGATCATCCGCCACGTTCTTCATTTCTTTTATTTTATTTCGGCGACACCTGTTTGATATTCGCTCATTGCTGCTTCCTGTACTTTATAATGAGGACGCTCACTCATGCAGACTCTCGGTAATAAACAGCGAATCGCAGCAGACCCGAAGAAGCAGCTCTGTTCCTCTTCGCCTCCTTTTCATCTCTGATGGTTTTTCATCGTGTTAGCGGATAATAAGAGGCTGCTGCTTCCAGAAACATCAAGACCGTCACTTTTTTTTTTTGTGTGTGTGTGTTTGTGTGCTGCAGAGTGCTTTTTTTTTCAGGGACGCAGGTGTGTAGGTGTTCACAAAAGCAAATGCAGAAGCTTTTTTTTTTTTTTTTTTGAATGAGGTGGTTCATTATTGTACAGTATTACACCTGCAAAATGCATTCGTGACTGAAGAAGATGCTGATTAGTGCAAGTTTAGCAGCTTTTAACATGCATGTTCCAGGTGTTGTAGTCAGACAGGTGAGAAAAAACATCAGGACAGTTCGATTAAATTGATTCAGACACAGAAAAACCCTTAAATGAATAAATCTATGCTGTCGTAAGTGCATTTTAAACCCTTAAGTGTGCTATAAGAGCCGGTTTGAAGTGTGTGTGTGGTCTGCAGCAGCTGATGGAGGCCCGTGTGTGTTTGTGTGTGTGTGTGTCGACCAGCTTGGCCGCGTCGTGTTTGTCCAGCTGTTTTAATGTGTCGGCCTCATTAAGCTGCTGTTGTCGGGGAGGCTCGGAGTGCAGAGCTGTGATTTAAGACGCCCGTCAGCCTGATTACTGACCTGCGCTGCTTTCTGCTCGCTCTTTGTGGACGTGCTGTTGAAACGTTGACGTCTGAGGACTTTAGTCTGAGCCAGCTGCAACCACACTGCAGACAGACAGACAGACAGACAGACAGGAGCTATTAAGAGTTTAACATCTATTAATGCTCCGGTCTGAGTTTACTCATGTTGGTCAGGATGACTGTGGACGAATCACAACATGAACACTGTTAACAGGCCATTAAAAGATCCCTTCTTACTGAACTTTAAATGTAAGTGATGGAGGAAAAATAAAAAGTATTTGTGCGCCAACATATCAACATACATTTATGACGTCACACTTTGCTTGTAGTTTTAGGCACAAAGACAACTTGGTTAAGTTCAGAGAGAGGTCGTACTGTGGGTTAAAATGAGGAACGGTCCTGTCGTCATGGTAACGGTAACAAAGATGTTGACTATTAGCTGGAAACAGGTTGCCAGTCACGCTGCCTTCATCAAATGCTGTTAGCGTGGTATGTTAAAGTGTAAAAATAACTGTCAGGTCACACAGGTTATGTTGTTCTGAAAGAAAAGATACCAAACTTTGGCAAGTTAAACATTTTATTTAACATTTTGTTTCCATCATGATGTTGTCATCCACTAGAGGGGGCTGTCATTGATCGTAAACATCGTAATTGGCGTTAGTCTCCTCAAGAAATGTGTCTGTTGTGAACACGGTGCACATTTTTTTTAGTGATCACGAGGATTAAATGAGGCGTCATCTGTTATCTGTGGCTGTCGGGGGTAAATGTGAATGTTGAAGCAATTTTAAAATGTAAATGGACGCCTCGCCAAGATGAGCTTCTCGTGCAACACGGACGTTGTGCAAGTCGTCTCCATTTCTCTTTCCCACATTACAAAACCCGAGGAGGGACGTGCGTCGCATCGAGTCAGATTACACCGCCGTCTCGTTGATGGAGCAATTTGTAAGTCGTGTTGTCAGCGCAGCGCTTTCGCAAAACTCCCGAGAGCCCGACGTCCGCGGCCTCCCGACCATCAGGCGTCCTTTATTTTACCCAGGATGCCCTTTAACTTTATCGCCGTGGCTGCTGATACAAATGCACGCTCCATCTTTGCATCTCAGAAACGCGCACACAGTTTTATGATGATGGATATTTTCTCTGCTGAACGACGGGCGAAGGAGCCGTTAGCAACCTGCCGGCCGTCTCCGTCTGTTAATTCAGGGTCACGTCAGTCTGTCTCTCTCGGAGACGTGGGGCGTCTCTCCCCGAGGAGACAGAGCGATCATTAAATGAATAAAAGGCCTCTGCTTGCTCGGCGGAGAATAGAAAACATGAAAAGAGACACAAAGACAAAAAAAAAAAGGCCGGGGGAGGAGAGCTACAATGGCCCCAGTCTAATGATTCTCGCCTGCATTTTCAATTCTATTTAATTTTATACAATGCCTTTAATTACTTGCTATTCTAGTTGCTTAAGTCTATTGTGTGGGCTTATTACAGGGCTTATTGAAGGTTCATTATACAGAAAGATGGCTGCACTTGAGTGTCTCTGACTGCGAGTGCAGCCAAGTGTTTTTGTCTTTAAGGTTTACGATCCTAAAGGACAAACTGCATGTTTAAGCCACTCATGATTAATGCAAGTCTTTTCTTAAAGCTTTTCTTTTTTTCTTTTCCCTCTCTTTTTTAATTAGTTTTTTTAAATAATTCGGTGTTGTGCTAAAACATAAATCACAATAATCATCATCTTTTATCTGATTGGTTAAGAGGATTGTTGTCCCTCCTACAACTCATTCTGATTGGACAGCTGGTTTTTATTTACCATTTTCCTGTGAAAGCATCTCCACTTTGTTGAGTTTTGCTTTTCACAATGTTCATGTTTTATAATCATCTGTATTTCCTGTTGAGATCCCTGCAGGAGGACGCTCACAGCTCATGAACGCTTATAGTAACTTACAGAAACTTTAGAGGAGGTTTCTCATTTAAAAAGCAGCTCAGTAACGCCTGCATTTGATCTAATCAAGCCACCAAAATCTCACAAAAAAACCCTCCGAGCGCCGCCGACAGCCGGAGGAGTCGGACGTTTCCCGTGAAATCATTTCATCGTTTGTGTCGATGTTGCATCACCGCGTTGGGTCGGCTTTGCATCGCAGGAGATAAAAGAGGAACGCGAGCTAAAAAGGAACGAGACGGATCATTTATCACCGAGCGAGGCCTTCGTGTTCGAGTAATAAAGGCTGCGGCTGATTGGCCTGCGGAGGATTAGATCGCAGCGGCCGGCAGTAATTCAGAGCTGAAAGTGTGCTTCCTCGATTAATTAGTCAATTAACAGAAAAATGAATTGACAGCTGTTTCATTTCTCTGTTTTAAATCATCATGAATGGAAAATCTGTTGGATTGTCTGAAGATTTCCCCCTTCGTTTATGGGAACGTTTGATATTATTGCACATTTTATTGACCACTAATGATCAGATAAAGGAAATATTAATATACAAGCAGGTGATTAGAAGTTTTTCTTCTGATAGATGTCATTTTACTTCGAAGCATTGATTTGAGTCTTGTTTTTTCTGGTATTTGAGGCTTTTTTGGACAGAAAATTCAGTTTTCTCCTGTTAAATGAGGAACAGTGTGGCATCGGATCTGTGACGGTCGAAGCATCATGTGACGTTATAAATGAGTGTATCATGAAAACTCTGATGAATCCTGGACATGTGCTGGTTTAAAAAAAAAAGGACTTTCTGGTTGTTAAGGTCAGCTGGTGGTTTTAGGAAACAGTTGGTTTCAGATCAGCTTTCACTCTGAAACGTGGAGAATCAACACATTATCGCATTGATTCGGCTGTTATCTGTGTGTGTGTGTGTGTTTGTCTGTCCATTAGCAATGGAGTGTGTGTGTGTGTGTGCAATCTGTGTTTGCATCCAAAGGTTGTGTTTGCAGTAGAAACAGAAGCCTGTGTGGTCAATGACGCAGAAAAAGGTGAAGCTATGAAGCCACTTTTACTTCTCTTTGAATAAAACCTTTTTTTATTCTGCACATGATGATTTGAAATGCGTCGCTCTTCCTCCATGTGATTAACTTCTCCATAATTTAATAATAACTCTTGTAGAAATGCAACTAAAGGGCAAAATCTGTAATGCTTTCATGTGCAGAAATGCTTTAGTTTTGCTTTCCACGACACTTTTCATCACTTTATTATTGCATCTCCTTTTCTAAACACATTGGGCCCCTTTTTTATTGTCTTGCATCACTTTTTATAGTAATTATTATGATTTATATGAACCTTTGTTCCCTGTATCTCCATGCAGAATAATTATTTCGCCTTTGGCATCAATGTTTTTCACAACTTCCCAAATATTCCCACAGAGGAAAGATTCAGAATAGTTTAATGTTAATGGGGTTCACTCTGAAGCCCGCTGAGATCTGTCGTGGATTTTTTTGGCAAAAAGTTTTCTATTGTCATACTTCCTCTGATTTTGGTTTCAGTTATTCTTTGGTTATCTGTCCCCATCAGCTCTGCCACGTCGTTCTCTAAACCGGTTTGTTGTTTCTGTCGGACTCTGACTCATCAGCTGAGCGCCGGCATGCTTCAAAATCCTCTCCGCCTTCCACGTGATCGTCAGCTTACCTGTTTATTTCTGTTGGTTATAACTTTTTGTAGAACCACATGGTCGAGGTTTGTTTTTTTTAACAAAATGTTTCATGTTATGTTTGAGTTTTTAGGTAAAGATGTTTGTAAAAAGTGGATTTTAACAAGTTATTTGATCATGCTGAGCTTTAAAGTCCTGATTTTTGCAGAAAGCTTCCTCATGTTTGAGAAAATAACTTGACGATGTCATCTGGGTTAATTTTTGATTCGGAGATTTTGAGAGAAAGCATTTCCAAGTGGAGTTGTGAGGTTTGAGAGAAGACTTTACTGAGCTTGACCCAAACTTGGGGTTAAAGGTCAAAATATCTTCAACCACAAGTTCCTCGCCTTCATGAAAGAGCACAATACCGTCACATACCACTTTTAGAAAATAAGGAAATGTTTTCAAAAAGAGTGAAAATTCCTCTTGTGAAGTTTCTGTCAAATAGTTTTGTCATTGTCGACTTTCTGACTGATTGGTGGCGTAAATGGCGACATAATGTACATTTTCTGCAGCAAGACTGAAAGTAAATTCAGAATTTAATCAGCTTCAAAGAATTTAGAGAATAACTTAAGATTTTCTTTGATATCAAACAGACAGTAAAGAGAAATCACATTATGTACATTTTCTCTTTTCCACACCTGAACAGTGTGTTTTTGATATAACACGTCCTTTTTTTTAGGGTGGCAGTAATCCCGTCAGTATGTGGAGCGTTTTCAGTTTTCATTAGCTAACCGGGTTTTTCTCGGGTGACTGGAAGGTGATGTGATCTTTGGCTGTGGGAATTTCCACTGTTTCATTTCAGCCTGTCGGTCGTCTGCAGCTTTGAGGTGTTTTCTTAAATATTTTTTCAAGACAGGAGATTCAAAACACTCTGCCGTGATTGCACAGCGTGTTTATGAGGAGCTTTCTCATCCGGCTGCTTCTGACAGAATCAAAGTCTGAGAGAAAGATAAAACCACATGTTTGATAACTCAGTTTTTTTTTCTCTCTCCGCTCTGTGGAAGAAGTCCCAGATCTTCTAACTTTAATTCTTCTAAATCCAGACGGCGCATGAAGGTCAGCGGAGTGTCGGAGAGTATTTAGACGTGAGCCGTCTCTCCGTGCCGGCTGTAATTAAAAGCTCTCGTCTGAAGGCAGCTTTCACGCCGAGAGTGTCGAATCCACTTTGGTGCAGTTTGTCAGGAGGAAATGGTCGTGAACTCTGCAGGTTTGTGGCTACGAAGGAGGCGGACGAGCATCTGAATGTTCTTGGAAAGCAGATATTATTTCACTTCTTGTTATGATCAGCATTTTATTTATATTTGCAGTCCTGAAATTTACTATTTATATTCTGCTAAAACATTTTCTAACTTGTTGTATGAATGAACTTCGCTTTTTTTTAATCTTTGCTCTCAGCATGTATGAAAGGAAGTCTTTCACGTAAACCTGCATGATGTTTTTTTTTCTCTTCACAACATCAATTTATCATTATCTTTTATTGTGGAAATAGATTAGACAGTATTTTTGCATGAATGAAGTAAATGTTGATCGCACAATGTGACGGCTCCAGAATGCTGCTAGTTTGGAAGTCTTTTATTTTGAAAAAGTGGCATATTTACGTTGTGTTGCTTGGTGCTATACTACTTTAAATAACTAGTTATCTAGCCAGCCTCCTGCTAAAGATGCTAAAGAGTCATCATCTGCTCTCATATCTCCATTATAAACTAAATTAATACTCATTTTCCCTCTTTTTGCTCTGTGTTTGGTCTCCACCACCTCCTCCTGAGGGAAATAGCTGCTTTTTCTGCTGCTGAACGCTCTGCTGTGTTCACCAGCTGCTCTCTGACTGTCTGTCTGTTGTTAAATCTGTTGTTTGCTTCTGAACAGCTGCCTGCAGGAAGAACAATAAAGTTTGACGCTTTTCTTACCAAAATAATCAAACTTTACTTAAAGTGACTAAAAGTTACATCCATCCATGATAAAGGAAAAGGAAAAAATCTTTAAAGTGGTACATAGTATACAGAAAATAAGTATATAACAAGTAATCTCATTAATCGATGATAAAAATAATTGCTGAATCACCGTTCGACTCCCTTTGTGTTTCCACGCCAGCCGTTTTTAGATTTCCCCGCCGTGAAGCTTCACGTTGAGTCGTGGAAACGTCGTCAAGCTTTTCTGAGCGAGAAACAGCGAGAAGAAGCTGCACTTCCATTTTAATCTGCGTCACCGCCGACGTTTTCTCCTCAGAGCGCCATCGCACCCCGAGCTGCTGTCTGCAGGCCGACGGCTGTGTGTCTGTGTGTGTGTGACAGGGTGTGTGTGTGTGTGTGTGTGTGTGTCTGAGAGTGTGTGTGACAGGGGGTGTGTGTGTATGTGTGAGACAATCTAACACCAAGCGCAGTGTGAGTGTGAGGTACACAGATACTTAGAGACACGTTCACACATCCAAGACCTGCATGGTGGCATGAGATGTGTGTGTGTGTGTGTGTGTGTGTGTGTGTGTGGTTTAGGTGGGTGGCACGGTGGTCACATGTGGTCTGAGGTGATATGTCTTTTTTTTTTTTTTTTTTTCTTTTTGCAACACTTGTGTAAAGACAGGTGGTCTCCCACACACACACTCACACACACTCTCATTAAATGCCTTTTAAACGCAGCACAGCTACATTTGGCCGAAAAACGAAGGACGTGTGTGTTCTCATGGCTGCAGTTTGACCTCTTGTTTCCACCACAGGAAACCCGAAACCACAATCCTTCTCTCTGCCATGACGTCTTTTCTGTCTTTCAACATTTTCAGAGTTTTTAATTCCTAAAAAACGCTCCCACACGTCCCTCCGGATCTCAATCTGCTCGCTTATTTCCGCCTCATTTCTAACTCATTTCTCTTTTTCATTTTCTCCACATGGATTCATATGAAAACATGTAATTTTTTTTCCTTTTTTTGAATTGTGGGTATTATTTGTTGTCCTTATCATGCAATCAACATGCTACAGTTCATGCAGTGATGCTAATCACACACACACACACACACCGCTGATTACGGATGAAGCATTTTTAAAGTGGCAATCAGCAAGTTTTTGTTTTTGTCTTCCTTCATCTGGGTTATTTCTCGTGTTTTTTAAAATAGTTTTAATAGTTTGACATTGGAAGGAGATGTCAGCTACATAAACTGTGACCACATTTCTGCAGAACTAACATCTCTGATCATCCTTTGTTGCGCTATAATGTGAGAAATGTTAAACATAGTGAACATTATGCGCAGTAAACATCCACAAGTTGTCTCTGTGAGCACGATAACGTAAAACTTCAGGTTGAATTCAGCTTCACAGAGCTGCCAGAGGGCGTTCGGCTCTTTGTTTCCCTCCCGTCGACCCGTTTCATCTGCAGAGTTTCTGTTTGTCTTGATTTTGTTTGCTTCTTTTTCGCCTTTGCTCTGAAAAACCGTCAGATTCATTCGGCCTCTCTGGAAATGAGCCGCGTCAGTCGACGTTAACGCCGTTAGAGGACGGAGGTAAATCAGGGTCGAGGCAGAATGGCCGTTTCTCCGCCGAAGGTCTCGGTAATGTTTGTCAAGTGCTTCCCATTTGGCTGCAGGCGGGATGGGAGGGGACACACACACACACACACACACACACTCTAATCAGTGACAGTCAGTACTTTCCACTGGATGTGACACAGGGTTACCCATGAATAAACCAGTTTAACAGAGTTGCTGCCGCTGTTGACACACTGGAGAGAAAGAGAGTGTGTGTGTGTGTGTGTGTGTGTGTGTGTGTGTGTGTGTGTGTGTGTGTGTGTGTGTGTGTGTGTGT
>JBAJHX010000002.1:2025550-2040154 GCA_037176925.1 Amniataba percoides | reverse complement strand
CTCTCTCTCTCTCTCTCTCTCTCTCTCTCTCTCTCTCTCTCTCTCTCTCTCTCTCTCTCTCTCTCTCTCTCTCGCCCATGTGTGCCGCTGACAGATAAGCCATTGATGTTAATTACAGGACATGTAGCCTGTCAGACAGAGAAAGAGAAGGAGACGATGACGAGCTTCGACCGATGCTGCCGCGGATTATTCAACGTCTGCAAAATGAGAAATTATTTCCGAAACTCTGGTCTTATTTTGGTAGTTTTGGCCACAGTTTCTATCAGCTAAGACGCCGTTAGTGCTGAGATTTGGGAGGAAACCTGAGTCATGTGAACAGACAGGATGTAAACAAACCACCCTGGTTCTCTAAACCAGATTTATGCAGATAAAAGAGCTGAAATGTTGTTTATAATCCCTCATTGTACTGATAAAATGTGAGCGTATGCATCTGTTGTAGGTCTGGTAGGTCAAAGCTTGGGTAATTATATTTACAATCCTCCTTTTGACTTCTCTTAGTAAGTAAAGTTTGGGTCTTTTTCAGCATTTTTCCACCTGATTCTTTAGGCTGCAAGTCCATAAAGTTAGAGCGAGGCTCAGAAAAGACAAGTAAAATACAAAAAAGGTGATTTTCTGACTTTTAGACCGGAGATGGATCAAACTGCAGAGTATTTCTTGTAATGCAACTCAAGAAAAAGCTGGAAAATTGATGTTTTCCTGTCTGAAAGTCCAGATTATTCAGGATATTTTTAATTCTCTACTGAATATCTGCCAATATACACACTGTTTATAGTATTAAATCTGTATTTCTACACTTTTCTCTGCACATCAATTAGGTCTGAATAAGCAATAAAGCAAACAAAGACAAAACAAATTAAAACAAAAATAGTTTCTAAGACTTACATGGGGAAGCTGTGTTAATTAATTTGTTTTATCATCAGCAGCAAATCCGCTCAAGAGACCAAAACCAACCCCGTTATTTTGTCCCTAAATGTTTATTATAACAGCACAAGTTTAATTGAGGCTGATGTGGACCTTTACAGCACATTACGTAATACTGACTAAATGTTTGAGCGTTCATTTGGCTAAAAAAAATCATCATGTCTAGACGTCCTAAATACAGTCCTCGCTTCAGATCACAAATAAACGAAACCTCGACATCTGCACCTGCAAATTACTAAATCGCTGCTTGTCGGGATGTGACACTGCAAAAAAAAACTCTGCAAAAGTGTTACGAGTGTTTATTTATTTACTTTTTTTTCACTTTCTCTAAAAAACTCAAGCATCAAAATCCCATTTTAAGTGTTGTCAACTGAAGATTTTTTTCCTGACGGTGTTTGTTTGCGTGTCACTCACTTCTCCACCTGTACGATTCCCACAAGCCACCTCTCTCCTTCTCTGTACTCGCATTACAAAGACACAGCTCGCTGTGTGTCGGGCTGACAGGCTGAGCAATGATGAGAAACCCCTCCTGAGGTGCTTTTTTACGTGCACGCTCATGCATACACAAATACAAATGAGCGTGTTTTGACATTTTCGTAGCATTTTTTCACAAGATGAGTCAAACTAGGAGGAAGCATTTGGTGCAGATTAGTGTGTCAGCTGCCAGATAAGCCTTCACCAAAGTCTGAACACACACCAAATGATCTACATCGAATCTATTAATCAACAATAAAACGCCTTTTTTTCGCTGCTTGATTAAAAAGCATGAGACAGCAGAACAAATATCTTCTGCTTTTTAATAAACACGGTCGATATTTCAAATCCGTCATTAGTTATGTTCAGTAAGAAACAATGCAGCGGTTTTCTTTTCATTATTTCTGTTGTTAAATTGCTCTTAAAATTCGCTCCCAGGTGATATTAAAAACGCCTCGGTTCAGCGCCTTTCAGATCTGTAATTTCCTCCGTAGCAAATTTCCCAATCTACCCTCTCGGCTGTTTGCGGCACCAGAACTGGATTCCCCATTAACCTTGAGGCTGAGTCATTTTGGCAAATTCCCATTAACCTCCTCAGTGAGTCGTTTGGTGAATTCCCATTAACCTTCCAGCATCCAGTCGTTTCTCAGGCGACAAAGAAATGTTCGTGGGAGGTTTCAGAACTTATTTCTGACTCGTTCTGAGACTTTTTTTTCTCTCTCTTGAATGATTTTTGCCAAAATTGGAGTCACACATTTCTCACTTTATGGGCTGATAGAAATTTAAGACAGATCTATCAAAGTGGGACTATCGTGTTTCTCAGGACCTTTGCGATAACCTCAAGATTTACGTGCAACGATGTGTTGGTGTTTCAGATGGAGGTTTACACGATAATGCTGCACCGCAATCATGCATGACAATAATTGCATGTTGGTTTGAATTTGTCTGAACTTTTGCAAAAAAGTGTAGGATTCAGTATATTTTCTTCCAACTTACTCATGTAGGTATATTTGTAATATATTATAAGTAAACTTCCTGCATTTAGGAAGTGGAAGTACTGAAGTATTATCAGAAAAATGGACGGAAAAACACAGTATAGAGTTTTTATTTGAGTATGAAACAGTCTTAGTGTAACACAGATGCCTCTATGTGACCCACAAATGTAAATGAGACCAAGAACAAAAGATTTGCTATTTAAAAGAGTTAATTATAGTTATTCTTAATGCCTTAAGATTTTCCTGAGACTAAAGACTAAAAGGTGCTGAGGTTTGTTCTCGAGGTCTGTCTCCTCCGGTGAAGTCGTCTTGTTGTAGCAGGGAGCGAAGCTAAAGTTTGGTGAAACGCTACCAGCTTTGTCCACAGGGGGCGCCGAAGTCAACACAGCATGATAAGATCCATCAATCTGCTTTAAATCAAATTAAAAGTACTAGTTCTTCTGCAAAAAATGGCCCATAACTTCAGTGTTACCATACCAGGAAATGTAAGGCTTGTTCTCTTACTAGAAAGAAAAAGTTCCTTCCTTTTTTGTCACTTATTTTTTACTTTTTTTTGGCAGATTGATGATGCAGCTTGGTTTAAGTAACAATGGACCGGGCAATGATACATTTTCCAGCCTCACTCCAACATATATACAGTTTATTCGCTCTGGCCTCGTTCCAGCAGCTCGTAGCTTTCTGAATAAACCAGAAGCCTTTCGGGAGTCAGAGGAGATTAGGTCGCTCTCGGGTTTGTGTTTCTGAGCTTGTACTTGTCATACTTTTGCGTCTCCGGCTCAGCGGTGTGTGTCCATCCGCTCACATTTTGCAGGACTAATTTTAAGCATGTTCATACTCCCACAAACACACACACATATGTATATAAACACAGATAGACATTTGCACGAACCACAACTGAGGATGGGGGGTTTGGTCGAGGGTCAGCGAGCATGTGAACGGAAATCTTCTTCATACAAGCAGACGAGTGTCAGAACGAGGACGCTGACATGTGAAAAAAGGGGGAATGGGATGTTCAGCGGATTGAAAGATAGTAGAGCAGAGCTGGAATTAAAGGGGGGTCGGAGGAGATGAATACAAGAAGAGATGGAAACACAAGAAATGATGTTCGGCGTCAGGCGGCGCGAGTCGATCTGAACGCGCGAGCTGCCGGCAGTCGGCCCAAGTTTGCAAAACCGAGTAAATATGAGCGAAGGAGGGATGATGGGTTGAGATGCAGCCCGCAGCTTGGCAGTTTCTTAATGTTCTGTGTCATCTCGGTTACTGAGACTTCCACGGTGATTTCCCCCAGCATCCATCCAGCATTCAGCCGTGGACACAGCAAGCTAGCAAGCAAGATTAATACAAAGGCTGCTCATGCATGCAGACTCAAACTAGCGCACCTCCTCTTGGCTGTCGTTAGCCCGAAGCTTACCAGA
The DNA here is from genome assembly GCA_037176925.1 of Amniataba percoides. Classification (NCBI taxonomy): domain Eukaryota; kingdom Metazoa; phylum Chordata; class Actinopteri; order Centrarchiformes; family Terapontidae; genus Amniataba; species Amniataba percoides. The sequence continues at coordinate 2,036,349 of JBAJHX010000002.1, read as the reverse complement.
GTTTTTTTTGTTAAGGAATTAACATTCTCTGCTTTAAATGGACATTTATTTTCTCTGATTGCTGCCACAGTGGTGTACAAACGAGTACTTCATTTCCAGATTGATGCGTTTCCGACGGGGACGCAGCTGACTGCAACTATCTGTTTCCTGCACATTTGAGGTTGTAATGAGCAGTGCTGGAAAAAAGATCTTTTTATTTGAGTAAAAGAGCCAGTAGAAATAAAGTTAATGCGCACAATTACAAGTAAACATCCTGCACTTCTAATCTGCAGAAAATTTTACTTAAAAGGACTCGAAGGAGTTTTTAACTGGTTATGAAACAGTCAAAGTCAACATGGCATGAAAGAATCTATTGATCTGCTTTAAATATCAAATTAAAAGTACTATTTTTTGTTAAAATTGGTCCATGGCTGATTGTTGTTTTTATATATATAAATACATTATTGGATGTTGATGTTAATAAATGTGTTGGCAGCAGTTTGCTGTTCTTGCCGCTGTGTTTAAAGTTAGTTTAACTGCTTTATTATAGACTTTATACTCTCTAGATGTGTCACCAAATAATCTGAGGGGTCATAAGATGATTAATTTCATGGGCTTGTATCTAATCTTTTGTGAAACCACACAAAATGTCATTTTGGTAGTAAAGCTGAGACCTCATAGACGTCTTTAAACATGACAGGAGTCCCAAACAGAAGTGACTTTTTGGAATAAAAATAGCCAAAAACTGTGGGAAACACTGATTTACTCTTTAGTTTAATGAGTGTACTTGGTTATTTTGCTCTAACAAACCTCTTTAAATAATTTTTCTTTGCTATTTTGAACGTTTCAGTCCCTTGGGGCCTGTTTATACTTTTAGTCTTGGGATGAGTATCAGCTTTCAGACTACCCACATCATATCTTCAGGAGTAGTAGTCGGTGATGTTTTGGGAAATGAAAGCGAGCTCTTTATCAGGCACATCCTGTTCTTAGACGACTTGCAGCTTGTGATCTCAGAGAGACCCACGAGAACGGGCGCTTAAGTGGGTTTGAAGCGTCTTGACAGTGATTGATGCCAGCAGGGAGCTCCGAATGCGGACCACACTGCCGGTCCTTATCGCCGACACATCCGGCTCCAAAACAAGATGTCAGCTGTTTGCAGAGGGGAGAGAAGAGAGAGAGAGACGCGGCCTGACTGCGAGCGTGAAGCCGAGAGGAAAAACTCGAGGGAAGGAAGTCATGTTGTCTTTTTTTAAAATTTCCACAAAACACTGACCTGACAGAGAGAAGTGTCTCTGCGGAGTAAATCAGTGTTGCTGTTGAAAGCAGGCCTCTCTTTGATGCTTAACAAAAGGGGCCGCAGGCATAAGATTAAAATTTAGACACCTCCGGTCACAGATGATTCATTGGATTCGTCCCTCAAACCTCCAGAGCGTTGGGCGGTAAACTGGCAGAGAGATGGATGAATAGTTAGCATAATTGTTATTATGGTTCTTTCGCCGCGGTGCATCTGCCTCTGTGCTCTTTTTTTACTGGTCTAATTGTTTCGAAAACTGCCGAGTTAGAGGTCTCAGAAGAGCAGCGCTTCGATTGAAAGCTTCACCGGGCGACTAAATTACAACAGAGGAGCTTCATTTTCCTGTTGGCTTTAACGATGTTTTCTCTATAAAAGTCTGATATGCTCACTGCCTGGTAATCTCTTCTGTAAGCTTAAAATGTAAAATGCATAAATGTCAGTGTAATGAAGAAGACATGTTCTGCAGTACATGTCTCTGCACAGGATTTTTGGGTAATAAACTCAATCACTTTCTTCTTACTAACATTTTAAGAGCACTAAGATGAGGTTTTTATGCAGTGCAGCTTTAGGAAACTGCTTAAACTCAAAGAAATTGAATCCTCTCTTTCAATTAACTCTGGCGGGGTTTAACTTTTTGAGATGAGTCCCAGTCCACAGTTAAAAACCTCCCGAACAAGAGGACAGGAAGACGGCCCAGAGCTGCAGGTTTTCAGTCTAACCATCTAATTTTAGGGCGATATTACACCTGGGATGGCAGGAAGAGTTTATTTTTTTCTCTGCTGTGTGCCTGCTCGGTCAGAAACGTGAAGCGATGCTCTCTGTCTGTTATGTCTTTCTGTCAAGAAAATTATTTTTGGTGAACTTGAAGAAGAGCAGATCACCCTGTTCGATGATGAGTGGGTGTTTTTTTGTCTTAGTTCAGGATTTGGACACACAGGACACTTTTGGACACTCGTGAATCCACATGTTGTTTCTCGTGTCGGGACTTCAGACTAACATCACCACATGATCTGGTTTCACAGCAGAAAAATGAATATTTGCATTTTTTACAGGCAGAATTTGGCAGCGAACGGCGCTGCAAACCCACAAAGAGTTATCACCAGTCACAGAGCATTTTATCGTCTTTTCATATCCATTATTTTGGTTCAGTCTAAGCACTTGCATAACCACCATTTTCAGCTAATCATGGCTGTTTTTTTTTTGCAAATAATCTCTAAGCTCACTCCTCCACTACTTGCTCAGCACTACGTGACCTTTAGCAGCTTTAGCAACCAAAAAAAGGGGGTGAACATTGGAGATGCAAACTCAGAGTGAAAGCTACCATCGCTCCATCTCTTCTGGATGTGTTAATAGACCGTCATTATCAAAATACAGGGCTGCAATGAATCATTTTCATTACCAATTACTGTCCTACAGCGTGACGTAGCATCTTGTTTTGTCCGACCAACAGTCCAAAATATATTTGATTAAGTTCAACGTAAGCAAAGCAGGAAAGTCATAGTACATCTAATAATCGAATGTTTGGCACTCTTGCTTAACAAGTGATTAATCAATGATACTGCTTTAATAGAAAAAAATTGATTGTTTTTTATTTATAAGGTGTGTGGGGACATTTAAACTTATACAACAGTACATTTTCATTCCCATAAATCTTCCTCCTTCTTGCAGCATAAGGAAGAAAATCTTCTTTTCAATCATCTGGAAGTGAATGAACTCCTCACGGAAAAGTCTAATAATGTAATTGATGTGGCAGCAGTACCTTTTGAGTTCTGAGAGATTGCATAGTGCTGCTGCTGCTGCCCTGCAATTTTTTTTTCAATTTTGACTAATATCCTGGATATATTTGGCCTCCTACAGTACACTCAGCTTTCACCCGCCGCCTGCCCTAAAACCAAGCCGGATGTGCACAGTCCAGCTCTTCTGTGACTCAAGCTGCCAAATAATTTATGACTTTTGGGAGTTTCTGTAAAGTCCAGTGGGTTTTTTGTTCCAAAACAGGGAACAGCTTGAAATGGAAGTGTTGAAAGCCAAAAATCTTATCACAGAGACGGAGTAATGGCCGAGTCACCGGTATTGATCAGCCGCCCTATCAACCTCAGCAGATATATTGTGGTCATTTTTCTGCTACGGGGCCGGTAGAAATCTTTGTTATTGCCCCCTTATAATACAGATGACAGGCATTAATGAAATATGATGTGTCCCTGTCTCCCCGTCTGTAAACTGCTCAGTCGTAAAATTAACATTTTGTACAAAACCGAGCTCGACTCTGAGACTTTGAGTCCCTCAGTATTTCTGACTCGGCCCAAACAAAGTGTAGTATCAAGAAAAGTGCAAGCCAACACCTCCAATATTAATCAACCCTTTTCCTATTAATTTCTCATAAAAATGTGATTATAATGATATAATTTCTATTCACAGTTGTAGTTATTTCTCTTTGAACAAATTATGGACAAGGAGGGTTTGTAAATAGTGTTTTTTGAAGAAAAATATCGCAGTTATGTGATATTTATGGTGATAAACTGATCACATGACAGATCAATGTGCTGCAATATAAGGGAACCAGAAACCCTCCAAAGCACCTTCACAGGGAAGGAAAGGAGGCTGAAGATGATGAATAAAGCAGAAAGAACTGGAGAAACCATAGACGAGTTGACAGATTGGAAAGAAAATATCTTGTCAAAATGAAATGTTTTTTTCTCCACTGACACGAATCCCAGAATAGATTTGATCCACTGCGTCGCAACAGGAGGATCTTAAATATCCATTTTTTTTTAAATGTCGAACTGAAGCTTGAATGAGTTCAGAGGAAGTGGTGGGAGAATACCCAGGATGCACCTGGAGCAAGAGTTAATCCAAGTATTTTATTAAGTTCTTGGAGAACATCTGAAAAAGCCAACAGGGCTTTATAACATTTTACTTGAATAATACAAAGTCAGATATTATGTAAAATGGTATTTCAGTGGATTTTCAGGACTTTCAGCTAACTACGACTGATGTTTTATCTTTTGCAATTTGAAGACATCCCCAAAGGCTCGAGGAACTTCTGATTTATATTCTTGTCTATACTCATTGTCCTGACATTTAACAGACAATCTGATCATTAGTTTCAGCTCTAACTTGGACCGCTCAATATCTTGACCGAGCTCAAATCCTCCTAAGATTCACAAATCCTGTCAGGGACTCTGATAGCGATCTGTAGTGGTCTTTTTTTAATTCATCATTTCTAATGTAGGATATGAGACAAAACTCTCGTCTGGTTTGCCGCATCTAAAACATTTGGAGCCAAGTATATCTGTCTTATGCTTCAGATCAGCAGAATAAAGCTGTATGGATTAGTTAATTAGTCAAAATTCTGTATTTCCTGGTTCCAGCACCTTAAATGCCTGTACATAATAAATTAAACTAAATATCTTTGGGTTTTTAATGGTTGGTCAGCCAAAACAAGACATTTGAAGGTTATTTCTTATCATTTTTCACAGTATTTTTTTTGGAGAAAATATGAATAAACCATGAAAATAATTTTCTTTCAGCCTTTCATTGTAGTCCCATCCTTTACTATATTCACAAATACATTCATGTCTGTGTTTTTCCAGAGAGATCGAACCACATCCCAATGGGAAAACTGTGATTCAGGAACAGATGTGTGAGGGACGACATGAATACAGATCCCCTCCTTGTTAATGTCGATACTTCTGAAGTATTTCACAATTGAAATGTACTTTTATCAAAAGTCTCTGAGGAGTGAGGAGTATTGATCCTCTCTCATCCGTTCCCAAATGGTAAATTTTGATATCCAACAACACCTTTTTAATAACTACAGCCGAGATTATGAAAAATCAGCCCCACCTCTTTCTGCTAATTAAGTCGGGTCAGTCTGGGATTAATCGGACACAAGCGCTGATGTAAACTGTAACACGAGGCAAAAGAAAATAATAGATCTCAAGATGGCAGTGAAAATTTATTTAAGAACTGAAGAGGTTTCGCACTAAAGAGAGATTCAGATATTAATATTTATTCTGCTTTTCCCTCTCTGGTGCCAGATTGCATAATTAGCTCCCGACTCATTAACGGCTTCCTCAATACTCCTGATAGATCCCGATTGATTATTTGATATTAAAAAAGTTTAAAAAAAATAAGCTCAGGAGACAGATCGACAACCCGAGAGATGATCTTTAAATAGTCGGGATATTTAATTGAGTTTCTGAACGGCCGGAGGAAAGACGAGGTTGTAGAGATGGAGAGGATTTAATAAGACCACCAACAGAGAAACAGGGGGAGTTGAAGAGCAGGCGGATGGGACTTTGTTTCACCTCCTGAACCTCATTATGGAAATAGGCTCCATTTCTGATTGCTTTGCTGCATATGTATTTGTCCCTCCATACAGGTGTGTGTGTGTGTGTGTGTGTGTGTCTTCGGCTGATGACTGAGGCTGGAAAAGGGGTGATTCAGTCCTCCACACTGAGCAGAGCCAGACCTGTAACGGTGTTTTTGTGGTTCTCCGATGTACACTTAACGCCAGGATGTTGCAGTTTCTTGAGAACAAATGAGTCAGCCACGGTCGGACAGAGCGAAAAGGCACAATTTCAAACGTAATGAGTCTCATTTCGCTTGTTAAAGGTGGTGTCCTCTGCATACAAGTGTAGTTCGGAGGGGAATTAAGGTATCTTGGAGTAACATTACTTGAGTTCAACTTTAAAATAAAGAGATGTTGTTGTGGATGAGTTTAGTTGTTGAATGGCAGCGTTAGTTTGTGGGTTGGTTTTTTCTACACTTTGGCCCAGCTATTGGACGTGTTGTTATGAAATTATGCACAAACATTAGTAGTCCTCGGAGAATAAAACCTTCAGACTTAAGCGACCCTTTGACATTTCTACAACAGTTACAAGATAGTAAATGGTGCAAACATTCATAGTTTCCAGATGGTAAATTCAAATAACTTTGTTTTCCTTTAACGCCATCATCACGTCAGGATTTTTATTTGTCCAATATGAGAAGCTGGAACCAGAAAATGTTCGTCATCGTCCCTTCAAGAAATGATCCAAATGATTAGAGCAGCTTCTCTACATGTAAAGCATCCAAAAGCAACAGGTCATCATCGTAGCTTCTCCAGCAATACCGGCTAATTTCAAAAAGTGCTAGCAGCTGTTTAACACAACAAATAGAAAACATACTTGTGTTCATAGCAAAGCTTTCAGGCACAAACACTTTTCTTTCCCCACCACACAGTCTCCCTCCTTGTTCCAGACAATCCTGTCATTTAACCTTTGACCTCCTCCTCAGTAGTTGGCCGGTTCATTGTTGGGGTCAAAGGTCACGACCCTCAGAGGACCCCGAGTGATCCCGGGCGTGTTTTCCTCTGAGGCGGCTTTGTCTCCCAGATAATACTCACACATGTCTCCCTTGTAAACATGTGCCCCTGTACAAAGTCATAAAGTCGGTTAGCCGTGGTTTCCATTTGTCCAGCAGAAGAGAGAATGGAGATAATTAATACTGAGTTTTTTCGACCGGACAGCTTGAAAATTAGCCTGTAACAATGTCTAACCTTGGGGATTTAAGGGTTGATGCTGATAATTAGTTGTTAAGTAAGTAAATAATAAAGTGCAATGAAAACAGTGAACCTTTATCTGTAGTTTAAGCGGTTGTATGAACACATTAAAGAATCTATGTTGAGTTCTTTGACCTTCTTTCTTGAGCAGCAGTTTTCTTCAGTTTCCCAATGTTGTATCTCGATCTTTTTTGTGCAGCCTGCTCATGTACTGTACATGGGAAGAGGGAAAGCCCCGTTTTCTCTGAGGGATACTGCATGGCTGTGGTATGACGTCGTAGGAGTTAATTAAGAACAGACTTCTCTGGACCGCTGCAAAGGACAAATGACCTCTGTGGGGACCTTCTCCTGCGAGTCTTTCCTGCCTCAGCCCACATTTACATTTCACATGTCTCTCTTTTATAACGGGGATTGGTCATGGCTGTAACATGACTTTGAAAGCTGTAAAACAGAGCACATAAATCTCTCTTACTTGCCTTTAGTTGGTCAGGATTTATCTTTTCTGTTTGAAATACTCTCAGTCTAAAGGACTGTTATTTTTACTCTTATTTTTAGCCATTGTTTAGTTTAGTTTTGGTTCTTCTCATCATCTTCTTACATGCTGAGATGTGGCAGCATCAGTAAAAAAAGAAATCCAGTGCTTTAAGAACCATGATCAGACATAAGCAAACCTCCAGGCTACTCAGACTTGCTTGGAATAAAAACAATAAAATGATTTCACAAGTTAGTCCACTGTTGGTGCACAGACTGACTTTATGCTTCAACTTTGCCCTAATTTTGTTTGTCGTAGTTGTGAATGAACAGGAAAGCCACGACAATGAGGCATTATTACAGACATGCTGGTGGTTCTTACTTCTACTATCAGATTCCAGATTTCATTACTTTGGTGAGATTATTATAACTGATAAATCTAAAACTCCCACAATAAGATCCCAGGTGGACCCATAATGATCTATCTGATTGCTTTTTGTGTTGTGAATGAACTGTAGCGTTAGTTCAAATGGTTTTTAGTCAAATACTAACCCACATGACTTTGCATATTTAAATGACCAAACAGTAAAACCATGAAAACTAAATCTAGCTGCTGGTTGGCTGACCTGCACAATGGATGAAGAGTAACCTAGATAACTAACTAACCAGTCCTCAACATGGAGGTGTTTTTGCACAAGGAATTTTTACTCCCTTTACTAAACTGGATTTTATCCATCCTGGTCTACATGCTGTAGGATTTTGCTCCAGTGAGCATCTGTGCAGGGCTGTAAACTGTATAAGAAACAAATTCAGAGCGCATATATTCCTTTCTGTGTGACTTTGTAGCTCCTAACCTCCGCTGACTCATTCCAGCGTTCTGCTCAGACTTTGTTTATTGCCTTTCCTGTCCGAGGATTATGGGATTTGCCTTTTCTCAATGGACTTGATGATGCAGAACGGCAGAATCGGAGTCAGGAGCTGTAAATGTGCAGCACATGATGAACTGCATCGGCGCGTTCGGGGCCTCACGGTTTGATGACGCACCTTCTTATTCCTGCATCAACATTTCTGCTTTCATGTATGACAGAGAATCGTCTTTGTGTGTAGAAATCCTCGTTTCTCCCCTCTGGGATACGACTGAGTTAAATTTAATGGCGGATCTTTTTTTTTTCCGTCTTGCATGAAAGACAAAAAGTCTTTGTTATCACATTGGCATGCAACTGTTTGCCAGTGGCTAACACACAGGAGGACTCTTCAGTGGCATGTTGATTTACTTTCTTTATCATCAAAGACGAGCAGCTCTTCCTCGAGTTTAGCATTGATCTGCAGAGGGTTACCAGTGATCTGCTCCGTGGAAACTAATCACTCTGGGCTTCTTATTGATTTGGAAATCTTTTGGTCTCTTACTTATAAGAGTACGCCAAGACCTTTAAAGAAAGTGCTCTTCACTCAATCAGAAACTGAAGAGATCTGTGTCTCCTTTTAGATTTTTTTTATTTCAGTGCTCTATTCTAATAATTTAATACTTGTAACACAAGTAGTTGAAAACTGATGAATGCATGACATCACATTAAACATGGAAAAGCAGCATTTAGCAGAAATACCTGAACTACTGTCCAATCGATTGCCATGAAATTCAGCTCAGACATTCGTGTCTCCATCAGGATGAACTCGAATAAGTTTGATGATCCTTTTTATTTTTTATATGCCGCTATCATAAAGTCAAATTACTGACTCAGATTGCCACTTTTTTTCTTATTGTTTGGCTGTAAAAAGTCTTATAGTCTGAAATTGCACTTTATACTTACTAAGAAATTCTTATAAGACTGAGCATCTTATTTGCAATGCAAATAAACTTCTTTTTAACCAATGTAGCTTCAAAACAACACATGTAGTCACTTAAAATAAGGTCATTGTCCTTAAAGACTTCCAACTTCCTGCTGTTTTTTTATTGCTTAAAATAATATCTGTGAACGTTGTTGAGTAACAGTTCGTTCTCTGGAGATTCACGAGTTGGAGTCACATTTCTAATCGTAATGTCTAAAGAATCAGGTGAAAGTTGGGTCATTTTAGGATAAGCTCATGTAACTAAGTTTTACAGGACGTGCTGTGTCCCTGATTTGTCTTGTGATCGTATCAAACTGTGCTCACCGACATCAGAAAACCTCGTAAATCCACTGTAAAACTTCAAGAACACATTAAGGTCGGAGCACAACACGCATTAATGTCAGTGAGATTAAATGTCGAGAGAGGACACTAAAATCCAACTTCTGAGGGGGAGTCAAGGTGCAAATCCACCCGGAATATAAAATCCACTGATCTGGACAGCACAAGTTTTTTTTATTTTATTTATTTTTTCCTTTCAAGTTTTGGTTGAAAGATGAAACTGGTCTCTATCAGCTGACATTTCTCTTCTCCTTTCAAGTTCACCCCCGGGTGCATCTCCTCTGAATGGTAGATTACTCCTCACAGACAGTTTGTAAAATGTTTTCTGTGGCACATCCTCATATTAGAAAGGTATATTAAAGTTAAATTAAGCTTTAAAACATGCATTTCTTTACATAATGCGGGTTGTTTATATCAACTGTGTCTCTTTAGCAGCAGGACATTTTTGTTGTTGAAGAGAGAGAGTGAAGAAAAGAGTTTTTTGGGAGACAAATTAATACAGAGCAAAGATTTAAAGGAGACATGAGAGTTTCTGGTATGTTGTCACTGAGTCATCAAAAATGTGTCTGACTGACTTTGCTTTAACAGATGCAAAAAAAAGAAAAAAGTGCTTTCCAACATTGTGCATTATTTATGAAGAGAATAAAAACTCTGCAAATAGTTGGTTTGAATCGCTGCAGACGGTCAGCATAAAGCCAAACAACACTGTATTCATTTATATTTATTATATTTATCAATCGCTCGCTCAGTTTGTCGATAACTTATCGGACTCGCAGTAAAACACACTGATGTGTTTTGTGCGTTTTCGCGGGTGCTGCCTCTGTTTTGACGGCGTAAACAGCCGCTGTATATGCAAGAGATTAATATTTGAGTTTTATTTTGATAGCTGTTGTCGATAAGATAAACCTCTGTTGATCCCTGTTGTACTTGTATATTCAGTAGTAAAATGACGATCATGGAAAAATAAGTAAAAAACTATGCTGCTCAAATTATTTTCCCAAAATATCTGACTAAAACAAATGATTTGTTCATAGTTTGAATAAACCAGCAAACGAACTTCCATCACATCAGAGGTGCACAGCATGTTGGATTTAACAGCTTCACTTCCACATCTGTATTTTTTCCCTTCTGCCTCCCTGAGCGTAAACTCATTAGACATTTCCAGCGCCGCGGAAAATCAATACTACCTTCTGGAAAGTTCTCGACTCGGCTAATCGCATTTGTTCTCCTGCCCTTAACGCTGGTCTCCGTCTTCATGCGAACATGAGCCTGAGATGCCGATGGTGTGTGAGAGCTGTGAGGGTGTATTATGTTCCCCAACAAGGCACCAGTCAAAGGCAGGAA
>JBAJHX010000002.1:2004940-2015448 GCA_037176925.1 Amniataba percoides | reverse complement strand
CACACACACACACACACACACACACACACACACACACACACACACACACACACACACACACACACACACACAGAAGAAGACGCGGCCTGTCAGTATTACTGTCAACAAAGCTCCAGAAAAAAGTCTCCATTTTTAAACTCTCTGATGCAGATTGAGTGTCGCGGCTTTAAGTCGTGAGCGTGCACGTGATAATGGACGGATTATTAGGCCGAGATGAACATTTAGAGGAAGACTGCACCCGATTTCGGAGCCTCTCCAAATCATCAGGTGTCTTCTTCTCCCTCTGGATCCTCTCGCCTTCCCACGTTTTGTTATGATGGGTGGGGAATAAATGTCACTGTCTTATCATTTTTAGAAAAAAAGAAGGTAAGCGAGTCTCAAAGTTGTCAAACGGCGAAGATTGTGGGAGGAAAGGAGCATTTTCTTTAATGTTAAGATATTTATTAATGTCAGTCAGAGACATTTAATGCTTCATGAGAAACAATGAGCTCATAAATTGACTAGTTGATTTACAGACAGCAACACTTTTAATCCGTTCAACCCTTTAAGTTATTTTCAAGGCGAAGTTTCAGTCAGTTTTGAGGATTAAATGATTAATTTTCCACCATTTTAATGAACACTGAACTGATTAATTGAGCAGTTGAGAAAATAACCAGCAGAATAAAAAGCAGTGATAATGATAATTTGTTAAAGTCCTATTTTCATTTTCATACGTTATTTCACACAAATTGTCAACCAAAAGAGCTGAACGGATGTAAAATTAAGTAAATGAACAAACATCAGCACGGTGTAATCTTAAATCAACCTCAAATTTATCTCAAACATCACAAAGATAAAATAGAAAAGTCATGAAATCTGAATCAAACAGTCAGAAAAGCTGCTGAGGTACAGGACAAATATCCTGACACACACCTTTAGTTGTATAACCTTCAATATCCCTTTATTCCACCGCAGAGCTTTCATGTTTGCAATTAACGAAAACCATTCTCGGCTTCTCGTGTGCTCCAAATTTGCCCTGCAGGAGTGATTTCTGTGGCGGCGAGAATGACTGGCTGTCAGAAGGAGGCACTTGTGTGTTCAAAGACCGAACGCCTACATGCTAGCAGAGATGAAAGAGATTGGTCTCGGTTAGTCAGGCAGAAGTTTAATGGCAGGCGGCTGACGGTGGCCACTGTGGAAGTCGATGAAAACGACGATTCTGGTTTATTACAGCCTGGACTTTTATTTGGGGAAATATGTGAAAACAGCTATGCAGTCTGACAGGGGAAAGAAAGGAGCTTCAAATCCATAAAAATACCAAAATAAGAGGACGATCTCAGATTTAATCCCAAAGCATATCGATCCAAACTTAGTATTATTAAAAAAACAAACTTTCTGAAGATAAAAAAAAACTCATTAAGGTAGTTTTATATACTTGCAGGGATGTTTTCAGGTGCAGCTAAATCCCTAAACTGTTGTTTTTTTGTGATTTGATGAATAGATAATTCTGCAGTAATAAAAGTTGTGATATGCAGCCATATCATTTTTATGCATCAGACTTATCTCCTGTTGCAGAACAACACATCATATCCAAGAGTATTTTAACCAAATTTCTTCCCTCTGTTACATAAAGTACCAAAAAACTCATAAAGGGCCTTAAATTTTAACATTTGCAGTAAAACTTTTCATACTATTTGCACAAAAATATGTAAATAGTTGACATAAAATGATTCACTGCAGTTTTTACAACCTTTCTGGACATTTCCATGAATGGGTTGATGTAAAAATTTACATTTTTTGAGATCAATGAGATATTTTGGTTTGTATAAAGTTTTCATGAGGAGTTTCTCAGAACTATGAAAGTAAGAAGTTATAATAAAGTGAAATAATCTATTAAGTGCTCAGAAGAGTGGCGGTACCTTTAGTCTGCAAGGCTGTACATTTTTATTACACCTCTAATTTTTCACATTGCCAGAGGAGTATTTACAAAATATTTATGATACTTGGAGTCACCTTATAGCCGCCATATCTCTGAATCTTTTTTTTGCAGTTTCATGCATAGCACAGCCTCCACCTCCTCATTACACCTTAATATATGCTGGATATCGTTTGAATATTGTATCGATATATATGTATAATTCAATATTTCATTGAATCTTGCATGAAGCTGATATATTTGAATTCAGACGTGGCAACGCTGGAGGTGACGGATGGATGGAGAGCTGTGAAGAGAATAAATACATCAAGAATTAGAGGCAGGAAAATGAAAAGGGGTGACAGATGAATGGATGCAGATAGATGAGGTAAAGATAGTTAAATACATATACACACACACACACTCTTCTAATCATCTGAATATATCCGATTCCTCCGATGAAAGGTTGATTATGTTGGCCTTTGCGGCTGTGAATGCGTCCGCTCATGAAAACTCTGCAAATGTGCTGATGTACTTCTTCAACGTGAGGTGGTGAACGGAGGGGGAAAAAATAAAGAATAAAAAAAAAGGTGATCTCTCTCTCTTATCTCACCTCCTTTTATTATAGCCCAGCATTCAGATGGGTACAGCATGAGACGAGAGAATCAGTTTGTATTGAACATGGTTGAATGCGGCGCTGATGAAAGCTCATGCTGATAATAGCTTTTTCATTATGTCCTTAGCCGGGCTTGGCATTTTCATTTTCTATCGCAGAGACAGAGAGAGAAGTTCTGATTTTTTTTTTTTTTTTATTTTACTGCTGCAGCTTTGGGTGGCCGCCTCGTCTTTTCCGACTGGAGTTCGATTGTGTTTGGAGCATTATTTTATTTTTTTGAATTGCATTTCTGCTCGATTAAACTCCATGAAGAGACTGAGGTTTCTTTGGGTGTGAGGGATTTTGTTTACATCTAAAAATAGATGTCTGCGATTTTAAAGAAATCTAAATGAAGCTGAAGAAATTTGACCCATCGATTTGTGCGTAATTGATTCCACCGTAATCATTATTATTATTTAAATCCTCCATTCGTCCGAATATTTAAGTAATTTACCAGCTCCTGCTTCTTAGATATGAAGATGTGTTGCTTTTCTCTGTTTTGTATCGGTGCAAATATAAATACCTTTTTGGATTTTGGTGTGTTAGTCAAGTAAAACCAGATAAAAGCTTAATTGAAAGTGAAAATAACTTTAAATGCAGCATTGGGCATGTTCATAATGCTGATAGTTGACTTTAAGACGACTTTTTTAAACGGTCTGGTAGCTTTGTCCAAGCTTTTCTTCTAATCAGATTTCTTTTAGGCCTCGGAAATGGAGTGAAAACAAGAAAAATCAGTTTATCGAAGTTTGTGCTCAGCATTTAACTTTAACTATAACTTTCATTTGTAGTTAGCTTTCTCAGCTGAGCCTGAAAAAAGTGTAGCTTAAAAAGGTTTAGTGCTTAAGAAATGAAATGCAATGCAAGAAAACTGTCCTTGTTCCACGTTAGACGTTCACAGAGTTGTTTTTGCACATATTTAATGCTGATGGATGACATTAGTGCAAAAGTTGACCCCGGTTCAACTTCTTAGTTTGACCCTTGGTTTCTTTTTCTGGATGCTTTATGTTGAAATTGCAGCGGTTGAAATGAGTAATGTCGATCTGAAACGCAGCCTCAGTCTGGAACAGAAAAATCTGCTTATAACATGGAGCCAAGTCATCCAATCCCTCGGGATCCTTTATTTGGTTTATTTTAAGGCCAGAAGTTAAACCTCCTTTTCCTTTTATCAAGGAATTTGTGGAACGTCGTAAAAATCTGCGACAGAAATGGAAAGACAAAAATAAATTTGGAAACTTCTTTGAAGTGATTTCGAGGAGATATTTTCCAACGTGAAAAACTGCGGTAATAAAGCAGGAAAGAACATTTTTATTCTCTTAAGTCACTGAAGCTCTTGGACTAAGTGATGGACGGCCACGGAAAAGTAATAAATTTGCACAAAGGCCGCAGTGTCGGTCCCGTTCCCACACCCTGTGATTGCATCAGGCTGGAGATTGTTTACGCGGTCGACACCTCGTACGTCCGATCCGCAGAGACGCCCGTCGGGAGAGTTCGGACTGACCAGCTCGTTACGACAGCCTGCTCCTCTCCTCCCGGAGGAATGTCAGTCATGTTGAGGAGAACCAGATGTGAACATCCAGCCATACATCCGCCCTGAATTTCAGGAATTTGTGCATAAAGTTTTCAGTCTTTGTTTTTAAAGATATGATTCCTCTGCTGATGGGAAAGCTGCCAAAACTGCACTTAAATGATAGTAGGCTGCTTTAAACTTCTGTTTTCTGTTTAACCCCTCCAGGTCCTCGATCACACAAACATCATAAAGTTATTTCCCTTTTTCCACTATAGTATGTCAAGTGAAAAAAACTCAGTGCCAGATTATGTTTCATGAAAAACATACCAGACGTTGGCAAAGTATTCACAAATAACCAAAAACTCTTAAAAGGGTTCAATGTTTTACCGTTAAAATCTGGAAATATTTATTTTACATTGTTTGAATCAGGCTCATGTCTTAAAGTTTGGACTAAATCTGGTGGCAAAATGATTAATTGATCAGTTGATTGACAGTACGTGATTGGTCAGTTCATTCTTAGTCAGGAGCTTAAATTAACACAGATTATTTAAAATAAACTAAACAGATTATAAACTACGATAATGTCTCAAATTTTGGACTCCAGTTCTGTTAAAGCAGTTTTCTGTTGATCACACCACAAAATTTTGTTCCTTAAACTGAATTTGACACAAAATCTTGGTGCATATTTACTTCATCCCTGCAAGCAAATCTGCTGATTGTTGTTAATCCAACTGAGCAAGTTGATTTAGCTATTTTAGATTTTAGCTGGCGTGACCGGGGCCTTAAAGGGAAGGTGTTTTGCATCGTAATTTAAGGACAGAAACTGCAGAAAAACTGCAAATTTAACCTTCATATTTCAGCCAAACTCATCAAAAGTGAGGATATTGTAATAATTTCTATTTCAAATTATTACAAATTGAGTATCTTCAGGGTTTTAGAAAGATTATTAACCATGTACGAGTCGATGTTTTGCTATTTATTCTGATGATTTATAGAGATGAATTGATTTGAAGTTATTGCATAACTTGAGAAACCAAGCCAGGGAAATGACTGACTGTTTGTCTGAGTTGTCAGAGTTTCTATAGACAAACATTACTGTGGTTGTGGTTGTTTTTTTTGGCGTCTACCAGTTATGAATGTGTGAAATTAAGCGGATGCGAAGCAGGCTCTGCGTTCAGTCAACTTTCTCGGGGGAAATAAAGGAATATCGCCACACTGGGTGCGAGATACTTTTATAAATCCTTGGAAATGAGTTTTTGAAGAAAGAGAAATGGAAGTGGAAGGAGGTGAGACATTGAAAGGAGGTAAAGAGCGAGATGGAAAGATCCGCACGAGCAGTTAGAGAAGTTTTTTTCTTTCTTTAATGCTCTCACATATTGGTTTTTCATCGGCGTATCTCAGGTTCGTCTGCCCTCCGTCTTTTTCTCATTTCCTCCTTTTTACCTCTCTCCAAACACACCTCTCTAAACAAAGAAATTCTACCACCAACACGGATCCATTTAGTTTCCACTTCATTTTCGCGGCGTGCTCGTCTCGATCGCGGCGCGCTGATAGAGCCAGATTCAACATTTCCTGTCAGACAGTTAAACAAACTGTTCGACTCCACCACCTTTTTATCTCCCCCACCTCCTCCTCCCTTTTTTCCTCCTCCCTTGAATTCCTCATTTCATCTTCCTCCTCATTCCTCAGGTCTTATTTATGAGAGCTGCTACTGTGCGTCTAAAAAAAAAAACACATTAATGACATTTACACCAAACGCTGAGTGATTATTTATTAGTTTAGTGTGTGATCATGTGTTTGAAATATAAAAATAACACTTATGTTGCTTTCAGTGAGTTTATTGGGCATTAAACGTCAATACTTTTGACAAAATAGGTCAAAATTAGGTCAAATACTGAAAAGAAATTGTAAACATGCTGATTATCTGCAGGTGATCCTCTCGCGAAATAACAACATTAACCGAGTCGTAGTTTTTGTTGTAATGATAAAATCACCATGACCTGGATGATCGAGGATCTTCAGAAACATTGGATTTTGTGTTAATTTGACCGAAATATTACTGCCTCGTCTCCACCGCCCAAAAACTTCGACCGCAGTGACCCTGAAACAGAACCGACCCTGAGGTCAGCGCGAGGTTTTCGAGCTAATTAGCGCTCACCTTTTCGCTTTGTCTGGGAATAATTTCTCATCCTTCACCTCCCAAATGAAAATACACAAAACTAACGGTGCTTTTGTTCGCTTTCATCCAGGCGGCAAAGTGAGAGGAGGGACTTTAAGTGAGTTTAATACTTGAGGCGAGTGCCGAAAACTGAATTTCTGTGAATTTCTGCACCTCTCGCTCTTTAAACTCTCGTCTCCTCTCCCGTCTGGTGTGACAGTCGGGGGATGCAGATCAGAGAGATTTTAATAAGAAAAGGACAAAAAAAGAGAGATTATTTCCAACAGAAATGATCTCCTTTCTTCTCGTAACGACTTATTTAATAAAAACACACGATTAGCATCTATTAAACTTAACGTTTTTTTTAATAAACTCGTAAATCATCAAAGTAAATTTAAATGAAAGTCAAAATATCAGTTTCATTTATCAGGTTTTTTTTTTAAGTCGTCACCCTTCTGAACTCTGAGTTATGTAAAAAGACACAGGACAGTACAGTGAGACGAGGATTTTGCCCTGCATGCCTTTGGCCTCATAAACAAACTGATTAAGTCTCTGTGTGTGTGTGTGTGTGTGTGTGTGTGTGTGTGTGTGTGTGTGTCCTCTGATCTGGTGACACAAAGCAGAAGTGGTCTGGTCTGCTTTGCTTCCAGCAGACGAGGAGAGATGGAGGGATGAAAAACAGAGAGGTGGTGTGTCGTGTTTGGGAAGTGGGTCAAGAGGAAGTCGAGGGTGTGTGTTTTTAATTGTGTATTTGTGTGTGCGTGTGTGTGTGTATGTGATGTTTCACAGCTGAGACCGGGTTGTCGGCCAGTGTGGGAATTTGTTTGTGTGTGTGTGTGTGTGTGTGTGTGTGTGTGTGTGTGTTGACGGTGCATAGCTCAATTCCACAGGGAAGTTAAAGCAACAGCGCCTCTGCTTCCTGTCCTAATTGCTTAAAGTCCTACACAAATAAACCTCCACACACACACTCAGTCATTTACACAGATTTAACATTGATAATCTGACATCTCTTTCCTCCCATTTCTGCCTTTTCACAATGTTTCACCTGCACCAGCTCTATTTTGTCTGTCCCATCCTCATATATTCATCTTTCTACATCTGTTTATTTAAGTTTTAGCTGTTTTTTATTATTACAAGGACACAAACTGTAATCACACTCACCAGAAAAATGAGTGAAATGTGATGATCAATAGTAATAATGGCTTAAATGAGATGTAAATAATACAACTAACTCTTAATTCCCTTACAAGTGGATGCAAAACTGGAACTTTTTTTGCATCTTTACTCCCAAAACTTAAAGCAGCTCAGCAGATCTTTGCATGTTGATTTTTGGCGACATCTGTGGACAAAGGCGGTACTGCAACAAAAACAAACCCCAGCAATGTTTAGTCTTTAAGTTTTTAAGTACATTTAGCAGATGATACTTACCTACTTTCTTACTTCTGTGAGATTATAAATGTAGGATATTTTTAGGATCTTTTTCCAACATGAATGCTGCCACGAGGTTTGCTGACCTGGATGTAAAGTCGACATGATTTTCACACCTGTGCAGCTAAAGCGTTGTGTCTGAAAGCGAGCATGTGTGTGTGAAACTGGCTGTTTGTGTGTGTGTGTGGAGAGTTTTCACAGTCTGGTTTATGCAGAAGTTGTTTTAATGAATTTATTCTGTGAAATCTTCTGCGATTCAGTAGAAAAAAATCAGATTTCAGCTGTAATGTCGTCCTTTAGGCAGAACATGTGACCTTAAACAAGCTAGTTTTAACCTGTAAATGCAGACTTGGCGGAAAAAAAGCTAATTTTAGTAACTGTGAACATCGATACGGGTCGAAGTGCTCAAACAATACGTTGATTGATCCACTGATCGACTCACAAACTGGTCAAGTGGTCATTTCCAAACAAAATTAGCAAAACAAGTCAGTTTTATCTCATCTAATGTGAGAATTTGCAGCTTTTCTCTTATTTTCAATAATTTAAATTGAATATTTATGACTTTTAGACTCAGTTTTCACCTTAAATAATTAATAATGAGGTAATACTTGATCTCAACCCCCAATTTAGCATTTAAAGGCACATTATAGACATTTAATAACAGTTTTATAACATATTTTCATCTGAAGCAGGCTTCACTGATGACCACAGGAGGAGTTATAGTTGTGAATAAATACTTTAATTAAAGAAAATTGTTCATTTAATAGTCGTCCTAATGAGCCTGATGTGACAAAGCTTTGACTTTTTTGCTGTTTGTGGTGAGTTTAATGTCTTTTTGAAGGTTTCTGATAAAAAAAATGTGACTGCAGGAGGAGAAAAACTGTCGATTAGATCTGAAACTTTTAGCTTTTTTGGATGAAAATATTCTTCCTTTTGGTGCTTTATCATTGAAATTTGACATTTTATTCACTCACACTGTTAGTCCGTCTTGTCTTTGTGTGTGTGTGTGTGTCTGTCTGTGTGTGTGTGTGTGTGTGTGTGTTTAATTGCAGTAAAATTAAGCATAGAGTGTGAAATTGTGTGTGTGTGTTTATAAGACAAAGCCTGTTTGGGGTCTTTGTCTCCGGACGTGGCTGCCGTCGTTCGACCGTCTCTGTTGGCACATGACACATGACTCATGGTGTGTGTGTGTGTGTGTGTGTGTGTGGTGTGTGGTGTGTGTGCGTGCTGGGCAGACAGTGTGTTTTTTTTTTTTTTCCTCCCTTGTGTAGAGGTCAGACAGCGAGCAGAGGGCGTCCCTGCCTCCAATCTGGACCTGCTGTGTGTGTCTGTCCTCCGTCTGCTTCATTATTATTAAATTTCAGCCAAAAATGGAAAAAAAATCTGGATTCATTTTGCCGTTTCTACTATAAATCACAGTAATAATGTGTTTAATTCACATTTTCATCACGCTGTGTCTCAAACAAAAGTGTGCAAATGTTTTTAAAGTTTGTTCTTGAATGAAAATAATCGGCAGCCGTGACCTCGTGGCTTTTTTCTGCCATTTACTGATTCAGAGGCAGCTGAGGAGAAGCGGAGTGAAAATGAAAGAGAGGGTGAGCCGAGGGAAGAATGCACAATAACCTGCTTTTTTATCTTTAATTTAATAAATCTCATGGAAATGCTTCAGATAGTTTGAGATCTGTGTGTCTACGGATGGAGAAGAGAAAGAGGAACCAGCTAAATGAGCTTCAGTCAGACGGATTATTCTCCAAAATAATCATAATTATGAAGTATTAGATTAGATTTGATTTGATTTTTATTCCATCACCTGCATGTTTTGTGTTGTAGTGCACAATCTGATAATAAATGATGTTTAAAGAGCTTCAAACTGTTCAAAGTTGTTGTACAGGAGTCAGTGGCAGCCTGTATGAAGGAATGAATTAAGCCATCACACCAATAAGATTAAAATGAGGTCAGTTAGAGATCATAATGTTGGTTTTCTTTAAAATTTCCACCCCTTCTGCTTCTTTTTCTGATTGTATTAGGAAGTAAACTGTGACATAATTATGCACCCCAATCTCGCAATAAAATCTTTAAATGAGATTAAAATCTCATTCTTATCGTCGACCATAAACGACGTCATAACGAGCATCGTAACGGCTCCTCCCCTCCGCCGCAGAGAGAAGATGGCGACTGAATAACGAAGCGAAACGTGCAGCAGTTCAAACGAAGTGAACGAAGAGGAGTTGAGCTTTGAGGAGTAAAGACTCTGAGTTGGAGTTAAAAGTTTGGCTTCGATTGAAACGATAAAAGCTTTACGAGTAAATTTCGTCGCCAAATCTGTCGCCGCCTCTCGAATTTAATCCTTTGGGTTTCTCTTATTCCTCGTGTCAGCCCCCGTCTGTTCTGGAAAGCTTCTTTTTTTTATTTGCTTACACTTTTTCATGATAAAATGATCGTCAAACGAGCGGTGTGGTCCAGATGATGAATATTTATTGTCTTTGCGCTTTTCAAGCTACTTCCTGATGATGGACGGAAACATTGTGTGGACTGATGCTTCGCCATCTGGATGTTTTTTTTAGTTTTTTTTTTTTTATGTTGGATGTTAGATGTTAGGACATATGGACACACACTCGTGCAAACAAATGAACACACACTTATACACACACACTCGCAGCTCTGCTATCCAGAAGCATATGGTTCTTTGAGATAGAGTGGAGACAGACTGGGCCATTCTGTTGGAGAGCACCGAGGGCCTCAGCATTGTTAGAAGTGCTGCCAAACAAACTTCGCCACACA
The DNA here is from genome assembly GCA_037176925.1 of Amniataba percoides. Lineage (NCBI taxonomy): Eukaryota > Metazoa > Chordata > Actinopteri > Centrarchiformes > Terapontidae > Amniataba > Amniataba percoides. The sequence continues at coordinate 2,005,025 of JBAJHX010000002.1, read as the reverse complement.
CACACACACACACACACACACACACACACACACACAGTCTCGCCTCACTAGCTGCTTTGCCGCTTGTTTCAATGCGAAGTGAAAG
>JBAJHX010000002.1:1972775-1985777 GCA_037176925.1 Amniataba percoides | reverse complement strand
GTGTGTGTGTGTGTGTGTGTGTGTGTGTGTGTGTGTGTGTGTGTGTGTGTGTGTGTGTGTGTGTGTGTGTGTTGGCTGGGTTTTCAGCTCTGGCTGTCATTTCATCGTCATGATTTTTCAGACAGATCGTCCCGAATCCCCCGTAGAGCTCACACACACACACACACACACACACACACACACACACTGATCTTTCTCGTCTTTGGTCGCCGCGAAGTGACGGACAGCGAGAAAGAAACGAAGACAAAGAGACTTAAACGCTCATGACGGAGACATTCTTGATGTCAGATATGTCAAACAGTGATTTTTGGCGGAGAGAAAAAACCCCCGTCGAGCCCCAGACAGGCGCCGTGAAACGAACCGTGACCTTTGACCTCTCTGCTCTTTAAAAAAACTCCCTTTAACAAAATAAACTACAACACAAAAACAGTCGATTTCTCTCCTCCAGAGTTCACAACCTCAATCTCGCCGCCGCCCGCGAGGAATATTAATACCAACTTCTGTTTAAGTTATTTTGAAGTTCAACCGCGCCGAGACTCAAGTTGCATATTTGGTTAGAGAAGAAGAAGAAGTCGGAGGGGAAGGATTATCCTTTTTAATTCAAAAAGATCGCCCATCAAGTCAAATCAACTGAGTGAGATGGATCCCCACAGAGCAAATTTAATGGAAGTCAGAGACAGCGAAGATCTAATCTGCATCGCTGCACGAAAACAGGAACATTTCACTCCACTTTCACCAGCACTTGTTATTTTCTGTCATTAAGGAGCCGTAATAGACATGGAAACGTGCTGTTTGCTCTTCAAGTGCATATTTGTTTTCTTGATTATCTCTCAAATTTGGAAACACAATTTTCTTTAAATCGTCGTCTTGGATTTGTCTTCTGCTGTAGATTTTGTTAAACAGAGTTTTTATTTGTAAAGCAGTGTGCATTTTTTGGCCACTTGAGGGCGACGGAAAGCAGCGCTGAAAGCAAAACCTACTTATTCTTAACACATTTTTAAATAAATATGATGATGGCAGCTTACATTTGGGGACATATTTCTGGATATTTGATGAATTTAAGTCCAATATCAGTTTCAGTTTGGTCTCCAGCAGCTGAAAGTTTTTCTGTGGACAGGTTGCATTAAAGGCCTTCTGCCAAGTGATGAAACTGAACCAAAATGTAAAAATCGTGAGCCTAGAAATCAAAATAATAAGCTGAGAGAAGCTTTAAAAGGGAACCAAAGAGTTTTTTAAGCATTATTAAAGCTCAGCGTTTATATAAAACTTTATCGGTGCAGCTTTAAATCACTTTTTAGAAACGTTTTCCTTCAAATTAAATCAAGAAAGAGGCAAAGAACTTCAAACATCTCTAACCTCTCATTCAGACTTTGACTGTGTCACATTTCTGTCCTTTTTTGGAGAGAGATTCAAAGTATTTCTCTTTATGTAATCTGGTGGTTATTAACGTTGACATGAAGCAGCACAAAGAAGTGGCACAAATAATCAAATTTAACTCATTTTTAATTTGTCCAAAAATCTCATCAAGGTTGAGATGATTCACAGTTCTGACACATGAAGTCACACAGAAGCCAGTTTATTTTTCAATTAAAGTGACAAAAATGTTTCCTACATTAAAGTTTGTCAAGTTCGGAAGAAAGTTTCTACCTTTGTGAAATCAGAGACTCTGATATGAGCAGTCCTGGATCTGTGGCTGTTTCACTGTTTCGTGTTTTACCAGTCGGACGATCGTGTTTCTCTTTAACGGGACGCGGTGAGTCACCTGCTGCACCTGTAACGATCTGTAATCTGGAAACTTCCACGGAAATGCAGCGATTGCACAACACGAGGACGCACGCCAGCACAGATCCTGGAAAAAAGGGATGTTTTTACTCAGATTGAGACTCTTAAAATGATTATTAATGAGCTGATGAGACTTCAGCTGCAGCTTCAGACAACAGAAAAATAAATCGTTCAGTCATGCAGGGATAATTTTCTAAAAGGCAAACATCGGAAAGTCATTAAAGAAACACAGACACACAATCTGATGCTTCTTTGTGACGTTTACAGATTTAGATTTAGACCTTACGAGTCGTTTGATCGAGTTGTTGCTGATCTTTAAGTCAGTTTAAGTTCAGTTCAGGTGAGGATTGTCTCATTATTCAGTGCTTATAAAAAAAAAAAAACCTTCATCACATGCCAGGCTGTAAAAAGCCGAGCAGCTTCATCGCCTCCTGCAGAGGTCGTGACCTCCTGAGAGAGATTCCTTCGCCTCGGCAGAGAAAAGGAAGTTGTTGGCAGGAAACGAGCGTCTCCGTGCTCCTCTGGCTGTTAATGGAGACAAATTGCTGCTCTGCTGAACTTGACCCATCGTTGCGAGTTGTTTACCGACAGCTTTCTGTAGGTCGACGCTGCATCAAGCATCCTGCAGTTCCTCCATCGTTTCCTCCGGTTTGTCTAATGGATATAAACACAGTCGACACTTGTGCAGATAAACATTTACGTTCCTGGCGCATTGCTTGATCGAGAAACAGAACTAAAGCATGTTGACATCAACAACAACCTTCATGCACGAGAAGTGTTTCCTGTTATATAATCCAGCATATCTGAACCGCGAAATCTCAGCTGATTTAATGTTTTCTGCCGCTGCCTCACATTTAACGGACTCAAATAGCCAAAAACTGCAAGGCTTTTATTGTGACATAATGACAGCTTCCTGTCGCTCATTTCAGCTTCATCTCCTGCAAATAACATTTTTATACTCCGTTAGAAAAGTTCGCTTTATTTATGAACATTTGAGATGATATTTGATGATATTTGATATGTTGAAAAGCAACATATTTAAACTGTTTTCCTGTTATCTGATGCAGTTTGTCTTTCTAATGACATTAGATGTTGAAATCTTTCACTTACCTCAACCTATTTTTTTTACTTAAACCTAACTGGGACCAAGAAAGCGTCTCCTGTGATTGTAATGAATTACAGAAATGTACTCTGTCAAAGCTTTGGACACTTGGTTTAATATTATTTCGTTCTTCTTCGAGTCTTTTAAGAAGACAAATGCACCGTCTGTTTTGTTCAAATATTAAATGAACATTTTTAGATATATTTTAAGTGTTTGACCTTAGTTGAATAAGCAGTTCTGTGGAGAGTTTTTCAGTGTGTAAATATTTCACCTCTTAAAATCACCACAGAAGAAATATTAGATTTGTACATAGAAATGGAGCCTTTTTTAGTTTATTAAAGCATTAAACGTTATGAAATCTTTCCAAATGTGCTTTAATTTGAGTGTTAAAGCCTCTGCAGTCGTGACTGTGAGAAGTAAAATCAATGTTAGTCCAGTACAGTTTGAATTTTTGTCCCATGTGACGGCTCGCAGGGAGCAGATAGCTCGTATCAAAGCCGCCTTCCTGGTGGGAAAACAGGGGGAAAAAAAAAAACGGCCTCCTCTATATCTCCTATATCTTTCCATCTGACTTGTCTATCACCTTCTTATCCCACAATCCCATCTCCAAGCCTCGCCTTGTTTCCTTCGAAGGTAACCGAAGAGAGGAATGAAGGGAGGAGAGGTGGGGGGGATGAATTCAAGAGTGGGAAAGAAGATGGTGAGAGATAGTGAAAAGGGCGAGATGGAAAGAAAGGGCAAGGACAGGTAAGAGACGAGCTGAAATTAAACCCGGAGTATGAAAGTTCGACAGGGCGAAAGAAGGAGCGAGGAGTCTCAGTGGGGGTGTATGAGGAGGAAAGATAAGGTTGGTGGGGTGAGAGAGTTTAAGTAGAGGGTGAAGAAGAGAGAGGTGATGGAAAGTAAATTAAATAACAGCCACAGGAGCAGAGATGAAGCCGATATACAGGGCCGGTGTTGTACTTTTATTAAAAATCACATGTGTGGGGCCACTTCTGCTGTGATGGATGATCCAGTTTGATTGATTGGAAATTTATTGTAGAACTTTTTTCGGTCTGTGGTTATTTGATTTTGACAGCGTTGGCCTCAGAGCTGTGATATAACAAACTGTGGTAAAGACTCGATGTTTCACACTCACCATCTCATCCATTTTTTTGATGAAGATTGACGACTTTTAAACGTTTGTTTGTGGTTTTAGCGTCACTCCTCTGATTGACTGTCATTCAGCATTTACTTTGTCAAGTCTGAAATAAATCTGTGTGTCTGTGGAAATGCAGATAATGCGTGGTGCGTTTAGTCTCATGCGTTTGAATGATTTTGAGAGAGATAATAAACGGTGATTACATATCAAACGGGGCTTTTCAGTCAAACGTTGGAGGAAGAAAAGGCTTGTTTAGATTAAAAATCTGTAACCAGTTTAAATGTCCTGTTGACCTGACAGGAAACTAGACTAATAAATAAAAACAGAGTAGGATCTGAAAAGCAGAATCTTTAACACAGATATGGATAAATTTACTAAAAAAAAAAAAAAAGATGAGGCTGCTTTATTCTGTTTTATTTTACAAAGAACGGAGGCACCGAAAGCAAATGAAGCAACATCAACTGTACAACTGAAAAGTGTGTCACTGATAAGATATAAAATTTAAATGCAGGATATTCCGGTCTTTAGGATGTCATCAGGATAACATTATGGTTGCGCCACCATCTCGGGAGGCGGTTTGATTTTGTTCAGACTTGTCTGTAAAGAGTTTGAATCACGTCTGCGGCCTTTGTTCGCTGTTTGATAAGATTTTCGACGCTTTTCTGTCGGGAAAGTTCTCGCACTGCTTCTTGTGTTTGAACGTTTACGCTGCACGTCTACATCAGGTTTAAAAAAGATATTGTTTTTGTTATCGCCACCAAAAACCCGGCCTGGTGTGAGCGCTGGGGCGGAAAATTCTTAAAAAATATCTACAGAAGATATGAATGAATATTTGTCTTCTGGTTTTCCTGTCTGGTTGCTCTACTTCCTCATTTTCAGTTTTTCCTCCTCACCAGCTTTAGAGACCTCTTTTTTTTCCGTCTCTCATTATCTAGACGGTCAGGGCAGATAGACGAAGAACGACAGACAAAATGGAGGGAAGAGACACTGAGTGATGGATGCAGAGTTACCCAAAAACGAAAAAGGAAGAGCGGCGAGGAAAAGCGCGCGATAATGTGGCGGAAGAACGTGAGATAGATCGGAAAATGAGAGAGACGAGAAAGAACTGCAGCCAATGAGAGAGAGGAATAACCTTTTCCTGCAGCTACTTCCATAATTGGATTTTGACTTTCTGCTGTGTGTGTGTGTGTGTGTGTGTGAGAAACAACTCCCGTTCCACCTCTCAAGACGATAGATCAGATAGAGGCCCGAGAAAATGACCAATTCTTCTCTCTCTCTCTCTCTCCCAATGGGTTAGTCAACACACACACGCACACACACACACACACACACACACACACACTCACACTCTGTTACACAGTTGAAAAGTTCATAACACTCCCTCACATACACACACACACACAAAGTCAATACACACTTGCGTTATTTATAGCCGCTGTGTTTTTATAATTACAAAGCGGCTACATGATATAGATTTTATAAATTTACGATGCGAGGTCGCTCGGTGCAGCGAAATGAATCAAAACCTGAGAGCGTGTTTGTTCTGTGAACTTTGTGCAGCTGAATTTGGCGTGTTTGTCTGTCTGTCAGAGAGTTTATTCATCAGATTGTCTCTTTTTTTTACTCCTGGATAGTCTGACGTCGTGTATAACCACTTTAGGGAAGGTCTCTTTGCACTCCTGTATCACCGTCGTACTCAAATCCAGCTTTAGATTGATCATTTTAATACTGAAGTGGAAAGTTTCGCCCCACTGTTTCACAATAAGAGGTTATAGTTATCACAGGGGCTCATTGCTTTATGATAACTGTGCTTTTTCCAGCTCCTGTTAGAGGATAACAAGGCATTTGCAAGCAAGATCAGATATACAATGCCATCAAAAATTGGACATGCTTGAAAAAAACGTAAAAATAAGGCACCCAGAAAGATCTTGCTAAAAAGTTGAATGACGTCTCCAGGAGCCAGTAAATCTACTTGGGAGGTTTCAGTCTCATCCTAACTGAATGTGGGTCGATATGTAAATTGAAAGCTCTGATATCCACTCAGCTCTTCACCATATTTGTCACTTGCAAGCAAAACCCTGAACCTTTTTAAGTGCTGATTCTCATCACAACCCCTTCATATTCGACTGCAGAGCGCCCGAGTGTGAGCTGAAGGTCGTGGTCTGATTAGGGCAAGAAAACCACTTCATCATCTGCAAAGAGTCGTAACAATCAAGCAGCAATCAGCACTTATTACAATATTATCATGTGTTTATTTTTGTCCTCGTAGTTGTAACATGACCAACTTACACTGTAGTCGACTCTCTGCAGCAAAACAAAACAAAACACCAAACTGACATTTAGTTTTCTGCCACATTTCTATGAAATGTTGGATGGAAACCTGGGCTTATTCTATCAGTGAGATAAAGGAAAGGCAGTGAAAGAGGCGAGCAGAGGAGAGAGAAGAAAAAACAACTGAGCCAACAGATAACGGTGAAGTCGGAAGGAAAGGACTGCAGCCTCGGACCACTGAAGTGAAAAAAAAGAAAAGCAAAACAAAAAAAAAAAGGTTTGTTATCAGAAAAGTTGGGAGTGAAAACAGCAGATGGTAGAGGAAGAAGATGAGATGGAGGTGGGGGGGCAACACACCTCAAACTAAACCAACAGAGAAGCAGACAAGCAGGACTACAAAGACATTTGTAGATATTTATTATCAGAGAGAAGGGTTTTATTAATGATTTATTTTAATTATTAAAATGTTCCCTTTTTGAAAATGCTTCAAAAAAGGAAATTCAGTTGCACAAAAATCACATCCAGCGCTCTCCATATTGATCATCTGTTTGTTAATTAGCAGGCTTTCCCCCCAAAAAAACTGGACAAATCTCAAGGATATCTGGTCAGGAAATATAAAGTGATTAATTTCTGGTAATGATCCAGGATTTTTTTTTGGCAAAGTGGATTCCCAGAACCAGAACTGCTGGTCTGACTCTGATTAAAAATACTTTCTCTGTCTTTAAAGCAACAGATAAATGGAGTAGTGATCACTCTGAGGGCTTTTTTATCCTCAGTTTGTTTCTTTGATTTCCTAAAATCTGTGAACAGTTGCAAAAACATCATTAGCAGCTAAATAAATAGTTTGTTGTTAAGTGTGTTAACTTTGATCCGTGTCCCATATTCATCTGTATTCATTCAGTTCAACCTTGGTGATGATTTAATTTGTGTAATTAAATTGTGTTTAAATATTTCTCACTGTAGCTAAAATTAAAGAGTAAATATGATTTAATAGCTTTTATGGGATATTTGGATATTTGGATATTTAGAAAAAACACAAACTGGCCTGCAGGTTTTAAACCTCTTTACTATTTCTCCTTAACTTAGAAACATTCTTGAGCAAAACTAAATCCTTAATTTAATTTTTAACGGAAAGATTTGATAACATTTATGGATGTTTTGTGCAAGTGCTTGCTTTTAAAAGTTATTCCAATCATTCATAGAGGAGCATGAATAGGTGAGCAAAATGTTTTTGCAGTTTTCAAGACGGCGTGTTTTCAAGATGCTGTTTACATGAACGAGTGACCAACCAACAAACCTTGAATCATGCTGCTAGTTTTCAGCATTTCCACTCTGAATAATGATGCCTTGGTTTTAAAGCAGCATCACTTTTCCCTGGCAGGTCCGAAGCTTTCATTTCATTTCTCAGGCGCACATTTCAGTTTCACAGTTCAGTTCTTCCACCACCAGCAGACTTAATACACTGAGGAAAAATCAGAATATGCGACATAGTTCAGACGTGTTGTTGCCAGAAGAATTAGATGTAAGAATCAGCTCAAAATGTCTCAGCTGCACCAGCCCAGAAAGCCCTGACATTCAGACTGTGTTTAACTGTGGCGAAGAGAGGGATAAGGACAGAAATGAGAAAGTAGCTCACTCTAGAGTTTGTTCCTGTGTGAGATATTATGTAATGGTCCATATTGAAGATAATACTCGGATAACAAAGTGCAGTAATGATATGATATATGAAATCCTCAGCAGGAAACTAATATCCAGCTGTTATCGCCTGCCAAGCTGCAGAGGAGAAATGAAGGAGAAACTTTATATTAAAAGACCCTGCGGCGCTTTGTGTCTGTCTCACTTCATATTCCAAGTGAAATCTTCTCAATAATGCAACTTTGACTTCTGCTTATTAAAGAGATGCTTCTTTCTGCTCCCTTGTTTTGTCTCCACGGAAACTCGCTAAAAACATTTAAATGTGATGAAATGAATTCAGGACTTGTTGCAGGAGGAAATGTGCTCGACGACACAATAATAACTGCATATTTTAAAGCACGGCAAGTAAGGCCAGAGAGAAATATATGTACATATAGATAGATATAGATGCATAGAGATATGGAAAAATATAGATATTTGGTTAATATAAGGCAGCTAAAGTGACAGAAATGTCCTTCAGGAGGTGGTGGAGACCAAAAAAAGAGCTAAAAATCAGGTGACAAAAATACAACTATATGAAGGATTGTGTTTCTCTAACTGTTTGCTAACAAATTCAACATATCTACTGAAATAAAGCTGATAATGCTGCCCCCAAGTGGCCAAAAAATCAATTACTGAAGTGAGACTACAAGAGATAGATGAGAGAAAACAAGATTTCCATGAAAATAAGTTAAATAATCTCACAAAAATATGAGTAAATGAATATCTGCATTAAGGTTTTGTGTAAATCTTCATGTTGAAGGCTGCAGATCCTCAGAGATTCAAGCGTCCTTCTTCACTTCGAGTCCATCCATCTTTACTTTCCACCCGCAGAACGGCCACATTTACAGGTTTTTTTGTTGTGTTTACTGCAGCTCTCTCTGTATAACCTCTAAGACTCTGGAGTGCCAAAAATCCCACGTCGGTTCACATTTAATTCATATTTTCTGATGCATGTTCTCCCGTCCGCCTCTCTCAGGGGTCACTCTGCTGCTTCCTCTCTCCTCCCAGCCACTTGTCACCTTCCTTGCCTCAGTTCGGCTTTTCATGTCGGGACCCCCTCCTCCTCTTCCTCCTCCTCTTCATCCTCTTTCTCTCCAGTCTCCTCCAGGAGCAGAGGTCTTCAAAGACAAAGCTGCACTGACCCTTTCCTCCTTTGTTTCCCTTAGCTCCCAGCTCCTCTTTCTACTCTGCGATGAATGAAAATGTCTTCACCGTCATCCCTCTTTCCTTCCCTCCCTCTCCAACCTTCTGACAATCTGCAGACATTAGCCTGAGAGTTTATGAATGCCTGTATTTATACACTGAAAAGAACATGTCAGTTGAAGGACCAATATTATATCTATTTTTTTATTTTGCAATGAAGTGCTTGCAGAGAAAAATACCAATCACACAGCAGAAAATCCAGAGTAGAGAAAGTTCAGAAACACTTAAAGTAAGTCCATCACAAGGCCATTGGTTTCTTCTTATTACTGAAAGGGAACATTTAGCTGCAGTTTTTTTTGTCTCTGTTGTGTCAGAAAATTGAAAAATGGCATTTTACAATTGCTTACAGCCCAAATTATTTATATGGCAAAACCTAAGCATTGAAAAGATGATATCAAACAAAGTAAAAGCTGAAAATTTTCCCATTAGAGGAGCTGGTAGCTGCAAAAATGAGCAAAAAGTGAAGATCATTAATGTCATTGCCATTCATTTGTTTTAAAGAATAAACTAAGGTATTAAAATAAGTATAACATTTAAAGTAACTGTGTTAAAAGCTCTGAATAAGAAAAGAGGAGCCTTCCTTTAATACAGCTTATTAGTCAAAGACATGACGAGTAATCTTAACATACCAGCTCAGTGTGAGAAAAGAAAAACATTATTTTTAGGAACAATGAAAGGAAAGACCAGCCAGGAACAGAAATCGTGGGTGGCCAAAGGCAAAGACGAATCTCTTTGCAAGTTGCTGTTGGGATAAAACAGAAAAAAAGAGGACAGTAATGTGGACGGTGACATTTAAAAAGGAAAACAGATGTGACATGTGGTGGAAAGATGGACTGTGAACACCGCCAAGAAAAACCTACAATCGCCACCGTAATACAAACATGAGGGAATTTAAGCAGCACTGAGCAATTTGTTTGTCCGGAAAAAGAGCAGATGTGTTAGAAAATTAGATTTCACCATGTTTGAATAATTCAGTGTAATCAGTAAAGAATACAGATGTTTTGTAGGTTGATGAAGAGTTGTTTTATTCAGGCTTTTATTTGTGTTTTAGTATACTGAAACTGGAGCTGAATCAGTTATCAGCTAATCTAAAAAAACACAATAATTGGTATTAAAATTTGAATTCATGCCTCATTTAAGTCATTTTTAGGCAAAAATTACATTAATTCACTTTGTCCAGCTTGTGAAATGTGTGTTATTTTGCTGCTTTTTTACAGTCTTCTGTGTTAAATTAAATATTTGATCAGACAACATTTTCAAACATTAAATCGACCCAATAATTTATCTGTTAATCATAAAAATAACGCCCAGATTAATCCATAACAAAAATAATCGTTAGTTGCTAATTATGAATAACAGTGGGCCCAGAATGAAACCCTGTGGTGCCTCCTGGGTTATTACAAGTAAAAATTAAAGCATAACACTCACACAGAAAGGCATCTAAACAAAAACTAGGAAAGATCAACAAATGATTTTTAAATACAAGTAACAAGTTGGAAAAATATTTGCTTCTGAAAGTGAGTGTTTGAATAAATACTATATAGTATTAGTAGATTAGAAACAGTTATCATTGTATAAAATGTCTACAGGTTGTAATTGTTGACTTGAATATTGTACGTCGATAAATACTCGTCTGCTTACAACCTCATTACAGTGTGTTTTCGAGTGTTTTCTCATCTTTCCATTGAGCGTCTTCTTGCTCAGTCCGAACACGTCTCTGGGGAGGTCAACGAATTACTGAGCAACATCCTGCTTGTTGTCCGCAAATCCGAGATAACACCGTCATCACTTCGCCTGCTGAATGAAAAAAACAGCTGCTCTGGTCAGATTTGGCACAAAATGTTCGTTCCTCAACAGCAGCGACATTTTTTTACATATATGTGTGTGTGTGTGTGTGTGTGCTGCCTATTCTTTTGAGCAGTTTCTGCCCAGGCCTCCGTGCTTCCTCCAGCGAACTATTCAAGCATTGTTATCTCGACATCAACACACACACACACACAGTGGGTATAATAGCTCTGGCCAAGCATAACAGGACGGAGCAGAGGCACGTCCCAGTCATAACATCACTACTGTACGTGCTGCGCCGTTAGCTGTGTGTGTGTGTGTTCGTACATCCATCACTTTTAGTTTTTAGACCTTTGGGAGTGAAGATCACGTCCTCACTTTGAGTCCAGACCTGGATTTAAGGTTCAGTTTAGGGCCGTTTCAGGAGGAACTGTGTCAACGAGGGTAACCCAGGATAACCTCGTCCCACCTCGATAACACACACACACACACACACACACACACACCACATCTTCTAAACTTAATTCTTCGTCTTTCGTCCTCACCTTGTCGTCTTATCTGCCCTGTTATATTCGCTATCACACACACACGCAGTCTCTTTCTCTGGTTCCCACAGTGTGCAGTGGTGTAATCAGCGCTTCATATTGTAACAAGAGATTAGCGATGCTCAGCTAAAAATCACAATCTGCCCCGTCAGATAGCTCGGCTAGCACCGGCTGGATATGACACACACACACACACACACACACACACTGTAATATAGAAAAGTGCCACCTGCAGCCTTTGCGACAAACCTCTCCATAATTGGTGTCTTCTCTGGTATTATCACACTTTACAGCGGCTCTTTTGTAATTACCAGGACGGTCTAATAACTGCGGAGCTTCACTTCGAGGAGACTTAATGATACTCTGCTGCGTCGGCTCGCTGTGACCCTCATCTGATCCGATGGCGAAAAAGACTCAAAGAGATCATTTAACCTGTTTGTTCACGAGCCAAAGTTTAAATCCAGCCTGGTCCAGCTGCACTGACCTGTGACTCCCCGAGGTTTTCGCTTAGTTTCCTTTCAGACGTCTTTACTGCTTTACAGTCGGCTTTCTCTTGTAAGCTTTTAAATGCCATTAAAGAAGAAACCTGGGTAATATAATCAGTGTGGGGGATTATTTCTCCTGTTTATTTTGGCTGATGATGGCCTTGAGTATATTTTACAAGAAGATCCTGATTAATGAGTTTAAATTTAACAAAGAGCTGCACGTCCACTGAAAATATTGTTGAGCTTATTGTTCAGCGTCGCCGTGCAGGATGATGGATGTGCAGTTTGTTTTCGCTTTCTGCTGACGAGGGAAAGTTTCTGTGATTTCTCTTTAAAGCAGCAGGAATGAATGAATGAATGAATGAAGAGGTTTGAGAGGCTCGTCCCTGCAGAGTCGCTCGGTCTCATTCTTTCTTTTTAGCATCGCTCTCCTCCTGTTCACTCGTCTTTGTCACATTAAGCTTGTTGGTGACAACAGCGGGATGGGCTGTTTTCTCATTGTTTGGTTGTTTGCTCTCCATTACGGCCGCTCATACCTCAACGTACAGTGAGAGTTTTATTGCAAATGACAGCAAATTCCCTTCTTTTAAATAGGAACGACATCATGAGTCCTGCAAGATGAATCAAAATAAAAGCTAACCTTCATTTTCTGTTCTTCTTAAGGCTTTTCCAAACACACGTTTGTTTATTTTCATTCAGTTTGCAGGACGTTTGTTTGTCCATTAAAACAGCCCGTGAAGCAGCGTGTAGTTTCTCAGCAGAGTCGCAGTGAGAATTCGTGACTTGATAATCAATAATCTGACAGAGCGCAGAAAAAGTGTGATGGATGACGTCCAGCTCACAAACTTTTCAGTGAAGTGAGAAACATTTTGTTTGGATATTCATAAATTCAGGCTTTTTCAGCGGGGAGGCAGGAGAGGAAGCAGCTCCCAAAAAAAATTTACCGAGGTAATTGATGCGTTTTCCACAAAAAAATTCAGACTCAAATTATTTTTTGAGGCACATTTAAAC
>JBAJHX010000002.1:1958373-1971407 GCA_037176925.1 Amniataba percoides | reverse complement strand
GTGTGTGTGTGTGTGTGTGTGTGTGTGTGTGTGTGTGTGTGTGTGTGTGTGTGTGTGTGTGTGTGTGTGTGTTTGCCTTTGCCTTTCTACCCTCAGTTTCTGTTGCTCAGCCAGCTCCCCGTTGACCCCAATAGTTTTAACACACAACACACTCGTCCTATTATGTAGATATCAAAGCCTTTCTGGTTTCAGTCAACACAAAGGCATGCTTGTGTGTGTGTGTGTGTGTGTGTGTGTGCGTGTGTGTTATCATACCTGGGTTTATCTCTGCGGTAGGGAACTGCTATCAAATCCAGTGTGCTTGTACCAGAAAGTCTGGAAAAGTTCAGCTACGGAAATTAGTGTGATTAGACGGAAAACAGCTGGAAGTTTTGTTTTCCATCAAACTTCACAAAGATCCACTTTGTCCACGAACACGACGAGGAAATGATGATACGACGCTGACATCCTGAAACACCAACTGTGACTGTATCACTATAACACTGTTGATTAAACAAGACAGTTTCATGTCCTGTGCTGCACTCAGCGAGCACAGTCAGGGGGACTCGGAGTAAATTACATCAAGAATTTATAAGAAAGCAGGTTAAAGTTTATATATTTTCACCACAATGAGGCTGAGAAAAAAAACTGTATGAAGCTATCAAAGCTGTATTTTTACTAATTCAACCTGTGTTTAGATAAGATCTTATGTAAAATTAGACTAAAATGAAAAGTAAAAGTAGTTGGTTTTAGCTTAACAAGATGGATTTCAAAGTTCAGAATAGTCTAAAAGAGAATAAACAACAGATTTCAAATACTAAAAGTATTACAGTACATACCATTTTCCTTAAAAAGACAAGAATATGATGTCTGTAACATGACAAAATAAGACTGACTAAATACAATTAAAACTAACAAGGATATTTGACACACAGCTTAGACTAAATAAAAGTAAAAAGCAGATAACGTTAACCATGTTTTCTATCAGAAACTTGCAGATTGTTCTTTAATACTCAAATCTTTAATGGTTAGGTGTCTTTTTCGTAATCTAATCTCATAAAAAAATAATTTATTTAGAGTCACTGAAGTGTGTCAGGATCTATCTATCTGTTGTATTATTAATTATTCATTAAGGTTTACCATACAAAAGCACTGGACGAAAGAGATACACATCTTTTAGAAAAACAACAAAAGTGTAGAAGTACTGGGATAAAAATAAATGAAGCAGGTTGTAAATGGTGACAGCTGTGTTTATTTTGAGTATTTGTGAGACAATATAAGAGTTTTTACTGTTAGATGTAAGGAGGATCTCCATGACTGTTTTTGAGTAGTAGATTTTTATCTGCCAATTTGCTGATGATTCGCTTTTGTTCATGTTAAACTTTTAATTGGGTTGTTCAGTTTACTCTTGAAGGAGTCAAAAGAATTTCCACACTTGCTCTTCAGGATGTGGACTTTGAACTTAAAATAAATCATTTTAAAGGTGCATCAAGAACATTTTAACCCCCAGAGGACAGATAGTTCTTAAAGGTAAAATATAGATGAATATATGCTGAAAATGTTCATTCGTGCAGCAGAAACACACCAACGTGGGGGTTATTGGTTTTATCCACTGAAATATTTGAGTAGGAAAATGGTAAGAAGGCCTTGATCTTAAGATGATCTTAGATGCTCTCTGCAGGTGGCATCCGATCATCCTGTGTGGGCTCCTCAGGATTCATATTGATTATTTTTTTATAGCCCTCTATACTTCAGCACAATCCAGAGTGCTTTATAGTTGGAAATAAAGATAATGTAAATGAAATTAAACAAATTAAAGTAAAAAAAAATTCAACTTTATGCGCTCCCAAATCAAAACTTGGGAGACAGAGGTGTTGAATCTCTTTGGCATTTATAATAATATCAAGCTTTCTTACATTAACGTGTCATTTAACTTCATGTTAATATAAAAAATTATGGTTTAATGGAGCTTTAAATGGACTCAGAGGAGTGTAATGAGTCCATCTCTGGTTAGAAAGTATAAAGGCTGTCTTTCCAGGCCAGTTTTCATTAGGGCTTAGTTTCTGGCGTGTCCCAGAATGCACCCTTCAGTACTTTAATGCAGCGACTTAGCGACGGCATGATCTGCTGCTTTCACTGACTCTTCATTTCTTCCCTTTTATCTCTCAGTAGCTCATAAATACACATTGATATGCACGCTGTTCTTTACCTCTTTGTTAGTGTCTCCTCTCACTTTCTTCGGTGTATTTTTCTCCTCGCATGCACATTTAATAAGTTGTGTGTGCGCCTGGAGGTAGATGCTGCAGTTTATTATGTACAGTTGGTAAGATGAAACACTGGAGGGTTCATGAGTCTGCCACATATTGTCAGCGGAGCGTCTTCTACACCGTTTTCCTTCATCTCAGCTTGAGCTCAGCATCGCGGACTTCACTGCCTCCGCTTAAATTAATCATTTGTTGACTTCCTTAAATAACAAAGCGTGTGAGAAATTCTTTTTGTTTGCTGAGAAAACAAAACTGAACGTCTGAAGCCCACATAGCGCCCCCCTGAGGCCGCAGTGTTGATAAGACTCAGTGATGTGAATGTTTTGGGCAGCGACTGGCTTCATCTGAAGTATATAACTAAACTACAGTTTAGAAAGCTTTTGGAGGACAGTTAAAGGGTTAATTAGCTTATTAAATAGCAGTAAATTGACATATTTCCCTGCAGAAAAGCACAGGGAACAATCTTGTTAAGATGCATAGAGCAAACATCTCATTTCATCCACAGTTTTTATGGGTTTAATCAGTTTAGTTCATATTAAATATTGGAATAAATCCATTCTTGAATGCAATTGGTTATAGAGACAAACCTGTCCTGCACTAATTTTACATGTTGTGTGTATTATCATTGTTTTAATTGGCAAATTTAACATTTGGCCAAAGAAAACGACAAGGAAAAAAAGTCTTTTGGAGCTGTGAAGAGTTGGTGGAGACCAAAAACAGAGATACAAAGAGTGACTAATGCTAAGGTTGCTCTTTAACAGCTGGATATGTGGAGGAAGCAACCATTTATTCGCACATTTGATGCACAAATGTGACATTGTGATTAAAGCCTGTTTCTGTTGCACTCAAAAACTAGTTTCAAACTCACATTTTGATAAATCCGTTTTGGTCATTTTGGCTTATAGATTCAGATTTTAGGTCTGAAATCACCTGTAACGTCAGGCTGATGGAGTTTAGTGCAGTTTCCCAGCAGGCTGTGGGTTGTGTGTGCTGATAAGGCAGTTGTATGGATCAATAGTGTTGCAGTAAAGAAAGTAAAACTGCACCGCTCCCCCTCGTTCGCTCGGGCGTGAGCTGCTGTGGAGCTCCGACCTCTCTGCTGAGCGGACTGACCATCAGGAGCTTCACGCTGGGCGGCTTCTCCTGCTCCATAATTCATGTCTCTGTAGTTGTTGTTGTTCAGTCTGTCTGCTGCACTTCCTGTCCACTTTAACTTCTTAATTAAAAAGTGCATTTAATGAGAGGAGTTGAATCGTGGCTGTGAAGAAGTTTGTTGCCTCTAAATAAGAACTGTGGTCGGCTTGAGTTCATGTTTTAGTTGATGCGAAGTGATGCGAAGTTTTCATGGCAGTTTTTCTTTTTTTCTTAAACATCCCTGAAAGATTTTCACACTTGCAGCAAAATCCCATCCTCTGCTGTCATCTGTCTCAGTTTGAAAACAGACCTAAAAAAGACTTGATTCGAATCCGCAGAGACACTTTCAGCGCAGCCAAAACTGGCGAGTACAAACCAGAAGGAGCGAGAAAACAAATGTAAATGTGACGCCTTGTCTTGTAACTCTGCGTGACGCCTCTGTCACTTCATGTAGGTGTTGGATATGGATTACGGCCTAAAATAGATACGAACATTCACCCAGAAAAAATGAGATGTGATCAGCTGTTTTGGAGTCGAGCATAAAGGCTGCAGTGTGTTGGGGAAAGCTGCTTTGAAGGGTCTCACAGTTTTACAAGCTACACTTTGGAAGAAGCTGAACAGCAAAGCTCCCCTCGAGGGAAATACAGCTTTTGTTACCTTTTATTAAAAAAAATCAAAACTACAGCAGCACAGATGTCAACAACATGTTTTACAGGTACACCAAGTGAGAGAGAATATGCAGTAAAACAACATTTTATTACAAATATGTGAACTGCAGTCTCCCATGAAGAAAAACAGACCAAAGAATGAGGTGATCCAACTAACACAGAGCTCCATTATTGTACAAAAACTAATAAAAACACACACTGTGCTTTATTTTTTCAGTCTCACACACACCATCCTGTTGCCTCAAGTACTCACTAGAGCCCTGGATTCATCCGCCGCTGAAAATAGTCCCCAAAACATGCACTTTAACTGGTGATGGAAGTCAAGATTTAGATTTTTAAAAGATTTAGAACGATCTAATGTCAACAAAATAAAAAATAGAAGGCACATCTTTTGATTAAATTCGTACTTAAAGTTGTGCTAATCAATATTTTTACATGACTTCCTCATCAGCTCCACAAAGTTTAACATCCATCAGCTCATCGGTTTGGTTTTTACGGGCAGTAAAAAACATTAGTATTAGTAACAATATGAATATATAAATAATGGGTCTGTTTATTTTTTCATCCCTCCCACAGCTTTGCACTTTTTATTAAACACATCAGGATTTTTTTGACTGCTTTTATTTTTTTTGTTTTAAATGGAGTGTGGAGTTCAGTTCTGGGTGGCATTAAGAAGTCGTAAGAAGTCTTAAGTTACTCGCCTCTGCAGATAACCTGACATTTACCAGGCGTGTGTGCAACAACATCAACACACACACAAACACACACACGGCAGGGGTCCTTTAAATACTGATAAGAGAGCGAGGTCGAGCATTGTGCATGAGGAGGCTGCTTGGCCAACAGGTCAAAATGCTTCGAAACTCAGAGAAGCCATTTTTATGTCTGGATTTTAATGAGTGTGTGTGTGTGTGCGTGTGTGTGTGTAGTTGGCTTCCAGCAACTCTCGGCCTGGAAGGGGAGAGTTATCTGTGCTTTAATCAGCCCCGAACAGAGGGAGAAGGAGGGAAAGCTCTCCCTCTTTCTCTTTCTTTGGGTTTGTAATAAGGCTTCTCGCTCTAAATCCTTTAATCTGAGCAGGAATGGAGGCTATATCTCTGTCTTCTGGCTGCAAAGAACAATCTCTCCTTCTCTCTTTCTGTCCTTTTTTTTCCTCGCACACATATTTTTCCCTCACACACACACTGAGACAGAGCCTGCCTTGTTAATTGAGAGCTTGGTCGAGCTGCCTCTCCTCCGTCTCGCTCGTTCTCCCTCCTGTTTATGGATGTGCGTAAAAAGGTTAGCAGGAGCCGAAGAGCAGAAGTTTAAAAGGACTGTAAAGTTAGGAAAAGTTTTTCAGAAATACGACACGGGGGGGGTTGAAACATTTGGACAGGGCTCACATGCTCGTTCGAACACTGGCTGAGTTTTTTTTGGCAGAGCTCCTCGGTGCTAATTATTTTTTGATACGACTTTAGAGAAACAAGCAGTTTTGGATAAAGTGTTTTTTGCATTCAGCTCTCTCTCTCTCGCTCTCTCTAACAGACGAGACAGAGGTTTAATTTTTTGGTGTGTGAAGAGAAGCTGTAAATCTGCTGGATTGTGTCCAGACATAATGACTCGACAGCAGGAGCTGCAGTCACGCAGGCTGCCCGCCTCTGTTCGGCTGCGAGTACGAGAGAAGACGCTGCAGTCGAACCACCTCTTCACTCTCTAACAACTCATCCAAACATGGCATGTCGTGAATCCATTAAAAGAAAAGTTCCCCCAAACAATTCAAGACACTTTTCACTTAACTTTCTATCTGTTTTTTTTTTTTAATTTCTCCACATATAAACTGCCCTGGATCTGATTAGTCTGATTACAAGTTCATTTATAATCCAGTTCCCCAAAAAATAGCTCCTGGTTTTCTTAAAGATTTTATCACGTATCCACACAGGACGTTAGGCTATTAATAAAATCTGTGCGTCGTTGGGATTAACTCACGCTGAGGTAACGTGAGCCGGCGGCATCAGTGGCTTTAATACAAAAAAAATCTGCATCAGCCATCAAAAAGTCACATTTTGAACCTGTTTCAGATCACATAGGTGCGTTTTGGTGGCTCGATGTGCAGCGTCGGCGCAGGTGTGGAGGATTGTTGGGAAATCTTCATCATTAACAGCGTCGTTATGGCGATTATTCGCTCTTAATGCCGGCGAGGGAAAACTGTAAATACCTGCTGATCACCGGGAAACGCTTTCAGATGTGCGTAAAAATACTTCAGGTTAATTAAAGCCCCGTCGAGACTCCATTTATGTGTCCGGGGGAGGCGAGGTGATACGAGCATTACCTGCACCGGTCAGTTATTTTAATCCCATCTGTAAGCACGCAGGTTGTAATTATGGTTGCAATCACCTAATGTTTTCAGGCGAACTCATTTCTTCTACTCTTGCATGAAATATATTGTGATTTTTTTTTTTTTTTTCCTGAAGGGAGAGCTGCTTTTATTCTAATCAGCTCAGTGTGAAGTCTGACTTTCGTGTGATGATGGAGGGAGTCAAACATCGTCCTTCTGATCGAATGTTTGTTTACTTTTTAGTGAATTGGCACCATTTTTTTAAAAGAGTCTGCTGAATTAGCTGTTGCAGCTCCTGTTGGCAGCTCGACCACCGTCAGTGTCTCGCTTTGATGCTGAAGGAAAAACTCCCAGACGAGCTCTGAATCGTCTTTTTCCTACAAGTTCAGGAGATTTATGGACATTTATTCTGGGCACACATCAGAAATATCGATACCTCTGGAAGCTCACTGAATGATATCAGTGTGTTTTTCATATACTTGTGTAAAGATTTGACTGAGCGACACCCTTTGAAAACACGCTGCAGTTTGTTTTTACCTTCAAATTGTTGGTTATTTACAAGAAGAATATTCCTGAATAACAACAACAGATCATTTGATGGGGGGTCATGTCACCGGGGAGTCGTTTCACTTCAACTATAACCAACCAGAATATATATTTTTTTATCCTTAACCCTTTAAATGCATCGACAGAACACCTGCCAGGTTTTTTTTTGATCCGTCGTTGATCTTTTTCATGTTCAGTTTGACTTTAAAGCGGCGTCATCAGGATCTGCAGCCGGCGCCGTCGACAGGAAAAACTTCAATCGTGACATCTTAAGGACTTAAAAATGAGCTGCTGGGAGCTGTCAGGGCGCTCTGACAGTTATTCCCGCGTGAGCCCAAACGCAGCAAACAGGATGAGGTGAGCTCCAACGAACGAGCGAGTCCTCGGCGCCGTTAACGACACGAACACGCTTTAATTGCTTCGGCAGAAACTCTGACAGGGCGAAGCGGCGTGTTGGTTTTTTAAAAAGTTGCTGGAAACGCTGCTCAGGTACGAGAGATAATTAAAGCGGGAGATGAGGTCTGTTGGTATGCAGGGAAACACGAGAACACACACACTCTCATCAGTGTGTGTCACTGTCAGGTTAATGGGAGGTGCACCAGGATAGAAAGTGCTTGTTAATCGCTCACTCCAACGCAGAGGACACGGCCACTAAATTACATTTGCATAACACAGAATTAATCTGTGCGAGTTTACCGCCACAAAATGGGATCATGTTTTTTTTTTTTCCTTTCTTTGTCTCTCGTTTCTCTCTTTACTTCTGTCTTTACCTTCGCGGGAAACTTTCCATGCATTGATGTAAAGTCATATTTATTTAAGAAGATTGATTTCCTTCCTCCCAGGCAGTCGGAGGATTTCAGTTCATTTTCGCTGCGCTGTGAAAATAAATTTGCACCGACTCGCTTTAGATTGGTAATCCATCACGGCCGAACATTTCTTTGCATTTATGTTTTTGTCAGATTGGTGTTTTTTGTGGTTCATTACAGTTGTAAGCAGGAGCCTCAGTGGTGCTTTCAAAGACGCAATTTCTTCATCAGCTGCCAAAAAAAGCATCCAATTAACAAATAAAAATACACCCAGAAGACAAATTAAGAGCTCATGCGGATCCAGTTACATTAAAAATCTTGACTTTTGGGAAATCTTGCACGTCTAAGTGTCCTTGAATGTACCATCACAAATGGTTCATATGCTAAACTGGGAAAAAAAGTCATTTTTTCGTGGTTAATTTCTGCAAATAAGACTCAACGGGAGCTGCTGCTGCTCCTCAGATGATGCCTAATAATGACTGACAGCAGCCGAGCACCTCGCTGAAAAATTATCATAATGTTATACATAATCATGCACATATTTTCATGCATTGATCATACAGCCTGTCAAACGTTATGCAACAAACTGTGCGAAAAACAACCACATGATGAAGATCTGTGGTTTATGGCTCGTAAGGACTCGCTTCATTCTTCATTTCGAGACTCCAGTGAGTGTTTTTAAAGTCAGGAGATGAGGAAAATGTGCGCTGGTTATTTAACTGATGCTTCAGCTTCACTTCAACATCCTGCTGGTCAAAGAGAAAAGACCCAAAAACACACCGGAGCTCCTTCATGTGGACCTGAAAACATATTAAAGTCTTGTCTTCAGAGTTTTTAGACTGTAGTGACGTTCCCCAGTGTGGGAGTAAAAGTTAATATAGTTTGAATAATAATAAAGTTTACCATAAAGACAGATCTGAACTGAATGAAAGCATCTTTTCTAAAAAAAAAAAATGTTTTTAGGTATTTTGGGACATCTGCAATCTCCTCCTGGACCTCAAAACATCTTAAAATCTTGAGGGATTATTTAATCTAGCCTGTGAACACGTCTAGAAGAGAGACAGGGATGTTTCTTCTGTGACTCATGCGTTGGATAAGCAGAAGAGTGAAATAAGAAATGGGTGAATGGTTGGATCATTCGCACAGATTCGAATGGAGGATGCTCCCTGGATGCTTTTATAACTAATGACCAAGCTCTGCCGTCGCTCCGAGCATGTAAGAGGTGACATGAGCTTTTGTTGGCGTCACTCTAATAATCCCGGTGTTCATTTGCAGCGAGCTGGTTAATGAGACGAGGTCTTATTTCCTGCGTTGGCTCCTCTTTGTGCGGCCGGTCCGTCCTCTGACAGTCCGTCTTTGTCTTCGCTCGTCGCTGTTTGTTTCTGCTCGACATGTCGCTGCCCTGCTGAGATGTTACCGAGTGGTACTATACAAAGTGTGTGTGTGTGTGTGTGTGTGTGTGTGTGTGTGTGTAAAGCACTCAGTCTGCTTAATAACCGCCGACCTCTCAGACCTTCTATCGTAAGACTAATCCTCCTCTCAAAGGTCGAGTTATTAGAGGCTCTTATTTTGTCGGCGTGTAATAACGTCCACAGATTAAAACAGAGCAGGTTCACGGTGTAATTTCCATCCTCTCAGGTTTACTTAACTCTTCACGTCTCTTAATAAATGACTTCCTGGTGTCCTTTTTCATGTTCTGCCCAATTAGAGGCCGGTTTGTTGTCACGTTTAATATCTCAGACGTCGCTGATTGGACTTTGATGAAATGTCTTTTCTCTCCTTTAGTGGCTCTTTGTGGATTATTGTTTCATATTAAAGTAAACTAAAAGCAACTTTATAGAGTCTAAAACCTTTTAAATGACATTGTAGGATGATGTTTTTACTTAAAGTAGTTTTGGTAATCAACTTCTCATTTAAGTCATTTTCAAGCAGAAATATTCCACTGGTTCCTCTTTCTCAACTTTCTTACAGTTTTATGTCACTTTGAATTGAACAGAGCTGAAAGAAATAATCAATAAGTTGATTGACAGAAAATTTATCAGCACCTGTTTTGCCATTTTGTAATTTTCCAAGCAAAGTCTTACTCCTTTCACCTCGTAAAATGTGACGATGTGACGATAAAAACAACTATTGGAAAGGTTGTTTTTGATATTTTTCTCCTTTTCTTTGATAATATTTAGACAATTTATTAGGGAAATAATTGCTTTGATTGATCAATAATCAATATTTGGAGCTCTAAATCTAACAATCTTTGTATTTCAGAGGAATTATTATGTTTTAATGTCTCTGAAGGGCATTTAGGCTGTCAGACAGAAGTCATTTTCTCTCCTGTTTGTTGTTTTACAGACCAAACGACTGACTGATAGATTGATAAAAGAAGATCTGACTGAATAAAAGGACGTTTTCTGAAAGATGATGTTGTTTTTGTGTTTTGGCACACCTGTGATCTCCGGCTGGGCCTGAAAACACCTCAAAGTCGGAGGCAGTGTAATGTGTCTGCGAGCTCTGGGACTGGTGGAGTGTGTGTTGGTGATAGATGAGGTGTAACAGCTGTGTGTGTGTGTGTGTGTGTGTGTGTGTGTGTGTGTGTCCTATCCTCTTCGGTCTTTTAGTTTTATGCTTACTTTGTCTCAGCCTTGCTCTCCTTCAAGCCTCTTCATTACCACCAATAAAAACTCAATTTCCCCGGGGCTCCGCCAATCATAGCGCTCATATCCCCCGCAGGCCGGACCAATCAGCTTCAATGTTCCTGCGGCCCGATGTCATGAATGGCTAATGACGCCCAGCGGTGGGCATGAATGTAAATGAGACCACGTCTGACTCGGAGAACATTTTTGCCATAAATAAGAAACCTGGAGAAACAAAAGAAGCCGTCATTTAAACATTTAAACTCATCTAAACACCAGATTCATCAGAGAAACTAAATAAAAACAGTCCTCATCATCATTAGTTGATGCTACAGGTGTTTGTGTTTCCCTTTAATATTCAAATGTTTCTCATAATTCAAGTCAAATTATTGATCTATTGTGCAAACTGCTGCATTGTTCGTGTCATTTAACTTTTAGCTCGTATGCACTTTTATTTTTGTCTCAGTTTGCACCATCTTGTGCAAATTTTCATGCTTTTATTTCCCATTGACAGTGCACAGCAGCTTCCTGAAACAACAACCCTGCAGATTTGTAAATAAAAGCTTGTTAGTTTGCATCATCATGGGAATTTAACAGCATTGCATTATGGGAAATGTAGGCTCCTAAACTGCACAGAAGGTCAAGCTCTCTCAGGAAGATTTTAATCTTGTTGTATGGACAAATGCTTCAATAATAATACCCTGAAATTGTTTCAGTGTTTGCAAAATAAGTGAAAATGAGACACCGTGCACATTTTCTTCTTTTTTCCCTCTTTTCTTGCTGTTACTGTTTCACATTTTCGGAGCCGTGTTCGCCACAAGAGGAGCTCATTTATTGAAACCAATATCGATCAGCATCCTGTCGGAGTGGGAGGTAGCTTTGGGTTTAAAGGGAGCAAAGATTTCAAAGGGGAAAAACAATTAAACCAAACTCCTTATGTTAATTTCCTTTTATTTCTCGGGTTCACATCTGGACAGACAGACAGACAGACAGAAAGACAGACAGACAGACAGGCAGAGATGCAGGTTCAGATCTGGTCGGTCTCGGGGGATCTCTTGTGTCAGAAAACCAGTTTTGTTTGAACTCGTTCCCGCGGGTGAAGATGTAAAGACAGACAGACAGACAGAGAGAGAGAGGAGAGAGAGAGAGAGAGAGACATCGAGGCACAGAGAGAGAGAGAGACAATGTGAATTACAAAGAGAAGTTAGAAAGAGAAAAGCTTAGAGAGGTTAGAAAGAGAGAGAGAATCAGTCAGGCTTTATTCCCCTGGCTGGAGCTCCGGCAGACATTCCTGGATTTAGTTTCACTCCAAACTTTTTAGCAGAGGGGTCAGCGCTCGAGACTTTCACAAAGTATGCACTCAGGATTTTAATGAGTCGCAGATTGCTGTTCTCCCTCATGTATATCTGTGTGTGTGTGTGTGTGTGTGTGTGTGTGTGTTTGTGTGTGTGTGTGTGTGTTTAGACTGGTCTCACTTTCCCCATCTCGACGTTTGCATTTTCTCCGTGTTGCTCGGTGTAAAGTTTTCGACCGAATATGTCTCGCTGCTGGGTGCCAGCGTAATCTCACAAACACTCGCAGGCAGCTGTGAGACTTTCTACTCGATGCGTTCATCCCGAAATTTAGTGTGTGAGGTAGAAAGAGGCGAAGCTCAGACGAAGACTCCTGTCAGATTGATGGATTACAGATGGAAAGATCCTGAATAAACGTGTGCAGAGTCCTGATGGTTTTCATATCGACGCTTCGTAAAACAATGAACCAATTAACATCCTTTCTCTCAACAAAAAAAGAGTTAGTTAATTCAATTATATCTCTTATAGATAATCAGAAATTAATTAAAAGTGCTTCTCCGACCCCAAAGTGAAGGTTTCACGTTGTATTTTGGACTGTTGATTAGTTGATTATTTTTATCATTATTATTATTCATTACCTTACTTTGCACTCCCTCAGCTTTTATGGAGCGTTTTAGCATCTTTAAGCTAATTTGTCAAGACTTGATGAGGAAAAAACAGCAAACACACACAGTGAGAAACTATCTGATGGAAAAAGTGGAACATTTAGCAGCTGAAGAGGCAAATAATTCCCTCAAAAGGTGGTGGAGACCAAAAAAGGAGCTAAAACAGAGACTTAACAATTATCACATAACAGAAATTAATAATAACTGACCTCTGTGGCTGCTGGTGCTTGAAATAGGGAATTATAGCAAAGATATTCTCATTTTATCTATAAAGCAAAGAGTTTGTAGCTTCCAAAGCGGCGAAGAAATCTGCTGTTGGTTTCCTAGCAAGCATCATTTCCACTTTCCATCTTTGTGAGTCTTTCATCATTCACCACCGCAAGAAAACTCTTGATCTTTGAAAATAACACCGTGTTCCTGTTTTCTTACCCACCTGACCTGCTTTATTCGTGTATTAAAGGCTGCAGATGATCCTAATTTTCTTTGCTAACTATAGTTTGGCTAAATAAATGTGAATAAACGTCATGCATCATGTTATAAACATACAGGGATCTTCTCACCTTTTATTAAAGCTGAACATCTTTAGTCAAACAGCTGTTTTTCCACAAGGATCAGACAAACACACACACCTTTTCCACCTCTGACACACAGTTTGTTCCCCGGCTGACACCAGTCAGGCTTAAAGAAGCAAAGCAGCAAGATGAAAGAAAGGAAGAGAAAGAAAATAAAGCAGAGAGAG
>JBAJHX010000002.1:1942402-1958273 GCA_037176925.1 Amniataba percoides | reverse complement strand
GCTGACACCAGTCAGGCTTAAAGAAGCAAAGCAGCAAGATGAAAGAAAGGAAGAGAAAGAAAATAAAGCAGAGAGAGAGAGAGAAAGGGAAAGAGGCGAGATGGCTGGCAGAGCGCAGAGATGGATCCCTCGTGGAAACCAAAGGTGATTTTTCTTTGATGTGGCAGATGCACACATCCATAACAGGCCCTCTGAGGGAGAGAGAGCCGAGGAAGGTGAATATACCTGCCGTCTTCATGCCTTTTCTTTATTATCATTATTATTATTCCTGTGGTGTGGGAGTAAGAAAAGGGATGACATTTAATGAGAGGAGAGGCCTCGTGGCAGGGACAAAGAGGCCGGGTCAACATGGAGCTCGAGATAGATGTTTTTCTGATCAGTTTAATGAGAAATGAAGCGTTAACCGGCATCATCCGGCCGCAAAGATGCTTCAACAACAAGCACGTTATTGTAGAACTGGAAAAAGATGATTTATAGTTCATTATTACTCATTTTATTTAGCTTATTGTAAAGATTCTGCACTTTATGATGGAACCAGAAAGATTTATAACAGATCTACCTGAAATCATTGTGCACTTTTCAATAAATGTTCATTTATTTATATCTGATCAACTCATCAGCTGAGCCAACATGATGTGAGATAATTATTGTCAGATTTATTGTCGTTAATCTGATTATTTATCTTGACATGACGCGTGTAGACCAGCACTTTCACCAAGCGTCGTCCCCTCCACTGTTTGAGATTTGTCGCCTTCCTCACAGACATTTTGACGCAGGAAGAGACAAAGCTCAACTTTACGATTAATGGTTGACCTCAAACAAATCATCATCATCATCATCATCATCATCAGTCGTCCTTTGCAGGCGATTATTGACAGCCGGAGCACCTTTAACCAATTTCAACCAAAAAAAACCCTGAAAAAGTCACGACGATAGGTTTTAAGGAAGTGATGAAAGTATTTTTAGCAACAGAAATTGTGTATTTATTTGAGCAGTCCACAAAAATAGATTTAACCCAACAACATTTTAATATTTGTGGGGTTTAATTTACATTAAATCTGCATTAAAACACAGCTGAAGGTGTAACTTCATTGAAAGGTTTCTCCGAATGGTGCATTCATGTGAGACTGAATTATTCTGTGAATGCAGTGATGTTATAAAAAAGAAAGTATTCCCTTCCTTTGGGGACAAACTGGCCTTTCTGTGCATTAAACAGCCTGTATGTGTTGCTCACTGTGTCTCTGAAATTCTGCATTGCAGCCATTAAGACCACCTGACTCTCGATATCTGCGGATAGGTAATTTAGGCGAGCAGGTGGTTAGAGAGATAAGTCTTTTCACGCTAATAAATCCCTTTGCAATGAAGCGAACTGAAGTGAATTCAATTTAGGGAGAGGAAAAAGCAGGGGGGGGGGAGCGCCACTCAATTGACCACCAGTCTAGAAAGTATCTGATGGCTGCCGTAAAAAAAGAAACGATTGGCCGATCAGGAAAGCATAACTAAATGAACACGAGGTGACAACGAGCGGGCTGATTTATGGGACATAAAAATGATGAAAAAATATTTTTATGACGCACTGTAAAAAGTCTTCATGTGATCCGTTCGGGAATAACGTGGAAAAAAGCGAGTAAACGGCGTCAGATTGAAGCAGAGGAGTGTTATTGTTGAAGTCGTGTTTTACAGCCACAGGCCGCGGCTATAATTAAACACGCCCATCCAGACTAATGGAAGGAGAAACTCAGTGTGTCAGACAACTAATTGCTACACTCAGTCTCTCTCTTTTCACACACACACACACACACACCTCCTTCTTTTGTCTTTGCTAATCTAATCTGGCTCAGCGACTCACTTTTTAGGCCGTTACATCCACCTCCTTCTCCTCCTCCTCCTCGTCTCTCCTTCTCCTCCAGTAAAGGATGTTCTGGGTTTTAATGAGAAGCTCCTCATTATTGCTTCTCTTTGCTTTCAGCGTTCGTTCTTCTTTTTTTCTCGAGTTTCTGCCGCCGGTTTTGCAGAGTCCTCCGGTGAGATGTCAGAGTGAAGTTCGGCTCTGTTTAGAGGACGAGAGTCTCTGAAGTCGAGTTCAGTGGGTTTATTGGCAGGACGGCTGCAGCTTTTCATCGTTTTCAGGACACATTTACACGTCAGTCGTCGCTTTTCTCGATTAATTGTTTACTCACTGTGAAAACTGACAAATGTCCTTCAGTGTCCCAAAACTAAAACTAAGTTCTTCCACTTCAAGTGATGCAAAACACAGTAAATGTGCAGCGTTTCTACTTGGTCAATAACTTGATTGATCAAAAGATCATTTAATCCATTATTGTTCAATTTAGCAACTATATAAACCCTTTATATAAAATAATCAAGTGACAGAAATAAGAGGATTCATAAAGTTGTGTTTAGAAACTGTGATCGACTCGTGTGTCGACTGCAGGTCAAACCTTTGAGTTTATGGAGCTCGATGGCCGATGGATCAAAGAGTTTGTGTCTCTGGTGAAGCCAGTTTTAGTTTTTGATGAAGGCGTCTGGAGCTTCTTGAGACTTTGGTAACTTTTGGCTTTGGAGGGTTGACTGGAGTAGATTGACTTTGTAGGAAGCTTTGATGGCCTTTTTTCACCATCATTTTGAAAAATATTAAGAGTTGCAGCTTTATATGTTGTCTTCAGTGTTTGAAATGAGCACAAAAAAAATACAAATTCAGACTTTTCTTTCTTTTCTGTTTTCCCAGCAGACATGATGGAGCGGCGGTGGGCGTGGCAGTTCGCCCTGGTCGCCCTGGCAACCGTTTACCTCATCCCGTCCCACGGTAAAAACGCAGAGTTCCTCTCCGACACGCTGATCAACAACGTGGTGGCCGACCCTCGAACGGGCCGGCTGTACGTCGGCGCCGTCAACTCCCTGTCCCAGCTGAACCCCGACCTGGAGGTGGAGTCCCGCACCGAGACCGGCCCCAAGCGGGACAACCGGCAGTGCACGCCGCCCGTCACCGACGCCTGCGAGGAGGCCGTGGACACCGACAACCACAACAAGCTGCTGCTGGTCCAGGAGGCCAAAGACGTGCTGGTGGTGTGCGGCAGCGTCTTCAGGGGCATCTGCTCGCTGAGGAACCTGAGCAACGTGGAGCAGCTGCTCTACTTCAGCGACACCAAAGGGGAGAAGTCGTACGTGGCGAGCGCCGAGGAGGGCGTGTCGGTGGTGGGCGTGATGTCGTACTTCACCAAGGAAAAAGACAACTTCACTGTGTTCCTGGTGAGGAGAAAACACACACTCAAACACACACATCGCCTCTCATATTCACGTTTTTATACTTTCCTTCAATAACGGCTATAAAAGAGAGAAAAAGAGCATCATTCAGACAAATTAGTCCCAAAAGAAGAAGAATTAGATATTTAAAACGTCCATTTAGTCGACTACCACACCGTTTTGCTTTATGAGAATATTTCCTAACATGATTCATCCAAATAATCGTGGATTTTAAATTGGTTTGTGTCCCTCGATCATTATGAAACCACAAAAGTTCAACTGGGCTCTAAATATCTTGTGAACGTGTTTTTCTCTGGACTTTTTCAGGCTCCTCAGTGCTCAAATTGAACAAGTTTAAACACTTTTTTCAGTCCACAGTGTGTTGAGCTGATATTCAAACAGTGCTAACCTGAGACCAAACATCTGTTTCTGTTCGATCGTTTTATTAAAAGCTTTGCTGAAGGAGCACGTCTGTTCATTCCCGCTTGTTTGAGGAGTTATTTCACACTTGACTCTGAAACAGGAACCTGCTCCTGTTTAAATCTGCAGCTTCTTTCACCAAAATCTTGTGTGTCTTTCAGTGTACAAAACCTCGCTGTTTTTGCAAAATCACATCAATGTGCAAAGAGGTTTGTTTTATTTTTTTACAGTAGAAAGAGAGCAAAGCTTCTGCAGCAGGTGATTTCAAACTTTTCCACGCTGTCTGTTTATTTTATTCGCAGCAGCTCTGAGGTCAAAAACAAATCACCACAAATGATCAACTCCATCTGCGGACAAGCGTGTTTTGTGGCGGACGGAGGGATTTAATTGGCAGCCAGACAAAAGAGAGAGACGAGCGCTTGTGTTTTATTTTTATTTTATTTCTTCACACTGTATCTGGGAATTGATCTTTACAAGATGCTTTATGATGTTCAGATGTCGTCGCAGCGCAGACTTCTCCTTTTCCTTCAAAGCTCGGATGTAAAGGCGTTTGATGGTGCTTCTAATCTAACCAGAAAAGTGTGGATGCGTCGTACTCTCACGACGCATAAAAGCTGCAGGCAGGGAAGACATGAAGAGTTGAATATTTACACATCCAGTTCCTCCAAAATATAAACTGACGTTCACATTATATCCATAAGATTTTAGCTCTGTTTTGGACTTTACACACTCTTTATCACCTTCATTAACATGCAGATCGAGATCAAGATCATGCAGATTCAATTCAAAATGCTTTATTTGTCCCTCAAGGGGCACATTTGAGACACATAAAATGTCAAAATAAGTCAAATTTGAGCCTTAATTTGTTGTGTTTTGGGGTCTTTGACGTTAGAAATTCTTGGAAATTGTACATTTTTACTCTTTATTGATAAACTGCACATAGTTTGATGTCCTCTTCATGCGTCTAAGTGACAAAATGTCTCTTCTGTTTAGGTGGGTAAAGGTTACGGCAGCCACGACAGCACCAAGCTGATCTCCACGCGGATCCTGCAGGACTACAACGACTGGGTCGTGTTCGACAGCATCATCGAGGCGTCGGCGGTGCAGGCCAACCCCTTCGTCCTGCGCTACCTCCACGACTTCCGCTTCGCCTTCAAAGACGGCGGCTACGTGTACTTCCTGTTCTCGCGGACGCTCGGGGTCCAGGACACGAAGAACTTCACCTTCATCTCCAGGATGTGCGAGGACGATCAGGGGTATTACTCCTACACCGAGCTGCAGCTCAACTGCAGCGCCACCAACAAGTTCAACAAAGCTCAGGTAACGATGACACACTCCTCCGCCGCGGGACGGGCTGTCAGCGTTTTTATTAAAAGGGCAGCACTGACTTGGAAAAACAGTTTGCACATTTTACATTCGGATGAGTTTGTGTTAAATTGGAGCCTTTTTTGAGAAAGCCTCGGTCTCGACCCCTGAAAAACTTCATAAATTGGATTTAACGTGCTCTTGAACTTGAAATAGCTTCAATTTATGGGGTCTCCACTCTCACGCTACCTCACTTATATCAGCTAAATACATATTTTTTAGCATGAATGTCTCTTTTTCTCTCCTCCTCGTCTCTCAGGCTGCTTACGTGGCCACACCGGGTGAAGTTTTGGCTCAGAGTATGACCGAATCACAGCAGTACGGCCCGGTTTCAGCCTCCGACAAGGTCCTGTTTGTCACCTTCACCTCTGATGAAGACCCGTCTTCTTCCGCCATGTGTAGGTGTATTTTAAATGCTGACAGATGTTCCTGATGTTTGTCTGTTTGGCCGAACGTTCGGTCGTGGAGCTGTGATTTATTCTTGGATCGGATTTAGACTCACTAACTCTCCCACGTGTCCCTTTTTTTATAAA
This sequence comes from Amniataba percoides, assembly GCA_037176925.1. NCBI lineage: Eukaryota > Metazoa > Chordata > Actinopteri > Centrarchiformes > Terapontidae > Amniataba > Amniataba percoides. Next base: position 1,952,712 of record JBAJHX010000002.1, on the reverse strand, counting down.
ATACTTCACTAAGTTTTTCTCTTGTTCGATCTCTTGTTCAACACACGTCTGTTTAGAAATCTGAGGTTCAAAGTTCATTTTTGACCTTCAGGAAACAGCAGCTGAGAAAACAAACTCACCGCGAGCTCGTCTGGTCCGGTAGCTCTTCATGAAAACACGGAGCTGAGGTTCAAAGTGCTTTTTTGACCTCAAACCAACATGAAGCCAACATGCTCAGGAGAGAAAATGGAAATCTAGACTCCCATAACAACTCCACCCGGTGATGAAGGTCATGTGATATGACCTAAAGCTCCAGGAGAGCAACTTAATGGAGCCTCGTTGTGAAGTTTTTATCTCAACTGTGCAGAAATTTTACTCAAAAGCTGGAAAAAATCTCTCCTTGTGATGATTCCCACCATTTTTTATTCTAAATGATAAGAAATTTGGAGGGAAAAATGTGTATTTTCACCAGTCTTCTTGCAGATTTTATCAACTTTTTACCAAGTAATGGATCCAGAAAAGTCCAAAATTCATCAATGTCATTATTTACCATTTTCCAATTGCCAATTTGATTTATTTGATTTAATTTTTCACAGTTGAAGGTTTTGTGCAAGTGTAATCTAATAAGCATGCACACATGACAGTTTGGTCATAAATCTCTTTGAAATTAGTATTTTTCATATAAATTCTTTATATTTGCAGGTTTTAGGTCTCCACAAATCAGCATTATGATCTATAACATGTTCTTTTATCAACATAATACCCTAAATAAAGAGGCAGACTCAGTTTTTCTCTCTCTGGTTTATTATTTTTGACATTTTTTTGTTTCCCTTTGCAGGAAAACTCAGACTCAGATGTCTCGTTTTTATTTTGTGTTAAACAGAACAGAGAAAACTGCAGAAAACATGCACAGACGGTGTTTCTGCTCCTGTTTTGTAGGTATGTACCCTCTGCGCACCATCAATAAAAGGCTGGTGGAGATAATAGGAGCCTGCTACAGCGACAACGGCATCATTAACGACAAGGCCGCCGTCTACTCGCCTTACTCCTCCAAGTCTGAGGAGCTGTGCAGCACCAATAATCAGGTGACAGAAACTGAAACCAGAGACAGATAAATACTGATAATCCGTCAATAAATCTGTGTTTTAATCCTAATCTCCGCTCTGCTCCGTCAGGAAAACATGGCCATCAAATACAAGTGTGGAGCCGAGTTCCTGCCATCGCCACTGGCCAGCAAGGCCGAGTTCGCCTTAACCTCTGAGGCCTCATTGGTCCGTAAAGGTCACCTGACTGCCGTGGCGGTCGCCGTGGAGATGGGACACGCTGTGGCGTTCGTGGGCACCGCCACCGGAGAGGTAAACTTTCACTTTTACTGACTTTTACTTCTCCTTTCTCATCTGGCGTGTTCAGTTTTACATTATGTTATGAATATTATGTTATATTATTATCATGAACAGGGAGAAATGACTGTTTGGGTTTTATTTTGAAATTCTCACTATACATTCTCACTTTTTAAGGCTTATGGATTCAGATTTTGTTTTATATTATGTTTTCCATGACATTAACTTACATCTGAAAGGTTCTTAAAAGCACTGTGAGACTCTTTGTTTTTCTACAAATTACAAAGGAAAAGTTCACATATATGGACTCCATCCAGTCAGTTCATTAATATCTTATACTTGCACATTAATGCAGATATTTAGCACAAAAATGTCAGTTTCCTAACATTAGAAAACAAAAACAAAAACTTATTCATTAAACAAATGTTTACATTGCTTTTAGATTTTCTTTTCTTCTTTATTTTTTTCATGTTTGCACCTTAGAACTGCTCCAAATTCTGCAGAACTTCTGTAGTGACGATAAAGAAATCTTGATCTTTACAATAACAAATGTTTGAATATTTGCTTTATTCATTTAAATAACCAACTTTTATTAAAACTCAACATAGTTAACTAAAATTATATAACATAATCTTCAGTTTGCACTGTAATCTATCACCAAATCTGCAGGATACTTCCCAAATTAAACTTTCCAAGAGCCTTAAATTTGAGGCCATATAATAAAACTGCATAATTGAGTATTTGTATTTAAAACTACACTTCTGCATACATAAAAAAGATGTATTTTTCTAAATTAACTATATTTCTAGTATAAACACAGATGAGAAATATTCTTTTTGACTGTTAAAGAAATTCTGTCCTCAGAGAGCTGAACTCCCCAACCAGAGCTTTTTTTTCTGTCCTGTCTTTTCTGTGTCCTTTCGTCACATTTTCATGCTGAAAAAGCGGATTTTTTTTTTCTGCGAACAAAAGTGGAAACAGGGCGGTATGAATCCAAAAAGGGGGGTGTTAATGCAGTTTTTGTGTTCCCGCAGGTGCTGAAGGTGCATCTGTCGGCGCATCCCGACGTGTACGGGCGAGCGCCGGCCGAAGTCACGGGAGACAAAGTCAACAAGAACCTGCTGTTCGACGGCGAGCTCCAACACCTGTACATCACCACCGAGAAAAAGGTCACATTGATTCTCCCTCCTTTTTAAAATCCATTTCTCCCTCCCTGCATCCATCTAACGCCTCCGTGTCGCCGCCTAAAGAAGGTCACGGGACTCGGCCGTGTGTTTAATTTGAGTTTTTTTCATTTCACCCATCAGGTCACGAGTCTTTCATTTACTCCGTCCGTCTTATTTGATCATTTATTCATTCGTTGCTGTAACACCGATACATCCGTCTGCTTTACCACACAGATGTCAGCCATTGATTTATTCACTCGTTCTCTTTTCTGTCTTTGTTTCCCCCTCCGCTCCTTCCCCTCATCCGTCTTTCTCTCCTTTTGTCCTTTCATCTTTCGGCCGCCATCACTCTCCGCCGCCACACCGAAGTGAAATTGATGTTATTGATTTAGAAATGAATTAATTAGAATGCACTTCAAGAGGGCGATTCACTTTGATCAAGTCAAGTGACGATACTACTGCTTGTTCCATCTGCTCATTTAAATTTATTACACCGGCCTCTTATTGTCAGAGAGGAAAATCATTTCCACAGCTGGCTGGAAGAAGTCCTCCACTAAACAACCATCCATCTTAGAGCTTCACTTTACAGGACAATAAAACAGGGGGTAAAGAAAATTATGATTAAGTGACGTACAGAAAGGTTTTGTTATGTTTTAGGTCACAAAATGAGGTGTAATACTCAAAAATCCCACTCATGCATAACACTTAAACGCATCACACATCTTGGGTGTAACACATGATTCATCATCGAGGCATCAAAACTGCAAACACAGCTGCAGAAGTAAAAACACAAAAAGCAAAACACTCGTCTCAGGCGGACGCTCGTCTTCGCGTTAACGTTGCAGGATGACACATTCGCCGACTCCTCACCCGCTTAACTCGGCCAAAAGCTTCCTCAGGAGGGTGTGGGAGGGAGCTAGAGTGAAGAAATCTCACTCCTCTGTGTCATAACTCTGTCACATCTCAACACATGCATGAAATATAATTCAGTGTTGACTTACACGTCTCGAGGATCTCATTATCTGTGGTGTCCATCGCAAATAAACGTCCATAAATTCAATCAGAAATCATAGAAAATAAAAAGGGTTTGCATGAAAACTGCACTTTTTTTTTTTTTTCAGCACCAAAGTAAGCTGACATTACAACTGCACATTTGTATCATCAGTTTTAAACAGTGAATTTGTGAAGAGTTGCCCTTTGCCCTGTAGCTCCTTCAAAATAAAAGCTCGTCTCGTCTGCAGATCACAAAGGTTCCAGTCCAGGCGTGCCACCTGAAGACCGACTGCCACTCCTGCGTCTCCATGAAGGATCCGTACTGCGGCTGGTGTGTCCTGGAGGGAAAGTGAGTCACACTCGTGTCTGTTTGTATTTGTAGGTTTCAACAAACATTAAGTTTTGTAATTGCATGCTTACGTTCTGCACAGGAGGAAAGAGAGGATGAATCCATCTTTTTTTTTTAAAGAATACACTGGTGGGAATGAATTTGTGTTGCAAATTTGCATCAGTGCCACTTGTATCATTAGTTTTGATGCATAATATTTGCAAGTATTTTGTGTTTTTATGCCTTTTTATCAAATCCTGCCTCTAATGTGGTCATTTTTGTATGATAATTATGCACATAACGAGGTGTAACTAACAGTTATTTGATAAAACTGTGAGCTTTCATGAAGTAAAAAGTCTGAAAATGTTTTGTTCTTGGATTGTGTGGTAAGATCTCCCTGCGTTTGGCTCTCCAGGTGCACGCGGAGGCAGGAGTGCAGCAGGTCGGCGGAGGACAACGCCTGGCTGTGGTCGCCCAACCAGCAGTGCGTTCAGATCGATGCCTTCAACCCGCCGAACCTCAGCTGCAAGAAGACGCAGCAGGTAAGGAAACGTTCACATTTCTCCGAGCTTTTCCCTTTTTCGTGTCCTGAGGAATCCCTCCTCCCCGAGCTGAGTTCACTTCTTGCTGAGCTTTGCTGAATTTAAACCAGTCGAACCTCCTGAAACCGCCGCGTGTGCCGTCAGCAGCATTTCAAACCGGTTCTCAACCTCTGGTACGTGGACCGTTCAGGGGGGCCCTCTGGGGAAGAAATGAAGACATTTTTAATGCACAGTGACATTATAATTTACACGGTTTGGATGCGAGCCTGATGTACATCACGCACAATCCACATTGTTTGTGCTGACGCCTCCTTTGAAAAACAAGCGGTGCTGATTCAGCTGAAGTGAAGCGGCGTCACAGAAACTGCTGATGGTGAATCACACACGGCGACGCCGCTGCTTTCAGCCCGGCTCAGGACAACACCGTCATTACTGACTTTGCCACCAACGTTTCAACACAAACGTCATCTGCGGTGATTTTCTCCTCGACGAACGCAGAATGATGCTGCAAACACACACGACAACACTGCACCGTTTTATCAGGGATCAATAATCTGAATATTTAAAGTAACAGGTGTAGAAATACAGCAAGTAAACTGTGGAGAAAAAGTAACTTAACATGGAAATGCTTAAGTAAATTGTATTTGAGTACACACGTCTGCAGTATTTCTCTCCATAAAAGAAGAAAAAGAGTTATTAAGTATGTTGTTGACAACATGTAACAGTTGTTGTTGTTATCAATTAATCACACAACTATCTCTTCAATTAATCAATTAATTAATCAATCGTTTGGTCTATAAAACATTAGAAAACAGCGATGGCTGTATTAAATATTCCTCAAAATAATAAATTTATTGAAACAGTTATCAGAAAATGTAAATAATGTGATTATAGTGACTGATTTTAATGTTGCATTGTTATGTGCTGCTGTAGAGCATACAGAGCAATTTTATTTGTTTTTGATTAGATAGATATATTTTATTGAGGGAAATTGTCGATGCAATAAAAACTATAAAACAATAAAACCGTAAGGAGCTGCAGCAACAGGCTGTGGTGATACTCGAGTAAAAATTTGTTTTGGTGCAAATGTTTTTAGTTTTTCTCTCCCTAAAAGAAGAATAAAGGTCTGATTTATAATGTTCAGGAGACAAAAGTGATCCAAACTTCTCGAACACGATAAAACTCGAATCGAAACGCCGCGTCAGCTTTTTTCCATCGAGCGGCAGCAGAACGGACGCGGCGGCGGCGCAACGCTTCATCTGAACCTGACGGCTGAACTTTATGAATTAATGAAGAATTGATCAAAGAGACGCGTCGTTCTTCAGGATGTTCGACGCCCATCATGCCTTTCTGCTCCCTCTTCTGTTCACACACCGCTCAGATTTTATCCAACCAGCCGTGCACAAACTAAGTTTTTTCCTGCAGTTGCATGTTAATAAGTTTTGAATGTGATAAATAATAAAAAGCAGAAATGTGTGTGTGATTGGTGATTTTAGTAACCTAGACCTCACAGTCGTTCTCATCAGGCGCGAGGAGGCAACAAAACAACGATGTGGGAGATAATTACAATCAGGTCAGGTTATAATAAACACAAAATGCAAATAGATGCTAATAGAGGAGGTGGATGAATCCTTTCAGAAGTGCAACTGTCGAGGCAAAGTCTGTGTGTGTGTGCAGTTTCTTATTTATTTGCTTTCTGACAAATTTTAAGGCCGTGAAATGATTTTGTGTCCTCTTAAAGAAAAATCTTTGAGAGTCCAGGTCACAAGTCTTTATCATTTCAGTTCAAACATGTTTTAATTCTGCATTTAAACATCTTGTTTATGTTTAGTTTGAAGGTTTATTGTCGGATTTGAATTATTCGTTTTAGAGGAAAATCGAAACACTTACTGGCACCTTCAGGAAAGTGTCTTATGTTTTATTATTCAAGCATTTGTCACCTTGAAATCGATGTTTGAGTGTGTGTAAGTGAAAGCTGCATGTTGTCTGTGAGAATTATCAACAACTCTTTAGTTCCTCTCAGCTTTCTGAAGGATTAAAGCGTCTTTGAGCTCTTTGTTTTGGATTTACGGCACAAAATTTGACTTTTTCAGTTCAGTTCACCACGCGAACTTTCCTCAGTTTTTTCTGTCATCAAGCAAAGAAGTGAAGCAGGATGGACAGAAGCTGGAGAGGAAATGTTGTGGTTTTAGTTAAAAAATGGAAAAATCTGCTGTTTTCTAACTGCGTTATGAGTCTCAGAAAACCGTATAAAAAGGGGATGATGGACCCAGGAAGGATAAAATTAAAGGTGTTGACTTTTCAGTATTTAATTGATCAGATAAATAAATTCAATATGTCGTTGCTGTTTTTATAAGACATGTTTTTTCTATGCACAGGATGTCAGCTGCTGTCTTTTTAATGTTGTATTATCCAGCATTTTTACAAGTCGAAGCACGATCCTCGAAGGTTTTTTTGCTTTGAAGTCTTTGAGTCTGTTTCTCTCTCTTTGTGACTTACGTCTGCAGCTCTGCACATTTCTGAGTTTTTATGATATTGTGAACCTGTTAGGCCACAAATACAGTCAAAAATAGCGTTAATTAGGATTTTAATTTGCCGTTCAGTACCTGAATCCTCTGAGATGATGCAGCTTTTTCTGAACACAAAGATTATAAACGTTTGACCTCTGCAGAATTTCTTCTGGGCCGGCGAAGATGAACCTGCTGCGTGTTAATTAGGGAGTTTGAGACCGTCGGTTTGTGATCTTAATCTGATAAGACAGTCGGATTTTGGCCTTAAAAAAATGTTGCTTCTCGTTGTTAAAAAGAGGAAAAAAGTCTCCGGTGGATTCGTTCGGAGCTTCTCGGTTTCCAGAGATCAGAAAGTTTGAAATTAAAACTTTACTGAGGAAATTAAAACGGCTGAGGTCAGCGAGGAGTAATGAGGAGCTGCTGTTTGAACGGAGAAGATGAATAGTAATTATTACCACACACACACACACAGGAACAAATGACACACAGGAACAAATGACACACATGGCTGCATTCATACACACACACACACACACACACACACACACACAGACGTTTGCACAATTTATCAAGGTCAGACTGTTTTATTCTTACTTATTCTCTCAAAGTTACACATCGCTTTGGGGCTCATTAATACACACACACACACTTCCTCACATTATGAGTAATACACACACACACACACACACACAAACAGCTGATTACAGATGATAGATGATAATAGACCATTTGATTTATTCCCTGAGGACCTTTAAACTTTAACCACAACATACCCAACTTTTATCAAACTTAACACCAATTTAAGCTAAAATGAAGTGTTAACATGTGTGAACATGGTGTCACACACACACACACACACACACACACACACACACACACACACTACTGAACACATTCAACATGTATATTTTTGTGTAAAAACTAAAAACTTTCTCTGTTATTACACATAATAAATCCAAAGAAAAGACCAATAAACTAATCTCACTAACATGCACATGATTCTTTAAAAGAAATTAAACATTAAAAAGTGTAATATTATTAGTTTACAACATGAAAACTCGCCGCTTTAACTTTTTTTTTTATTATGTTTGAATAGTTGTTGTGTAGCTCGGCTCTCTTGAAGTCCTCTAATGATCTCCGGTTTCGGAGCATCTGCTGCTAAAAATACTGAGTCATAATTTTATTTGCACAACTGAAAATCACAAAGTCGCCTGGAGGGGCTTTGAAATCTGTGCAACATGTGACTCCATTTATCTGAAGGAGGCAAAGAAGTCACCTTAAAAATCTTTTATCAGGAGAAAAAAGATGGAAAATAACCTCCAAAAGAGAAATTATTATTTTAAATTGCAAAATGGACATTCAATGATGATGATGAAGCATTTTAAGAAATTCACTTTAATCAACCTACCAACAGTTTCCTTCCTTTTTCTCTGTTTTTAGAGGGAAAGTTCACACATTTCCAAGTCTGTTTCAAAATAAAAACAGTCAAATCAGGAACTTTCCTTCCAGATTTGATGTGTTTTAGTCGAATCTCGCCTCTTTTGGTTTCCACTCTTCATTTATAGCTCAACAGGGAAACACAAAGAGGAAATAACTTATTTAATAACCATCTTTTTTTTTATTCATTTAAACTGCTGAGGCCTTAAATCAGCTTTATAAAACGTCTTTTTTTTTGCACTAAACGAAGGAGATAATGTCTTTTAGGAACAGGAGGAGTGATTACATCATTAAATTTTAACATTCATACTGATTCTTTACTATTATAGATTTAAAGACAAACTTTAAAATATGTGAACTGTGAACATAAAAATATAAAGTTTGTCAAGAGAGTTGCAGCAGATTTAAGAAAGTTTAAAGGTTTACTTGCCAACATTTGTAGCTCACAGTTTGATTATTTTATTATAAGCTCCTTTTTTAGATCTCTGTTTGTGCACATTTAATCGGATTTAAAGAATATTTGCATCAATTTGATGACGAGCATGATCAAATATTTCATTGATAAATTCATAGTTGATTTATTTTCTCTCCTCTGCAGGTCGACATCATCATCCCGACGCTGCCCAGTCTCCAGCCCTCCGACAGGCTGCAGTGTGTGTTCGGCTCTTTCGTCAGTAACGGCGTTAACGGACAGACGCTGGTCACCTGCTCGCTGCCCGACCCCGCAGAGATCCCGCCCACCCCCGACCAGCAGGGTGAGTGGACTTAACGAGGAAGCTCGTCCTTAATATGTCGATTTATGGGTGTTAAAATGGGTGAAAACACTCTGATCTGCTGCTGATTTATGAGCCACATCTGGAACAAACTGCAGGAAACTTTCATTCCTCTTTATGCATTTTTTTATATCTCGTCTTTCTGCGTTTTTATATGTGAATCTCTCTGAATTGCCGTGTTGCACAAACAAAAGCCCTCAGCGGGATTTCAACATCTTCAACATAACAAGCCTCATTTATTTATTCTTTAAGGAATCATATAATTTAGCTGTCTGTTTGCATTTTTTTCTTTTTTAAAGCGGTGTATTGAAAATCCCTTTTCGCTGCCGTCAACTTTGCTCTCCTGCAGCAGGAAACTGAATATGGTTTAAATACATTTGAATATAAAATTGAGGCGTTTAAAGGGATCCAAAAGGGATTTATTTTGTGTTAAAATGCATAAAAGCAACAATAATGAGCCTTGAAGAAACAGTTCAGGAAATACTGTAAGTTTATTTTCTCTCTTTTGGAGACTTAAATGAGAGGATCAGTCCAGAGATATCGAAAATATAACATGTTGATTAGTGAACTTATTTTATCTTTGGGCAGCTGTTTTAACCTGTTTATGTGAAGCTAAGGGAGTTGTAGCTTCATATTTAAGTGCAAAATATGAGTATAGATCTTCTCACCTACTTTAAAAAGTGTCTATAAGTTTAAATATCTATAAATCAAAGTATTTGATTGCAAAAAATATTAAGAAAAAAAGTTTTGTATCTTTCTTATGTCACAGATAAAATCTCAGTTTTATTGCATTTCTCTATTTTAAAAGTTACTTTAAACTTGAATCTGTGTGTGTGTGTGTGTGTGTGTGTGTGTGTGTGTGTGTGTGTGTGTGTTCAGACTTTGTGTCTGTCCCAGTAAAGGTCCTGGTGAACAACGACATCGAGGTGACGTCTGGAGAGTATCACTTCTACAACTGTGCCGCCACCGTCAGGAAGAACCAAAACACACCGTAAGACAGACAACACACACACACACACACACACACACACACACACACACACACACACACAGCACACACACCTCTGACGTTGTGTTTTTCAGGTGTATCGCCTGTGTGACCAGCGAGTGGGGCTGTCAGTGGGACGCTCAGCATCACCGCTGCAGCGACAGAGACGACGTCGTCGTCGACAGACATCACATCGTCAAACCGCAGGAGGCGAGACATCACACACACACACACACACACACACACACACACAC
>JBAJHX010000002.1:1921831-1939928 GCA_037176925.1 Amniataba percoides | reverse complement strand
TGTGTGTGTGTGTGTGTGTGTGTGTGTGTGTGTGTGTGTGTGTGTGTGTGTGTGTGTGTGTGTGTGTGTGTCACTGCTGGTTTTCCTCTCATTATCTCTTGTATTTTGTCTCCACATTATCCCTTTTTTCCCTTCTTGTTCTCTCTTTCATTTCTCACACACACACACACACACCTTGAAGGAAAACCTCCCATGATTTATGGCTGCAGTGAGTGTGTGTGTGTGTGTGTGTGTGTTTCTAAATGTGTGTATGTGCGTGCTGACCTTCACTATTAGATAAATGCAAAGTAATTTACTGTTGAGCCCCAAATGTGGAGGAATGTTTTTGTACTGTGTGTTAATGCGAATCTGATGGGAGGAGTGTGTGTGACTGAAGCGTGTGTGTGTGTGTGTGTGTGTGTGTGTGTGTGTGTGTGTGTGTGTGTGTGTGTGCAGACATGTATTACTGATGTTGTGAGCACATTAATCTCTCATCGTGGGGAGTCGCCTTCCCTTTCAGGAACAAAATGTGAGCTCCCGTTACATAAATCATTCAATTTTAGGGGGAAGACTCGTTTTAAGGTGAGAGCGAGTCTTCAAGAAATTAATGTAATGACTCTGTGTGTGTGTGTGTGTGTGTGTGTGTGTGTGTGTGTGTGTGTGTGTGTGTGTGTGTGTGTGTTTGCTCAGTTTGCCTATGACAAGCAGCAGGAGGTGAACGTATCCTTCCATATCAAAGACACAGAAACCGAGAGGAAGATTGACAGCACCCTGACAGGTTGGTGTGTCAAACACACACACACACACACTGATGATTACACAAACATACACACAAAGTAAAGTTATTACACAGTTTGAGTCTCTTATTTCCAATTCAGTTCAAGCTACATTATGATAATCAGCTCTAACTTCTTCTTCTTCTTCTTCTTCTTCTTCTTCTTCTTCTTCTTCTTCTCCTTCTTCTTCTTCTTCTGTGGTAGTCGTGTTGTATAACTGCTCGGTGGGCCGGGAGGACTGCAGTCTGTGCAAACACGCCGACTCCACCTACCAGTGTGTTTGGTGCTCGGCCACTCGGACCTGCGTTTACCGGGAGCTCTGCCAGTCGCCGCAGCCGGCTCAGTGCCCGAACCCGGAGATCACGGACGTGAGTCACGACAGGCCACGCCCCCTCACACGTCAGCGTCACGTATGAGCGTCCGTACGCACACGCAGGACGCTGGCGTGTCTGAGAGCGCTCACAGTGTTGTTGATCAATGAAATGTGCAAAAGTCCTTTAAATGTCAAACTAACTTTACTTTTACTCTTCTTAAACATTTTTTAGTTACTTTCCCATTTGAACTAACGACAGCTCGTTTCCATCAACAAATAAATGTTATGTTATTCTAGTTTAAGACTTTATGGATTCATTGAGAGAATATTTAGTTACTCAGATCAGCTCTATGTTTATTAGCTAACTAACAAATATCTTGATGCATCAATAAATATAATCGAATGGGAGAAGTATTGTGATTTTTTTAGTATAAATCCATTCAGAGCAAAAAAAAGTAGTAGATTAAAAATATACTTAAGGTACCACAAATACTTACTTTTACTTATATTTTTTTAATATTTTGTATTAATAAGCTGAACAAGTGGCTCATTTTGTCAATTAAAAGTGGTGGAGTGAAGTATAAAATAGCAGAAAACAACTTTGATACCATAAATTATTCATTAACATATGATATTAATGATAAGAAATTCAAAATGTTTGATATAATAACAAAAAAATCACACCTGATGTCGTCTTTTTTCTGTTCTACATCATTTTAAATATGTATGAGGTCGTTTCGTACTTTTAAGTCATAAAAAAGTCTTTTTCTTCAGGTTTTATTGCTGCATTTGACCTAAAAATAAAGTCCACGTCAGCTAATGCTGGAAGAAGATGTGACATTATGTTGAAATATAAATGGCAGAGGCACTAAATGACAAAGTGAGAGATGCATATTTAATGGCTGAAAATGAGCAAGATGTCTTTTTCAGACCGGCGTCCATGAAATAAATTGATCGGAGGAGAAGATGCACATCAGACTTTCACTTTGTGGTATTTAATTTGAATAAAACGTCACAGAGTCGGGATAAAAATAAAACTTTTGATGATTGCAGTCAGTTTAATATCACCATGAATAAACTTTTTATACTTAAATATATTTATTAGCTAAATATTTTGGCTTCATGTCGTCTTCCTGTGAGTGTTTACTGTGATTCTCCTGCAGATCGTCCCTCGCTTCGGCCCGCTGAACGGTCGCATCTCGGTCACCATCAAAGGCTCCAACATGGGGATAAAGCAGGAGGACATCAAGAAGATCACGGTGGCCGGCGTGGACTGCGTTCACCAGGCGGAGCGATACTCCGTCTCCACCAGGTGATCCGACCGCGCCAACGTGAAAATCCTCCTCGCTGCACGATGGAGAGACTTAAAAAAAAACTAAAGTAGCTTCAGAGTTTCATATGACAGCTTGAAATCACAGTTTAATACAAAAATTGAAAGAAAAACAATCATTGCAAGGTGATTTTTATATGAATGAATGATGTTGCTTTTATATCGAATTTGTGCATTTAAGTGAATTTATTATGTAGATTTTGGGTTCTGCTGTTTTATGGAGAGAAAATGAACATTTATTTGTGTTGATGCAAAGAAAAAAATGTAAGAGTCAAGTTTTATTCATCAAACTAAAGTTTTGGAAGTAAAGCTGCAAGAATTATTTAATTGATCAGAGAGTCAGTCAGAAACTTGTTCCTCCTTTCGAGATGTAAAAGTTTGTTTGCTTTGAATCTTTTTGGATTTTGGACTTGAAGACGTCACCTCAGACGAGCATTTCCCCGAAACCAAATGATTAATCGTTTAATTGATTATTTGATCATCATCTCTCCCCGTCCACAGCGTCGTCTGCGAGATCGGCCCGGCGAAGCGAGTCCCGCCGTCCGACCTCCCGTTCGAACCGACCAAAAGCGGAGCGGTGGAGATCGAAGTCGAGGGAGGAAGGAAAGGAAGGTCTCAGGTCAACTTCACTTATCGGGTAGGTCTGAAAATAATAATAAGATAATCAGAGAGCTGCGTTTTGTGTTTTTCTCTCCTTTATGGCAGCAAAGAAAGTTTAGAGTGTGTGAAATGTGAAACATGATTCAGCACGATGGAGTCAGTGAGTCTGAAATCTGACCGAGGTTTGCAAAATATGCACAAGATTATCAAACGCTGATAAATCTTTCAGTGTCTCTCCTCTCTTTTTAAGTTCAGCGTACAAAAGATTCAGCGTTTTATTTCAGATAATTAAAGCTGATTCTGAGAATAAAATGATGACAGGCCAAATAAAAACTCTTCTGTTGTTGCTGTCAGATTTTATTAAATTCAGGAGTCACTTCCTGTAGTTCAACTGTGATTCATCACATCTCAATCATTTGAAGGATCTTATGAAAAATAAGTTGTCAAATTTAGTATCTACATCTGCTGTCAGATAAATATTCAATCAGCATTTTACTGAATATTTTCTGACTCCGTATGAGCAGATATTTATTCTTAAAGGACTTTGATCAGAATAAAGACATCACTCTGTTTCTATAAAGGTTTTCAAGACACTTGAACAAAATTTTACCAACATTTTTACGCTCTGTTTGTTGTAAATCCCCAATTAATAATAATAATAAATATAAAGATAATAATACACTTTATTTTTTATGGAGCACAATTCATGGTTGAGTTTTCTGAATAATTTAGTAAAACTTTTCATGTTGTGTTGATTTTGACGCCTCCTGTGGTCAAACGTGGTACATCATTTAGTCTTACGTCTAATAAAAAACAGAAACTTCTCTCTGATGGTTTTATTTGTCATTTAGAGGCATCATAACTCATTAAAATCTTTATAAAGCTGCTTTAACATAACGTAAACCTTCCATATCTGCAGGTCTTTGTTATCATCCACGACTTCTTCTCCTCTCTTTGTTTTCTCGTCATTTTTCTTAAAGCGTCTCAGTTCAGCTGCAGGAAGCTTTTAAACAAAAAAAAAGGTTAAATGTGGCCTCCTGAAACCTGCAGACTGTGTGTACACACACCTCATCAAAGTTTCTGAGGCAACACCGAACATTGTGTGACACGACGACTTCAAACCCGAGAGATCAAATCCCAGAAAACATTAAAAGGTTTAACGTGAAAGAGAAATCTGCTCCCTAAAGAAGCAGCGACGCGTGAAAAAAAAAAAAAATCCCTCGCATACAAATTCACACCCGCAACAGCAGCTCTTCCCACAAACAGAGAAAACAGGTCCGATCAAAGTAAATCCGTCTCACCTGCTGCTCTGTTTGTTTTCTCCTCCCAGGCTCGCTTCTTTAATTTAAATGTTGTTGATCGCTTTCATATTTCTTGTTTTTTCTTGTGCCGTTGAGGTGAAGAGAAGCTAATTGAAGCAAACTGCTGAGACTGAAATGACTCATTTTCTTGAGCAGCGGTTTGTCTGGAAACTCTCCAAACTTCCCTCGGCGAGTCTTGATTTGTCTTACTGTTAAAATAAATATTAAACTGATGTAAAGAAACGCAAAGAGACACACCTGCCTTCAGAGGTGCAAAACTTAACACAAGAACTGCTGCAAACGCTGCAAACGGTTTATTTATGTTAACATAAAGCACAAAAAGTTGATTTTTATTTTCCTGCCTTGGAGTTCACATAAAACTATGAACAAGAAAAAACTATTTTCTTTTTACCTTTTATAGCCCAAAACGTCAAATATGATCCAGTTTGTTTTGACTTTACCATCTTCTTCTGTTTTATACTTTTTTTTTCATTATTTATGGTCAATAGGCCTCATTTACATCAAATTATACATCATTTTTGTGTTTAAAAAAGCACAAATTCTGAATTTTGGTGTTAATAGACACATTTTAATGAAGTAACGATCAATAATTGTATCTGCAAGGAGCGCAGTATGAAATCATGCATGTTATTTTCACGCCAATTCAATCAAAGAGCCCAAATATCTGATGTAAAAACATTTAAGGAAGCTTAATAAGATGCAACCATGAAGGAGAAGCCCAGGCATGATTTAACTAAACAAAATATAATCCTCAAAAGACGATATACTAAATATAAACCAGGCCTGTTGTCAACATGAAATATATGTGTGTATATACATATATATATATATATATATATATATATATATATATATACATATATATATATGTATATATATATGATTTATGCACTCAAAAAACTTTATTTACACCATCAGAACAGTCTGAGCACAAAATACTTTAAAAAATCTGGCATCAGTTAAACAGCAGTTTTTAAATCTATAACACTTTTCACTTTATATTTAAATTTCACGTAGTCATTTGATCCTTTGTTGATGTAAAAATATTGTTTATTGCATCTTTTTTCTGGCGAGTAATGATCCCCGGCCTCTTTTTAATCTCCTCTAAATAAACTGCTCAGACTTCGCCCCCCGTTGTGTGTCGTACATCTTCTCGCTGCCAAAGTCAGAGCATATACAGCCGTCTGTGTTTTCTCCCTTTTGTCTCACAGACCAAATATAATTCAGTCTCCTCCTGCGCCACTGTTTTGTTTGTGTGCAACTTCCAGCCAGGCAGAGTTGTTATGAGTTCGTCTCTCTTCGGGGATATTTGTTCTCGCGTTCGCCGCCAGAACAGCGAGAAACAAATCTGAAACACCAACAAACCAAATGCTTAAGTATATCTCAGCAGCTGCACACCGCACACTCGCGCTACGCCGATTTAGAAAACATTGTTTTACTCCTGCACTTCGGATTCGTATTTACACCTTTCATGGCTTTATTTTTTCTTTCTCTTTTGCTTCCAAACAACCACAAATAACTTTCCTTCGCTCGCTGCGCTCCTCTGCTGTGTCTTAATTCTCAGGACAGATTGACTTCTTACATTTCGGAGCCGCTTTATCCTCCAGTGTTGCTGAGAATTAATGTCCCCTCTTGTTTTGTTTGTCACGCTGTCAGCGCCGTACAAAACCTTCCAGCGAAAAACAGGAAACGAGCAGCTGGCGAGCTTCTGCAGCAGCCGGCGCCCTTTATCAATATTCCTCAAGCACACATGTTGATTATTAAAAAAAAAACCTCCCTCCTGCTGAAGATCTGCGCTGTGACTGTGCACTTTTTTATTTTAGCTGCACCTTCCTGCCTGGATATCGAGGATTAATTAGCTTTAAAATATTCGCTGGTTTTGATGTGATCAAAGTAGCTGCAGGATGAAGCTCGGTTAAAGTTTAATGTTTAGTTCTCTCTTTATTTTTGTCTCTGCCATTTTTCATTTGACTGATCTGAACTTTTTAATTTTTTTTTTATTTTGGCCATTGAAATGTTTGATTATTTTCATGCCAACACCTTCACAAAGTGTTCCCACCGAATATAATTCTCTCCTGCAGGCCGTCGTTGATGATAGAAAACAAAATAAAAGTCATAATTAATCACAATGACTCAGCTGGAATGAGCTTTATTGTTGTTTCTCTCACTCATATATCCGTCTTCTACTCATAACGAGGTGGAAATAAATCAGCACGATGCAACCTAACTCAAAAATGTCTCATGACACCAAAAATGTTTTTCTGAACATCCTGTTTACTAAATATCTTCATACTAAAGTTTTTATGTTTTATCTCTCACATCCAAAATAAAAAGTTGACTTTAATGTGTGGTAAAATTAAAATGTTCTCTTTTCAATCACATAAAAATGATTAAAATTCAACATAACACAGTTTATCATCACCATCAGTCACTTTAATCACTTTACTCATCATGTGCACTTTATTATCCAGTGTTTTAAATACAAATGAAATAAAATAAAGGTGGACAAAATAATAAAAGGAGAGAAAACACAAATGACATCAAATTAAAAGATAAAACTTCATTAATCCCACCATGGAGAAATTCATTTTTTAAAGCAGCACGAGTAAGTACAAAAAATAAAATATAAATGTAATTAAACTATTTACATCCTCTATATATGCAAATTGTTGCACTAGAGAAAAATAAGATTACACTTGCTATGAGTAAAACAAATTTTTTGCCTCAGTGATTTTAAGAAAGCTGCTGAAACACTTCAAGTACAAACAGCTTATTTATGTTTTTATTTATTTATTTTATTCTCCATCCAGGACCCCAAACCAGCCACCGTCAACCCCGCGAAGGGTCCTGCAGCCGGAGGGACGACGATCACCATCGAGGGGAAAGACCTGGACACGGCAACCAAAGACGACGTCGCTGTCACCGTGGGGGGAGTTCCCTGTGAAGTGTAAGAAATACCTGTTTATGTGTCATGTGAGGACTCGTGTTTCTTTAAAAGACATTAAGAGGACTTCTTTCTTTTTCCTCCTCAGCCTGTCGTTTGGGACGGAGATCACCTGTAAGACCGGGAGGTATCGAGGCCAGAAGGTGCCGTCCGACCCGTTAACGGTGACGGTGAAATACGGAAAAAACACCACCAAAGACATCCCGGCTGCGTACCAGTACTCTGAAAACCCAAAGATCACAGATTACAACCCAAAGGCCAGTTTTGTGTGGTGAGTACACCTCTAAATGTTGCTTTTACATCAGTTTGGTCATAAAAAAATAATGGGAGCCTATTTTAAGGATCAATATCAGATAAAATAAAGCTGGAAAAATACACATAATCACAAAGGTCCATTATTATTATCAATTTATGGATCTTTGAAGTAAAGGTGAACTGTCCCTTTAATAAATTTACGCACACAGTTATTCTTCAGTGGTTAAAAACAAATCCTCAATTATATGATTCCACATTGAGATAAAAATAAAATAATAAAGTGAATGGACAAAAAAAATGGACAACTACTCAGCATGAATTTTCAAATGTCCAATATTTAGATTATATATTATCAAATGTTTGTGCTGTGAGGTTCAAACACACTTTAAAATATTCAGTGAAAATGGAAACTGTTTTGCATAAAATTAAAATGGTATTATAACTTTTTTTTTTTGGAAGAAAAATAAACAAAGAACTAAAAATGCACGTAAATTAATTTCCACCATTTTTGTGTCTTCAGTGGTGGTCGAAAGATCGTTGTGATGGGAAACGGTTTCGATCTGATCCAGAGAGCCATGATGAAAGTTTTCGCCTCCACCGACGAGTTTTCAGAGGACACCACACCTGTAGAGGTGAGTGTGTGTGTGTGTGTGTGTGTGTGTGTGTGTACATGTGTTACTACGTTGTGGGGACTTTAACCTCTTTACAAAGTCACATTGTGGGGACTCGCCTTCCTTCATGGGACAGAAACATGTCCCCATAATGTAAATCTTTAACGTTTGGTAAGTATATATCTGGAGGATTATCCGTTTTTTTTGCATTTCTCTCACCATATTTAATTAATAACACCAAAAAAATCAGTGTCTGGAAGTGAAATATAAAACGTGTTGTGTGTGGTACTCATGTTGTTGTTATTGTTTGTAGCTTCAGGAAATGAAGTGAAAGTTGTGTTGTCGTCATTCCTGCAGATTGATGAAACTTGTCGTTTCTTTAAAGTGTTTTTTCATTTCCTCTCGTTTCCCAGCTTCTCTCCTCTGCAGGAAGTTTTGTTTTTACTCTTCCTCTTCTCTTTATTTATCACTCCTGGAAATCTATTTTTCTCTCGCACTTCTAACGCTCAATTTCTCTGCTTTCTTTTTCCTTCGACCTTTGTTTCATCCTCTGCCTCTTAAATAGTTTGATCAGCATGTTTCAGGTTGCGTTTCTTATAATCAGTGTTCAGAGATATTTCAGAGATATCAGAGACGTTTAATAAAAGCTCAATATGAGCTGAATGTGCGTTGGTCTACAACTCGACTCCTGTTCGAGTCAAAAACCTGAAACTGAGAGGTAAAAAATAAAAAAGGGGACGCTGCTTCTTCTATTTCACTGCTGAATAGCTTTGAGTGACACGTTCTCTTAGGAACGATTCGCTGCAGGGGAGAGGAGGTGAAGTCGTTTTATCGCCGCTTCATCAAAAGCTGCCGTCTGAACCGGGAAAGAAAGACGGAGGAGGAGGAGGAGGAGGAAGGAGGGGAGGACACAGTGGGGAGGCACAGAGAGGAGAAGAGGGAAAAAAGAGGGGCAGAAGGAAATCTGAAGTAAAAGTTACACCTGCTCTGAAAATCCCGACACATTTCATTCAAGCATCAGAAGATATTTCCAAAAAAACACACTTAAACCTGCAATAAGACTTTTTTTCTTTAAAGCTGAGAGAGAAACGATTTCTTATTTGTTCTTATTTCAACATCCTGCATGTTACAGAGCGACGATATCCTTCGTTTAGAAAACGTCTCTTGATCTGTGGACGTCCAGTATTTTCACACTTTTAGCTCCATTTTGGTCTCCACCACCCACTGAGGGAAATATCAGCCTCTTTAGTTCAATTTTTTAACATCACTTTCTCTTAAAACTGCTCTATGAGCTCTCAGAGTGAATCACAGCAGTAAAGTTGAAGATTAGAGGGATAAATAAAGAGTTTAAATTCACTATAAAGCTCCATAAAAGCTGCATATTGTTATCGTAGAAGTATTGCAGTCCCTTTAAGTCACGTTCCTAAAGTACAACTCATCATTTTCATAAAAAGCTTCCTTTCAAAATAAGACTACACAAAAAAGGTGTCACTGAGCTCCACGATGACGGGGTTTGATTTCAAGGTGCTTGGATACTATTATAAATAGCAAGCTAGTTGTTTTTAGTGTGAAAATTACAAAGATTTTTAAGTTTATGCACATTTCAGTTAGACTTTAATTTATTTTGGCTGCATTGTCGAACAATAATTAGACTTAAATTTAACGACTGGACTGACTAGTTAGTCAATGATTTACACGAGAGCTAAAGAGACAATACAGGAAGCACAAGGCAATATGAAAGACACACGATTTTAAAATAAGACAGAAGAAAATAATAGAAAAATAAGATAGCGCTGCCTGTAAAAGTCACATGTAAAATGTTCGATAACCTCATTTAAAAAGAAATGAGAGTTGAAACATTCGTTTCATCTTCTTCTGACCGAATATAAAAGACGAAAAAGTTACGACTTCTTAAACAAACCCTTATTTTTTGTGTTTCTCTCAGTTCGTCCAGGAGGCTCTGAGTAAGAACGACACCGTCCTCCAGTTTTTCTCCCCGTCGGTGAACTGCTGCTCCGACAGTCCGTCTCTGCGGACGGTCCTCCAGCTGGACAACGTGATGGAGGAGCTGAAGAGCTTCGACTACCATCCCGACCCCACCTTCAACAAGCTCGCCAAGAACGTCATCACCGAGACGAGCATCATCATCGTGACGGTGAGGACACACTTACACCGAACACCCCTCTTTTTTTCTTTATCGCTCTTTACGTGTTGAGCTCATGAACGTTTCCTTCATCAGGGTCGAGGTTTCTCCAAGGCGATGACGGCCAAAGAGGCTCAGGCGTTTGTCGGAGACGCCTCCTGTCACGTGAACATACTGCAGGTAAAGTTTCTAAAGGCTTTGTTGTAGATTCAAACAGTAAAAATGGAGCTGACGTTGGTATTTGATTAAATGAAGGACGTCTGGCAGCCACACTGAGCTCAATCTGTCCTCCAGAAATGCAACACAACACCACACTTAAAGATTTTTCTGCTTTCTAACAGACATTTCTGCTGCAAAGATGTTACCCAACAACGAAATACATCTTCAAATTTACCTAAAAATATCTTTCCTCCATCCCCGGCTGTTTATTTCTTCTTATCTGATCAACTGCTGCGCTTAGTCAACTTCATTTTGCGAGAAATAAAAGTTACTGTGCAGCAGTCGCTGTAAAGTTTGACTGTAATGATGCTGCAGTGCACATCTTTTTTCTCTGCGGTTTATTTTCAAGTGATAAATGGCCGATCAGGTGTGTTAGATCGACCGATCATCCAGCCAAGTCTGAACTTTAGATAAACAAAGAGATGAAACAGGCGCAGCTTCTTGTTTTTTTCTGTTCCTCCACCTTCATTTTTAGATTAAAGTTTTGGGCTGCTGGGTTTTAAATCTCCGGTGTCGCTGATGAAGACAAAAGGTTGCAGAATTATCAAGTTGGAAAGTAGAAAAATATTTCTTCAACACAAAATTTCATTGTTTATTTTTGAGCATTTCACAAATCGAACTATCTGAGAAGAAAAAGTTCATCGACACATGAAACCTGTGAGGTGTCGACTTTAAGTAAACATTGCTTTGCTGTGAAGGTTAGAAATATTGTTTTATTCCTGAGACAGATGAGTTTTCTCTCTTCGATCTGCAGGATGATAAGTTGATCCTGGAGGCTCCTTCGTCTCAGCCCAAAGCTCGATCCAAACGCCAGCGAAGGGACACGACCAACGAACCGCTGGAGCTCGTGGTGAGCAGCCAAACCCAGTTCACATCTTCAGACTTTCACTCTTTTTTTCAGGTTTTATTTGAACCCTTTTCTGTCGTTGCAGGTGAAGTTCGGTCACGGCGAGTGGACGGTGGGTTCGGTCTACTACGCCAGGAAAGACGACATCCCTCTGGCGATTATCATCCCGGCGGTGATCGTACCGATGCTGCTCTTCATCGCCGTGTCCGTCTACTGCTACAGGTTCGAGGAAAAAGAGACGGTTTACATTTGTTTTGGGGTTTTTTTTCTTGGTGTGTTTCGGTACGTTTGAGCATCTTTGGTTGCCTGGTAACAGGAGGAAGAGTCAGCAGGCGGAGCGAGAGTACGAGAAAGTGAAACACCAGCTGGAGAATCTGGAGGAAAGCGTCCGAGATCGCTGCAAGAAGGAGTTCACAGGTACGCACACTCACCTGAAGCTTAAAGTTTATTTCTACTTTTACAGGAGAGATTCAACAAAACGGCAAAAAAAATGATGACGAAAATGAAGGACTTCGGAGGTGGATTTACTTTTTATACGCAGGATCATTATTTCTATCCAGCAGCTGCTGATTTTTTTTTTTTTTTTTTGGCTGAAATGACAAATGGCAGATTTATTTCTTTTTCTCTTTAAATCTCCTGCTAATTAATCAAATTTTAGCTGCATGAGTTTGTTGAAAACAGCAAACGTTTGCAGTTGCCTTTCTAATGCTTCCAGATGACTCATTTTTAAAAGGAAAATCTTGTAAAATTAGTCTTTTTAAATATGAAATTAATGGTTAAAATAGAGAACATCAAACCTGAAGACTGAAGACACGTTGAAAACAGATGATTCATGTAGAAAGAGTGGAAATAAAGAGGAAGTATTGTTCATGTTATTGCTTTTTTTTATCTTATTTTGAAATTCAGTTATAAATAACTTCTTTCTGTGGAGTATTGATCCCAAATCCAATAAAAAATCCAATTAAAAGCAGGATTGAGTTGCTAACAATAACTTTAGTTTGAAAAAAAAAGCTTACATAGAGTTAGTTAGTAGTTTGCAAACTTTCAGCCTTGGAGGTAAAGTGAATAACAGCAGCTGAAACAATGAATAAATGTCAATATAAATAAATGGATAACTATAAATGATGTTTTTCTGTCTGTCAGACCTGATGATTGAAATGGAGGACCACACCAGCGACCTCAGCGAGGCTCGGATCCCCTTCCTGGACTACAAAACGTACACCGACCGAAACTTCTTCCTGCCCTCCAAGGACGGCGCCAACGACGCCATGATCACCAGAAAAATACAAATCCCAGAAGGCCGCAAAGCCATCGTGGCTCAGGCGCTCAACCAGTTCTCCAACCTGCTCAACAGCAAAACCTTCCTCATCAACGTGAGTTTGACACTTCGCCAAAGTTTTTCTTTTCAGACTTTCCCCAGAAGACGAATCTCCGACGCCCCCGCTGACCTTCAACCAACACTGCCCAAACTTTCAACACACCAGAGGTTTTCCAAAAGTCCCACAATCATTATGGATTTCTTCATTTTTAAAGACGAATAATGAGGCCTGATCTGAGATGCGGTCGAACAACAACACAGCGGCGGAGTGATTAAAATACGATATGCTAATGTTAAAATGATACTGTATTAATATTAGAATAATAAGTCAGAAACAAATCCAAAAATAATTAGTTACATAAAAATCTTTGAATATACAAACAGATAAAAAGTCCTCGTTTATCTTCTGCATGACGATAAAACATCCAGATGCAAAGTGGACGATCATTTTTTAATATCAGACTCCAAAAAATGATCAATTTTAAACCTTTTTTAAGTGGTTTCTTCACATAATTTACACTGAATCCACTTCAGTTCTCAATATTGACAGTAAATCAGTAAAATAAAACCCCCGTTATTTGGACACGACTTCTCAGAATTGACGATAAACCTTTATTTTTTATTTGAACCCTACTAAAAGATAATAACTGACTATGGAAATGAAAAACTGAAAATGAAAATACTAGGATATAAGATAAAATAGTACAAGTTTATCACTTTATTTCAACTTTTATGCAGTCGAAAGCTAAAAAGTGCTTAAAGATAAACGTTCAGTTTGTCAAGAATGAACTTTCTTGTTTTTTGGTCTTTAAAAATGTAAAAATGAACAGCCGTTTTCTCCTCCTCCAGTTCATCCGCACGTTGGAGAGTCGACCGGACTTCAACGCCCGAGCTCGCGGTTACTTCGCCTCGCTGCTGACGGTGGCGCTGCACGGGAAGCTGGAGTATTACACGGACATCATGAGGACGCTGCTGCTGGAGCTGATGGACGAACACGTGCAGAACAAAAACCCCAAACTGATGCTCAGGAGGTGAGAGAGGCAGCCGGGAGTGAGATAATCGTAGAAAACAGTGAAGAAGAGCTGAAAATTTATAATGAATGCAAAGATAAATCTTCTTTTCTCACACTAAGTTTATTTATTTATTTAGGCTGAAATGTGTGTTTGTGTTAATTTACACAAAAAACAAACATGTTTAAATGATAAAAAATGACTTCTGTGCAGGTCTGATGTTTTTATCTTTTGTGTTTGTGTGTGTGTGTGTGTGCGTGTGCGTGCGTGTGTGCAGGTCGGAGACGGTGGTGGAGAGGATGCTCTGTAATTGGATGTCCATCTGTCTCTATCAGTTCCTCCGGGTAACACCGATTCTTTCGTTTACTGTGTTGTTGTCTTTTCACTTCGATTTGTTTTTTGTTCTTTCTTTTCATCATCTGATGCTCTTTTGTTTTTCTTCTCTTTCTCGTGTCCCTCTTGTTTCTCTCTTTGATAAAACCTGCTCAGCGTACCTGTATTTTTTTTGTCTTTCTGTGTTGTCGTGCAGATGTTCGATGTTTCTCTCATTTAACTTTATGAAAAATGCTCATTTTCAAACAAAGACTTTTAATATGCTGTGATTTGGGGAAAAAAGTATTATACCGTAAATCACTTCTCTATATCAAACTTTTATAGCAAACTCATTATTTTTATTGTGCTTAAACAGTTTAAAAAGAGAGAAACTCATCGGTATCTAAGTACATTTATTCAATTTTACTTTGCTTTAGTTCAAATTTGACTTTACTTTTCTTTGACTGTCACTTTCTGTTTCTCTACATCTGAGAGGGAAAATTGTTCTTTTTAGTTCACTGCATTTTTCTGACAACTTTCATTAAAGATTTCTGCACAAAGAGCTCAGAAAATCTGCTGCTTTGTTAAATCAGTGTGTTGACTGACAGAAAAAACAGATGCCTCGATTCATTTGGTCTTTTAAAGAACTGCAGAAGGAAGAAAATCAGATTTTACGTCTCATCAAAGGAGCCGTAGATATAAATACTTTATATTTTAACAGCGTTTGCGTCCTCGTTTCAGGACACGGCAGGAGAACCTCTGTACAAACTGTTCAAAGCTTTGAAGCATCAGGTTGAGAAAGGACCGGTGGACGCCAAGATGAAGAAAGCAAAGTACACGCTGAACGACACGGGGCTGCTGGGAGACGACGTGGAGTACTCTGTGCTGGTCAGTACGCACAAACACTGCAGTTTTCTGCAGATTACACTGTGAATTTTGGAAGAAAGAGACAAAAAAAACTCAAAACATGTTGATTTTTTTTATTTAAAGCTGAAATAAATAGATGATTCAGTCATTAATGAGAAAAATAATCACCAATTACTTTAATAATCTGTAGTTTTTTAATGCAAAAACAGTATATTTTCACTACCTCACAATCTGTTTTGCACCTCCCCTGATACGTAAAGGCTGAGCGGTAAAAAGGTAAAATGGTAATAAGATTTTTTGTGGTTTAACTTTCTTGTTTAAAGCGTCGCAGTTTTTCCGCAGATGTCGCTGCAGGCTGAGCAGCTGTTTACTGTCACAGCTCGGCCTTTCAGAGGAATAACGAGCTAAAAACACACCACGCAAAGAGTCACATCGACTGAAGTATCTGCAGTGTTTTACAGCTGGACGGGATCATTTGGATCATATTTATTCATATTGTTTAGCACGTGAATGTGATGATTTTTTGTTTCATATCACAGTAAACTGAATATTTTGGAGGTTTGAACTGAAACAAGACCTCTCAGATTGTGATATATAACATTATTTCAGTTTTTTCTAACATTTCATGAAGTTATTAATCAATAATGAGCAGTTATTTGCAGCCCTGCTTTTATTTTGAAAAGAAATACAGCGTTTGGCGGCGCTGTGCTCTTCCTGTGTGTTCACAGGTGTGTGTGTGTGTGTGTGTGCTGTCAGACTCTGCAGGTGTTGGTTCACGGCGAAGGACCTGATGTGACTCCGGTGAAGGTTTTGAACTGCGACACCATTTCCCAGGTGGGTTTTCTTTTCTTTCTCTTCCTTTTCAGAGGTGAGTTTCTGTAGTTCATCTTCTTAAAGGTGATTCAACAAACATCTGTCGGCAAAACGTTCACATCTGTCACTGTTTAGTGCTGATAAATGTGTTTAAAATCTGAGTTTAGTCTTTGTGTGTGGAGACATGTTTGCAGGTAAAATATTCTGCTTCACAGGTGAAAGAGAAGATCATCGATCAGGTGTACAGAAATCTGCCGTACTCACAGAGACCGAAGGTGGAAAGTGTCGCTCTGGGTAAGACGCTGAAAAAGATCCAAATTAAACTTTTATTATATTGATGTTCGTATAAATAAATAATTTAGCTGTAATAAGGCAAAAAAAAATCCAACCAGGAGTTTGTCGACACCTGCAGGTTAAATGTGGAAATTTGGAAGCTAAAAATTAAAAAACAATAAAAACGTCGCAGTTTAAGTGATTTCATTTATTTATGTTTAATTGAATAAATCCGTAAACAGACAGGTGGCAAATTAAAGTGTTTTAGTGAAGATGTTTCCGCTGTAATTTAAGACACATTTGTTCATTTCAACCATACTCAACATTAAAAATAGTTTAATTTGGCTGCTCTTTTTAAATCATTTCTGAACAAAAGTCCATTTTACCCCTCAAACATTTTGTTTCAATCAGCTGCCTCTAAAATTGGCATGATGGCGGCATTTTCATCCTGGAAAACTTTATTTTGAAAATCATTAAAGCAGATTTCCTCCTCTGTGTGCAGAGTGGCGTCCCGGTTCTACAGGTCAGATCCTGTCCGACCTCGACTTGACGTCGCAGAAAGAAGGACGCTGGAAGAGACTCAACACGTTGGCTCATTACAACGTGAGTTCATCCTTCGAGCTTTTCTCTTCAAAATCAAACGTTGTGCATGAAAATAGTTTTCTTTTCTTTGTCTGGAAAATGTTTCTCCACCACTGCAGTAATAATACTCAGCCACAAGATCCTCTGATTTAAAATCCCACTATTATATTTTAAAGTGAGTCTCTGAAGGCCACTATCAGCGGGTTTAATGGATTTAATTTCACATTTCATTCTACGTTTTATTTTTTAAGCGCCTCATAAAAGTGTGAGAAACATTTACAGTTTTTATAACGACCAAACTTTTTAGGCTCTCCATCTTTATTATTATCATCCTGCAACCTGGAGAGGAGAGACTTTAATATGAAAGCTCGCTTTTACTTTTATTTTCCTCCCAAAAATAAAAGGAGAAAACCAAGAAATAGATATTTTCATCAGTCATGAAAAATTCACTTGATTTTATCCCATAATGTGATTTGTTTTGTATGTTTTAGGCACTTTAAATGACATCATGTTCATCAATAGCTTAAATTTTAATCAATTCATTGGGTGGCTCTTTTGATAATAAGTGAATTATTTCAGGTGTTTTTTAGGCAGAAAAGCCAAAAATGATCCAAACTAAAGAAATCAGGATGTGAAGAATCACTGCTTTTATTTGTCATGTGAGATTAAAAAACTCATTTAAAATTACAATCACTAACATTGCTTTCTATTTATTAATTTATTCTTCATTTTCTTTCTATATTACACTTATTTTATTGCACGTCTCTGCAGTCACACACACTGATTGTATTTGACAAATAAAATCTTGTTTTATAAAGTTCCTTCAGTAAAACGCCTTTTCGTGAGCTTCCTCGAGTCTTCACACCGTTTTTTTATCACCTTTGCTTCTGCGTGTCGAGTTCAGACCTTTTTCTTTTCAATGAAACGACCAAAAACTGACATAGAGAGAAAATATCAGGCCACTCGAGACGGCAACAGAAACTAAAAACTCTCCTGCAGTCTCCTCGCTGACATTTACAGAAAGTTATTTACCGAGACGAAGCTCGACTCCAGTTCGCTTCACTTTCAGAGGTTTTCTTTTTTCTCACCTGTTTCAATGATTTCTTGTCTTCCAGGTTCGAGATAACGCCACGTTGGTTCTGTCCAGAGTTTTACACACACAGTCCTTCCACCAGCACCAAGACAGCCACGAAGAGAGTACGTACACACACACTCACACACACACACACACAGAAAATACACTCCGGTTTTACACTAAAATAAAGTTTGACAGTTCTTATACTCATGTTTTTCCTCATCCTATCTGTAAAAAGTGAAAATACAGCCTGATCTCTTTACTTTAACTGAAAATGAGACATGAAAAATCATATTTTTGCACATTCTCACATCAATTTTTTTTTAATCTTGAAAAATTTCAATTTAGTGAACTTTAAGGAAACGTAATTTCTTTAATTTCCTACAAATCTCAATGCAAATCTCACTAAATGCCTCCAATTTGATGCTTTACAGTCATTTTTCCAAAAACTGATCAAAATATAACACATGTTGGACTATAACGTCAGAATTTTAACTTACTAGTGTCT
>JBAJHX010000002.1:1892733-1906134 GCA_037176925.1 Amniataba percoides | reverse complement strand
TGTGTGTGTGTGTGTGTGTGTGTGTGTGTGTGTGTGTGTGTGTGTGTGTGTGTGTGTGTGTGTGTGTGTGTCTCACCTCTGTCCCTTTGCCTGTCTGACTGTTACTGTGCGCTTCACTTGAGCTTGGCAATGACTCTAAAGAGAGAGAAAGAGGGAGACAGGTGGGTTTTATAAAAAAAAAGACAAAGGAAGAAGAGCAGAAACACAAGGAGGAAAATAAAAGGACATTTTCATCAACTGATTCAGAAAAAGGATGAAAGAAGAGAAACGGAGGCAAAAGAAACTAGTGAAGAGCAAACAAAAAAGGTTGAAGAGGAGCTCAAGTTGAAGTTTTTAAATCATCTCAAAGTATTTTTGAATATTCTGAGTAATTAAACGTATTGACATTTAAGTACAAAGTCTGTAGTTTTCATTATTTTCATCGAGTACAATAAAATATCAAAACATCAACTGAAACATCACAAAAAAAAAGAGTTTCATGCACAGTAGTTGTTGATGATTATTATATCATTATTATTATTCAATTCCACAGAACTGTCTTTGCCATTTTACTATTTGGTATTATTGATTATCGATCAAAGAGTCTACAGGTGTAATGAGGTCTTACCTTGGTTCTTCACAACCACCAGATTCTTGGTGATCATCGAAAACAGAACTCTGAAACAAAAAATAATTCAGTTACTCGACTGGTGACACAAACGCTTCTTTTATTCATATTTATAAATAAAATGTATATGTCATATTTTTATGCTATCTAATTAAGCCCTGCGAGAACACAGAACAATGAGACAGCGATGAATCTAACTCTCACCGTGGCTCTTTCACAGAGAAGCTGTCGACCCCCAGCACCCGCCCCAGTGCATCCTGGGAGCAGTGGACGATGTGCTGCTGCCTCTGATCGTACAGCTGCTTCTGGATGATGTACTGACCGAGGTAGAACATCACCTGAAAACCAAACAGACTCATCGTGAGAGAAACTCAAGCTCTCAAAACAGATTTATGGCTTTTTTTTAAACATAATTTCACTGTAAATCTTTATATTCTTCATACATAACGCTTGACTTTCACAGTATTTTTCATTTTGTCTCCAAAATAAATCTGCTTCCCAATAAACCATATTTCTCTCCATTATAATATATGACACAGGAAACGCAGAACATCAAATGAACGACTAAAAATCAGCAGGCTGTACCTCCTTCATGGTGAAAACATCTTTCGTGGCTCCTGCGAGTTGCAGCAAACTATGAAACTCGCCTCTGGGTTTCACCTGAACACACACGAAGAGGAAAAACGGTAAGTGAAACAGTCGGTGAATAGCCAGTGAAAACGTCGGTCAGGAGTAACTCTCACCAGTTTGTTGTCGTCGGTGGCGTCTGTGTTGAGTTCAGCCGACATTATGACGCTTTGGGTTCCTGCACACAAATATACAAAGAGGTTAGTGATTTTATTTACTATAATGCCACATAGAGGACAATTTAATCAAAAGTATGAACACGCTCTATGATGGAAAACCAGAAAGGATGAAACATAAATAATTCAGTATTATATTCACATATTTCTCAGTACTTTTGATGAAAAGCTGCAAAAACTTTCTTTAATTGATCCAAAAGTTCAAAACTTAGGATTTATCAGCCTCCTGCAGCAAAATCTACCTTTAGTTTATCGGTGTGTGACATCTCCTGGTAGGACGCAATTGGATTTAAAGAAACTTTATGTACCTTATAGTAATGTCTGTAGCGAGCAGGAGGAAATACTAACGTTTTTAATTAAAATAACAGACATATGAAGTTGAATTTAATGTTTTTAAGACCTGCACACGTTTGGGGTCGTTGCCTAAAGATGAAAGAAAGTCAGCTTTTGACTAGGAGGGATCAATGTGGGTGTGGAAAAGAAGTGAAGCTAAAATATGACTTTTATTAATCCTACAGCAGAGAAATATGCAAGGTTACAACAGCAAACGAGATGTGGCAGGAATAAGTAAGAAAAAGTATCTTAAATTCAAATAAGATGAATAAAAACAATAAAGGCAATAAGAGGCTATGAAAATATAAAAAAACAACTTCTATTATTCAATTTAATTTGTAATTTACATTTTAAAGGCTGAGGCTTATTAATAAATTAAAGTCTAACATTCATTTGTTTTCTTGATCTTTAGCTGTTAAATTCTCCACTTTGTTCAGCAGCCGGTCTCTTAACTGCATCTGTCTGATGTGAGTGTCGACTCTTAATACTGAGTTTTAGGCATTTATCGTTCAACTTTTGCCAATAACTAAGGGTCAAAATAACTAAATCCCAAAGATGAAACCTCAGCTTTTAATAAGAGCCTGATTAAACCACAGCTCAGTAAAACAAACAAATTACTGTCCATTAAATGTCAGTGACAACAATCAAACACTTCATGACTCAGTGAGTCAACTTGTCTGCATAGTTGTGGTTTTAGGAGGAGAGAGAAAATACTATAAATACCTCTGAATATTACACAACACAATTCAACAGCACCGCAAACTACAACTGAGGCAGAAGTGAAACGTTTCAACATAAACTGAAGATTATACACTTCATAAAGTTTTAAAATCAACACTTTTCCTTTAAGCCACGCCTTTGATAACGCTTGATTTCCATACGTGAAGTGTCCCGAGTTTAACAAAGTGCTTCAAACCAACATTTAAAATAAGACTGTTGTGTTAGAAAGTATAAATTTATCTGCATTAGTTGAGGGTTTGTTGAATTAACATATAACCAGCTTATCTTAAATAGAAGACACTTTATCAGCAATGAATCAGCAGTTACAGCCCCAAAAATCCTTCCAAGAAAAAGACTTTTAACTAAACTAGCTATAAAAATAAAAAGATAATTCCCATATAAACACAGCTCAGTATGGCAAAAACAGACAAAAACACACATGAGATTATTAAAAAGTTCTCCAATGTGCTCCACTAATGCATTAAAAAATCTCCATATGTGTACAATTTAAACTCATTTTACTGTCTGTAGTTTACATTGTTATACAATAACATCGTATGATCATCATGTGATTGAATCACTTAAAAAGTTATTTTTGAGTTAATAACCAGCCTTATTAGTATTATTATTAGTGGTATTCATTATGTAAACAGTGTTTTTGGAGAGAAATAAAAAGTCTTACCAGTATATACAGAGTAAAAACAGAATCAGAGGTCCATCCTGTGCAAAAAACAGAGGTAAAGTGCTGTGAGAGAGCAGCAGAGAGGAGCTGCAGCCTCTTATAGAGCAGCTCAGACATGTCAGGACTAGACCAGCGTAAATGTCCCAGCCTGGCCTGAGTCAGCATGACTTTAAAAACAAACTGTACCAGCTGATTCAGTCACCACAACCACACAGGAAGACATGCTGGGACTAGTCCACGATGACTCACCTCTGCCAGGACTAGATAACCACTTCAACTAAAACCAGGGCTGACCAGGGCCGGCAGAGGCCACGCGGGGCCGGATCGCGAACTTGATGTTGGTCTGTCTGTCAGGACTGTCCTCGGGCTGTCAGTGAAATGAAAAAGAGAAGAAAATCCAGCTTAGCAGAAGATGCTTTGGTAGCCCATCAAATTAAATTTAGTCCCTCCTAAAAATATTAACAGCAGAGTTTAAAATTACCATCTAGAAATGTGATTTTAGTGAACTTAATGTCACGAATTTAGATTTTTTTTTTTCTCAAAAGAATTATTTGGTCCAATTTTCTTTATTTTGAAATTCTTTTCTCATTCATTTCCTCCATAAATTTCAACTTCATTCTTAAATTATTATTTTGTTATTGTAAAATTATTGCCTTATTCTGAAAGTTTTATTTTTTAGATTTAGATTTTTTTTAAGACTAACAGTGACACCAACAGTCTGTCATACCACAGATCTTTAAAAGCTTTTTAATATTTATCTTTTAAAAGCACTTTTTGAGAATGTCGCATTTGTTGACAAAATATTTTCATATATTTCATGTATTTTCAATATTTTCAAATTAAGAATATTACTTTTTTCCTCCAGAAATTATGCATTTCATAGCTTTTTCTAAATGGATATTAAGTTTAATCTCAAATTATTACCTTGTCTTAATTAAGTAATGACTTCATTCTCATAATCTCCATTTATTTCTATCCAATCACAAAAAAAACTTTTTTCTATTAAAGCTTTTTAATACAGTTTTCTCTTAAAGCCAGCAAAAACAGTGGATTTGTGTACAATCAGACAGGAAAATGACTTGTTTATTGTATAATATTAACACAGAACTACAGAAGAATTTAATACACAATGTACATTTTTAAAACATCTGTCTAATATGAGAAAATGATGGAACAGACAAGAGATTAATAAGATGATCTTATCACGTGTATAGTGCGATTATCAGGAAATTAAAGTAAATCTGTGTACATTATTTATTTACAGTCTGACTTCATTATTATATGTAATATTCTCTTTTTTTAATATCGGATCAAATAAACTGTAATGTGGATATTTTATCACTTCTGCATATCTGCATTTTACAACATTATATTTCTATTTATATTCTATATTTAACTTTATATTAGGTTCTATTCTATGATAATATTTTTAACTTGTCATATAGTTTCAATCCTGAAATACAA
The DNA here is from genome assembly GCA_037176925.1 of Amniataba percoides. NCBI lineage: Eukaryota > Metazoa > Chordata > Actinopteri > Centrarchiformes > Terapontidae > Amniataba > Amniataba percoides. The sequence goes on along the minus strand of JBAJHX010000002.1, from coordinate 1,901,525 downwards.
ATCACAGTATTTTCTCCATATAAACTAAACTCAAAATGAACAGCGACACTGAACAAACTGAACTAACCTGAAGTGTGTGTGTGTGTGTGTGTGTGTGTGTGTGAGTGAATGTGTCCAGGCACATGTCCCAGTAAGTGTACAGAAAACATGACTGTTGACACACACACACACACACACACACACACACACACACACTATGAGTCAGCTGTTCAACATTACAACACACATGCAGAGAAAATATGCCTGGACTTGTCCTCTCTCTGCTCTCCCTCCCAGTTTCTCTTTCACAGACAGTTAACGCCTCCATCATCCCAGCATACAAGATAAACTACAATAATGGAAACTTAATGACTAAAAAGAGCAGATTTACTTTAAAAACTGAGAATAACAGATTAAACACTGTGTGAGTGGTTTAACGTGGCAGATATCCATCATTTTACTGTATATTAAAAGTAAAAACAGTGTTTAGGTTAATATTTATGACAATATAAGTGTAAAGTAAATGCCTAAAGTAGATTAATTGAGAAGAAACTTAAAAAGAGTGATTTAATGACACTATGAATACTATAAACTGTATGCTAGCTAGCTGCAGATATCCATCTTATCATACTAAATTTTACATTGTTTTACCAAAAACGTAAAAAATAAAAACAATAAAAGCACCATGCATCTGCCTAAAACAAGATAAATGAATTGAAAATTAATGTGCTTAAACTTTAAAATCAGTAAATTACAGTGAATTTATTACAACATCTCTACCTACAAGCAAAACAAACTATTTATTAGTTCAACAAATGTGCCTGCGAGCTAAAATCTACTCTCATCTGTAAGTTAAAATCACAATATTCATTAAAAAGTGTAATTTTATCATTTTTAACCATAATTAAATGTAAAAAGCAGCTGTGTCACAACATGTAAATACAAATAAATGAACGTTACCCAACTTCTTAAAACTTCACATTTAAGAGACATAGCGTTAAAGATAGTTAATTTAGGTAAAACAATAAATTTTGGTGTTTGTTTACCGATATAAAGCTGGTGAATTTAAGTTTTTTTATACCTTTTTTCATACCTTAACGTTTCCGCGTTGACTAACTGAACCGTGGCCGTGTAGCAGCACCTCTTTCTCTGTCTCCTCAGCCAAGAAAACACGAGGCTCCGCGGCCTGCTAGCACGCTGCTAACCACCTGCTAACCCCTGAACATGTCACAGCGCTCAACCCTGGAGTTATAAGCGATAATTAACTATAATTTACCTACCTTTTCCGTTTCTTCTCATAAAATAATATTCCACAAGAGCGTGAATCTGCCTTTAAATAGGGCAGTGAGGTGATATTTCGCGGGCAAACAGCCGATCTGTTTACCGCCTCGTTTAACTGACAAACGCTGGAGCATGTGGCGCCCCCACAGGCCGAGAGCTGACACTGCACCCACAGATAACAACATGTTTATATTTATTTCAAATAAATAAAACTTTATAAATATATTATAGATGTTATAAAATCACAAATAATATAAAATAATATTTTATAGTTTGTGATCCCATACAATAAAATAACAAAACAAAATGAACCCTTTTATTCTTATTATGCAATTAGGTAACTTTAACTGGTAAAATATTAAATTAAACATATTTAATAAAATGCTCAACGCTGTACTTCTTTTGTATAATTAATTTATTCATCCTGAGGTATTGAAATATATTTATTGTATGAAGCTTTTATTAATTGTTTTCAATGACTTTAATATCTTTTTCATTTTAAACGCAGAACAAAAATAACCTTCCATAATGCTGTAATGTGCATTTTTATTTTTTCAATTGAAAATGTTTTTAGATATCAAATAATTACCTTACTTATAGTGACCATAATAATTTGTTGTATTACAAAACATCAACATTTCCCTGGTAGTTTTTACTGTAATAATTTATTTTAATAAAAATAGTGTCAGTGTCTTCACTATATCCATTTCACAGCTGTAAACTAAGTGTTTAATCTTTTCAATATAATCATACAAAAGCCAGAATAAGCTAACAACATTTATCTGCTTGTAAATAAAACACCAAAAATAAAATCTGTTCATGCCGTTGATTGGCAGCAGTGTAATTAAAGTAAAGAAAGTTTACAGCAGACCAACATAGCTAACAAAAAGGCTTTTATTTTGCAAAAAAAGACACCATCACAATGTGAAAAGACAACAGTCATTCTGTGTGTGTGTGTGTGTGTGTGTGTGTGTTCATGGCTGTAGCTCGTAGCCCAGCGGGTCGAGGCCTCGGTCCAGCAGAGCGAGCGACGACTCCCTCAGCTTCTGCAGGAACCTCCTCAGCTCCTCTTTGGAGAAAACCTGAAGGTGATGAGACCACCAGGAAACGATCAATGTTATTGATCAGTTGTTGATCAGTTATTCGTATTCAACAGATGACTGTTGCAGAGAAATGAAGGGGAAAACGGTTTGTCTTGTTTACGAGAGACAACACAGAAAACTATTGATTACGAGGCAGTTTGTGTACATCAACAGGCAGAATTGTTTGATTATTGATCAAACAGCTTATTGATCACCTGAACAATCAGATTATCAGACCATTGTTTGTCCGCAGTTTGAGCAGTTCTACAGTCTGAGTTCAAACCTGGCTGCTATAAAAACATCTGGCATAAATGTATGTTGCAGCTAAAGCTGTGATCTGAAAATGAACTTTGCAGCAAAACACACCAAACTGTCTGCATCTTCCAGGAATCTGTAGCTGCATATTTTTTCCATTTCTACAAGAATTTTTAAAAATGCAGCTTGTCTTTCCTTTTTTTAAACACTGAAGAGGCTGCTTCTTGTTTAAATAACCTTTATTTGAATTATCACTGGACAAAACAGACTCGGGTTCAGTATAAAATTCCCGTCTGTACAGTCTCAGATTCTGGCCATGCAGAGCAGCGAGATTAAAACTTGCAGTGCGAGTTATCGGACTGAGTCTGCTCGGCTTTGGTTACCTGGTAGAGGCGGTGCTGGTCAGAAGAGATAATGTCAGCGAGCCGCAGCGCCTCCTGGTGTCTGGAGGAGTTTTGCAGCACGCTGAGCAGCAGGAAGCTGAGGCGAGGCAGACACAGCGAGCGCAACGACGCCATCTGGTGGCTGCGCTCTGAATCCTGCTCTGAATCCTGAAAACACAAACTCTTTGTTAAATATAAAAACAATACGAAAATTACATTTTATTTCTCTCCTTCATTCTTCTCAATCGCTGATGCCAAAACATTTGTAACTCAGAAGACAGAACAGAAAACAAAAAACTGATTTAGTCCCTGAACATCTCCTGCGTTCGTAAATCTGTTACCTGTCTGTTGTCAATCATCCATCCTCCGTCTACAAACAGCAGCACGTTGTAGATTCTCTCTTTTACGTCTTCAGTGAGAACGTCCAGACGACATGACCAGGCAGACAGTGAGGTCTGAAACACACACACACACACACACACACACACGATAAATAAAACAAAAAAGTTTACATTTACACATTTAAAAACAGTATAGGATTCAAGGTTTTCTTCCATCATTAGTATAGATCATTAGAATAATTTAGTGTTTTATGTTAGATTAATAACGTCTATAAGTGTGTGTGTGTGTGTGTGTGTGGGTGTGTGTGTGTGTACCTGGTACTCCTTCTCTCTCATCTCATTGGCCACCCTCTCTGTGAATTTGGCCTCAGGGGCGGGTGCCGGTTTCTGGGGTGCAGAGCTGCTGTGGCTGAACCAGTCAGTGAAGGCCTCGTGGGCTTCCTGCGAACACCATTAAAGACCCATTCAGATCAATAAACTTTATTGATCCCCACAGAACGGACTGAAGTACTGCAGCAGCGCCTTTGGAGCTCTGTTCAGTCTTTTCACACTGCAGGAGCTGCACCTGTGTGAAGCTGTAAAGACTTTATTCTCCTGTTTCTGTCCTGAATGAAACATGTCAACGACTCCTCGATATACTCGCAGTTTAATTTAATGATCCCTCCAGCGATCTCCTCCAGAGAAATGTCTCAATAATCATTAATCAAGTCGCTGATAAATTTCATGTTCCTGTCAGGATGATTTATAACAACTGTGGTGATTCTTTAGCTTTTTTTCTGGCACCATAGTATCTCCTCTTTTTCTATGTAGTCGTTCAAAAATCACAGATGTGTAATGTTACACCCCCACTTATACATGTTAGGTACCATTAAAACAAAGCATCAAATTAAGAATAAAAAAGCTTTTGATGTGAGATATAACTGAAATACATAATAGGTTGTTCAAAGTTTAAGTTACTACAGTTACATACTACAGTGATGAGTGTTTTTTTTATTATTTCTGACATTAATACAGAGGCAGCTGACAGACCAGGTAGGCTCGGATGCACAGGTGCTCTCTGATGGCGTTCTCGTCCTCGGCAGGTGTCGCGGTCTGACCGATGCCGGTCCACTGGTGGTAAATCTCCTTCATCGAGTCCTCGGGGACTTTAGAGAACACTGCCTTGGCTGCGTCGTGTTTCTGCAGAGCTGAAAGATGAAGATGGACGGACAGACAGCACTGAGAATCAGGTGAACGAAACGTCAAATATTTCTGTTGTTTTTCTAGCTTGTACTACAGAACAACCACAAAGGGAGGATTTATTGCAGGACTGTTTGTTTTAAACTGATTAATGAAGATTTTATCAGTCATTAGTTTTAGTTAACTAATAAACTGAAAACATTTATAGAAGATTTTCAGTGCACACAGCTGAGCTACCTGCCCGTTTCCTGGTTGTGTTTTCAACATATTTGAGGTCTCAATTTATATTTACTCTGTTTGATTTAGTTTTTAATTTATATCTTTTATCTGTGTTACTTGATCTGTTCAATACCAAGTAGTCACTGAGAGGAAAAGAAGATGGCTGTCGTGATGAATAAGTGAATAAGACAAAAATGCAATCAAAAAAGAAAAGTACCCAGAAACTTCCTCATGATGGCGTTGGACTGCTTCAGGGCCTCGGCTCGATGGGCGGGGTCAAACAGCAGCCAATCGATCACATCGATCTTTTTTAGGTCCTCCTATCAGAGCAGAGCAGCACCATTAACTCCGCCCACACAAACGACACAAACAACAAACTAATCGTGACGTCTTCTGACCAAAACTTCTGTTAGCTTCAATCAGACTAAAATTAAAGATATTCTAATGTTGTTTTCATTAATAAAATCTTTCCACACTGATTTAAATAAAGTTAAAAAAATGTCTTCTGCAAATGTTCTTCGTTTCAGTTTTTGTGGATTTCACTCTGCACCTTTGTGGTTCCCGTCTCCAGCGTTTGGTTGTGGTGAGCGAACTCGGTTTCATCTCTCTCTCTCACCGTCTCCACCACCAGCTTGGTTACCGCGGCAACATCCAGACCTACACAAACACAAAACAAACTTTCAGCATCGTGCTTAGCGACGATGTTTGCTGCGTTACCGGCGTCAGTTTGTACGTTTCAACGTTCATCCGTCTCACCAGCATCAGTGGCGAGCTGCAGGCAGCGGGGGCGGAGCTCCGGCTGGGTGACGGTCTCCAGGAAAGCGGCGTACTGAGAGGTGGCGACCTCGACTGGCAGCTGGCTGACGTAACTCGCCACGAGGTCGGTCTGCTTATCCCGGATCAGCAGGGTGACGTACGCCTTGAGCACATCCACACACACTTCCTCCTTAAACACAGAAACAAAATATGGTGGATTTGTGCTGTTAAAAGTAAAAATCGTATTTTACCAGAGATGTTAATGCGACATGATGATAGATCCTTGCTCTGGATTAAACTACTTTACCTTCAGGGCCAAACCCAGAGAGCGGAAAAACAGCACCAGGTGAGTCATGAAACGCAGCAGGTGGGAGGGGAGGGGCTTGGGGGCCGTCAGCCAATCAGAAAACTCCTCCAACAGACCTGAAAGAGACAGACAGGTTCAGATTTAGAGATTAAAGTCTTTCAGGGCTCGAAAGATCATCTTTAATTGTATTTTAAAATCTGGCATCTAATTTAGAATATTACCATAGAAATTTTTCTCAGTTAATCATTTTACATTATTGTTATTCTTGGTGTTTATTTGAATGTTATTTCTTGCTGTTTATCATTGACTTTTGCTTGTTTTTATTTATTTTTGGTAAAGCTCTTTGGGCTGCATGTCTGTATGAAAGGTGCTACATAAATAAAGTTAAGTTGAACAATAATAATCATATAAAACAAAATAATATTAATGGTATTTTTATTCTTTCTATTCCTGTGTGACAAAAAATGTGATCTCTCTTTTACCATCCAGGTCTCCCAAGACGACAAACTTCTGGATGACGTGGTAATGCTCTCGTGTCTCCTCCAACACCCTCTGAACACACACACAGACGAAGAAAGAAGTTTCTTTAGTGTGTTTGGTTAGAAAATCATCATTCAAACTCAGTTAAAGTGTGCGAGTTTCACCTTCGACTCCGACGCCTGAAGTTCCTCAAACACTTTTTCCATCGTCCAGCTGAGAGAGAAAGAGTTATTGAAGGTTCATCTAAAAAAGCAGTCAGGTGTCATCTGAGCTGCTCAGATGAATAAGATTTAAAGGATGAAATAATGTGATTCCTGTATAGTGATGTGTGTGTGTGTGTGTGTCGTACTTGGCCTCCAGGTATTCTCGCGGCAGCGTCTCCACTTCCTGGTGGGCCATACCGGACGACATCAGCTCCTTCTCAACCAGCGAGTCGACCATCACTCTGAAGTGCGCCCACACACAGTCCTCCCACGATTCACACACTGCAAGAAGCTGACACACACACACACACACAGAGTTAGTGTATAATGTTTGATAGTTTCGATGTGAACGCAGTCAAACATCTGTCCTGTCGTTACCTGTAACCACGGAGACAAACACATTAAAACAAACACAGAATCACAGAAACTCGTCATCTCACCGGTTTGAGGTTTCCACTCAGGCCGGCGTAGATCGCTCTCTCATATCTGTTTAACTGCTCCTGAAAACAAACACACAAACACACTCAGTGAGGTTTGATTCCTTTCTTCCTTTTAACAAAAGGAACCTCTTCTGTTCAGGCATGTTTGGAGGTAACAACAGTCCCTAAGTGTCAATTAAACAGCAGTCATTTTGTGTTCATGTAAATATGGTGACAAACACAGATAAACAGTCATTCTGCCTTAAATAGTTCATTCTGTAATCAATGTTTTATGTGCAAACTGTGCATAATATGAGCTTTACTGACTGTGAGGTAAAAAGGTTCACAGTTTTACAGTTACCTCCTCGGCCATTCTCCAGCAGCAGGCCTTCCAGATTCCTCTCTGAGGGTTTCCTTCAACAGCCTGCAGCTCTATACTGCCTGCAGAGAAAAGACAGATCAGCATTGCAGAGAGGCATGATGGAGGTAAAATGGCTGAGACACGAGCAAATGTTCAGACACAAACAGTCTCCAGTGGAGGCAAAGCTGCAGAGGCGGGGAATGAAATATTCTGTGCTCCACGGCAGGTTAACTGATCCTTCAGGACTGTTACAGACACAGACAAAGCCAGAAAAGAAAGGCAAATCCTCCACAGGGGGGCAGAAAAATGTCACTTTTGTCAGAGGGCTGGCTGAACCGAGGCAGAAAACTGTTTATTACTGTGGTCCCGCTGGGCTCAGAGTACCTGAGTTCATGTTAGGGTCGTGGTAGAGTTTCCAGCCTTCGAGCGTTGCGGCTCTCCAGGCCTGACCGCAGCGTTTACACAGCCTCTGAGCCTGAAAACACAAAGAGACGGGAGGTGAGACGTCTAAAGATGTCTAAAATATTGTTTTTTAAGAACACAGAACCACAGTCTTTCCCGTGGCTCTGCTCCTAAATACTGACTTCATATGAGTAAAATAAAAATGAAGCAATTCAGTTTTGCACATCAACTATATTTTCATTTTCTCTCTTAGAAGCTTAAATTGGCCGATGCTGTGTTTTTGGCACAATTGTCACACTCTACACTTTATACAGGAACAGCTGGCTTTGCACTCTCACTGAAAAGCTGTCAGCCGAGTAGCTTCACTACTTCATCTGATTTCACCATGTTTAGTCGTCACAGACTGTGTTAAGAAGTTTGAATATATCAGCTCGTCGTTCAGCTCTGTTTGAAAAGGAACTCTTTTAAAAGTCTTTAACTATCGGGTCTCCATGTGCTGCACATCTGGAAAACGTGTGCGATATGTCTTTTTTCTTCATTCCTTTTCTTTACTGAACATTTGTGCAAACTCTTATTTGATTGTTCGGTTGTTGTTTATCTGCCGTTGCGTCCGCTCAGAGTTTGTTCATTCACGGTGGCGCTCTGTCAGATACTCTGTTCTGATTGGTTGTTTTGATTCAGATGTGGCAGCTTCTTGTCAAATGGCTGTAGAGGCAGCAGGTGGAGCTTCTTTCAGTGTATAAAACCCTGTTTGTGTCAGTGTCTCTCTACCTCCTCGGTCATCCCCGCTCTGATCAGGGTGAAAAGGTTCTTCAGCAGTCGGGCGTCGTCCTCTCTGTCCAGGTCAGCCAGGGGGCGCTGCTGGCGGAGAGGAGCGTCTGGATCCTAAACACACACACACACACACACACACACACACACACACACATATTATCAGTGTATTAGGAAGTACTGAGGAAGAAAATGTGTTTGTTGCCATGGTTACAGGCCTCACCAGCTCAGTGACCAGAGGAACGGTGAAGCCAGTGCCGCTCTTTCTCCTCAGCTTCAATGCGTGGAGGGTGTTTTCCCTGAAACACACACACACACACACACACACACACACACACACACACACACACACACACACACACACACACACACAC
>JBAJHX010000002.1:1867784-1883470 GCA_037176925.1 Amniataba percoides | reverse complement strand
AAATATTGGTATTTAAATTGTTGTGTGAATATAAATTAAACTAAAGGATGTCTTGTTGCCTAGGCGACAGTGCTTTTTTCAGGTGTGGTGGCCTTCCTGGTCAACCTGTCCATCTACTGGATCATTGGAAACACCTCGGCTGTCACGTATCCTTAAATACTCAAAATAAACCGAAAGGGGTTTTCAGGGATTTTGAGGATGTTTCAAAGCTTCTTCTGAAGGTTTTTTGGCAAAATTTGCAGATTTCAGAGCCACCTGAGGATTTTTTTTTAATATTCTACGTGAGCTTTAAAGGATTTGTGAGGAGCTTTTTACTCTCGCTGAACTTCTGGAGGTGGTATCGGCTCATTTTGAGGGTTTCCGATGTTTTTGGGGTGGTTTTTGGGGGTTTGTGAAGACTTTTCTGGCCTTTGGGAAATGGTTATAAACTTTTTCGGGGAATTTTGGGGTTTCTTGAGTGTTTTTTGTAGAGAATTAAAGACTTTTAGGTCTATTAGGTCTTATTCAAAGGTTTTGTTGTTGTTTTCCTGATTTTGCCTCCCAGCTACAACATGTTTGGTCATTTTAAATTCTGCATCACTCTGGTTGGAGGATACCTGCTCTTCCACGACCCGCTGTCGCTGAACCAGGTGAGTCTCGATGTGCCGCTCCGGGGATTCGAACCGGCAACCTCCCGATTCCAAACCCACGGTGATCTTTGTTTGTGTCTCGCTCTCAGGCTCTGGGGATCCTCTGCACTCTGGCGGGCATCCTGTCGTACACCCACTTCAAGCTGGTCGAACAGGAGGAGGGGAAGAGCCGCCTTGCTCAAAGGCCGTAGGCTGAATTACCCGTCAATCATCTGCACGGACGCTTGCCATTGGCTGCCTGCAGCGTGACCGCCCGCAGAGACTTCTTTATACATATTCTTATTTTATTATGAGTATTTTTTCAGGTAAAGACGGAGTTAAATGTGTCAGCACATTGTCTGCTCTTCCCATGATCCTTTGCTCAGCAGCACTGATGTTTTTAAGGGAAACTGAAGCTCAACTTTCAGACTTTTCCAGAAATGAAACTGAAAAGCTGCGTTGACCTAATGAACTATAACATTACAACTATAACACTTTATCTCCATTTAACACAGACGGATACAGGACGTTCATTTCAGCTTTACTTCTTCCCAGAGCTGCTGTTTGTGTCGACAGATCGGATGACCTCTGACACATCTGGAGTGGTTTCCAAGCAAATAATCAAAAGGAGAATTGGGGTAAAGCATAAACTCTGTTGAAATCACCAAACTTTTTATCCGCTGCTGGAAGCTGCCAAAACTGAATGATAGTAATGATATCCATAAAATAATAATAATACTAATTTCTTCTGCAAGTTCTCTTCGTGCAGCAGAGAAAAATGGCAGCTCAACACACAACCAAAATGTTTTAACAAAGTGCTTCATCCTCCATTTGTTTCTGCTTTTTAAAGACATCTAGTCTGCAGTAACCAGGTCTGTTGGATCTGTTTAATCGAGCTGTGTGTACCTGCTGTTTGTGGTCAATCCAGCAAACTTTTGTCAGGTACTCTCTCTTACTAAGGGATTTGTCCTTTAATACTGAACAGTTTTAATAACTTCTGTCTGCTGTATTTCACTGTGGCTAACTGCCAAAGGAAAATAGAGAAAATGGTGTTTAAATCCCTTTTTTTCTGTGTCTGTAGCGAGTTTAAAAAATTTTTATTTACACATAAATCTGCTCTTTAATATACCTCGGAAATTACTTAAAACAACGGTCCAACTATTTTCAAGCTGTCCACATAAATAACTTCAATGAATCAAACAGTATTATTTCAAGTGTAATAGTGCAAATCTCACTTTTGAGCCTGGATACAAATTACAAACAATTAAAACCTTTCAAAGTTTATCCAACATTCGTATTTCCTCCATCGACTTGAGTCTCTTCACTCTGTGGAGGAAGTTTTTATACTCGGACAGAAGCTGGGTCAATAAAATTGGTTCGATACAACCGGTAAACTACGATCGCTTCCTCCATTCTCTCTTGCATCATTTCAGCACTCAGAAATGTAAATAAAGTTTGTTGCTGGTCATTAAACATTAAACAAACAGTCACCTGATAAATCAAACAGCAGAAATGTTGGTTCACAAGCTCTTTTTGTGTTCAGTAATTTATAGTTTTTTCTTGTTTTAAATAGTGTTTAATGTCTACAGCGTTTCATTTTATACTCTCAAACTGCCCTTCGTCTCATTAAGTGTTACTTTAATTCATTTAGATGTTTAATTTATTTTTTCTTTAAGTTTCTTTTATTTGTAGCCTCTCTTTTGACATAACTTGTTTAATTTCCATGACTGTCACTGTGATGAGGATTCTCATCATGCCAACTTTGCTGGAGTTTACTGATTTCTGCTCTTTGTTTTTGTTTTACTTTTGATTAAATCGTTCAAATGTTTACCTCCTGTCTTTGTCTCGGTGCAGTGAGAACGTGAGGAAGCTCCAGCAGATCACAACAGGGTCAGAGGTCAAAATAAGAGAGAGGCAGGCGATGTGGAAGTCAAAGTTCAAAAGTGAAAGTGTGACCTGAAATAATTGGAAACCACAGCTGGTTATTAACTCCAGTCAGTAGAAATAAAACTTTAAGCCCAATGATGTACTTCAGCTTCTCCATGTAAACTAACTGCACCGCGACAGATTCAGATTGTTCAGTTGGTTTGCAGCTTCAGAACAAAGCTTTCATTTCTCTTTACTCTGTTGAACATTTTCAGTCTGCTGAATAAAATAAAACTGATTTAGTGACCTTGAAACTGTTTATTTCTCTGCTGAGTCTCACATTTTATTTCCTAATCTTAACATTTTTATGTTAAATTATAATCTACAAAGTGACCAGTAACCGCTGTCATGTAGGGAAAAAACTGCAGATGGAAAGTACAATATTTCCTCTGAGAAGTCGAGTAGAGGTTTAAAGTCATACATGATAGAAATCATGTAAAAGTACCTCAAAACTGTACGTAAGTGTAAATGTAAATGTGCTTAGTTACTTTCCACCACTGCAGACATGCTGCGTTTGGGACAGTAACGTGTCAGTAAACCTGCAGGTACACAGAGTGAACATGGTTTCATTCATTAAAAAACTGTAGTTTTACTGTGAATGGCTCCTCTGTGTGGCTTTGTGTGTGTGTGTGTGTGTGTCATTAACACTGTGTCAATAAAGCTACAACAGCAGGCCTTGTTCACACACAGAGAGCTGCTGTGCTGAGAGGAAAGAGTGTGTTTATAAAAATATGCTTCGTCTCCTGAGATGGAAAATCTGAGTGCTGCTGCAAAAGAGAGCACAGAGTTTCCACTGAAGTGAAAGTTTAAATTTCAATTAAATGACACAAGTTCAGTTTGATTTACCACTTTTATAAATCAAGTTCAGGTTGATTAGATTAGATTAAATTAGTGTAGCAGTTTATTTTAGTTACAGTACAACAATACTTTTATTACTGCTACTGCTGCTGGTCCATTGGAAATACATATTTTTGTTCATTAACATTCAGGCATCTCAGAGATTTGAGTACAAACACTTCTATTTATTTATTATTTTTACTTTTATTTTCTATATTATTATTTATTTATCTAGTTAAATGGTAATATAGGATGCTTCTAATCTAAAAAAACAGATATGAAACATGAAACAAACATGTAAACAACAGAAATATAAGAAAGAAGAAATATAAATAACAAGAAAACAAAAAGGATCAGTCGTTGAAGTTTCCGGATATTCTTCATCTCTCATGTCAGCGATGTATTTTCAGAAGGACGCTCTAGACATCTCCAATAGACAATAAATATGTTCATTCCTAAATCTTGTGTTTCATCCTGCCAAAAAACAAAACAAAAAAAAATAGTTAACTCAGAGAATTTGTCATATTTAGGAAATAACGAGTATGATGATGAGCAACTGAGACATTAATCACAAATAAATCAGTTATTAACACATTTATTTTTTACATTACTATTTATAAATAAAGAATTTTGAACTGTATGTAAAACGGAATTTGATCATAAATTAGATAAGTAAATAGATGAGTTGATGATTATTATTAAATCTTTTATTGCAACTTGAAAATATAAATCTCACTATTTCATGAGCAGCCGCCCTAAGCAATGCCTGTTCATGTGACACATTTTTAATGTGTCAAGTATACAGTCCTTACATGTAATATTAATAATTGTATGATAATATTGATAACAATATGTAAAAAATTCAATTAATGTTGACTTTATGAGTTAATATATTTTAATAACGGTATTTTTAGTAAGGCATAATTTGCGGAACCTACATGTGAGGGTCCTTGCGCGGTTCACACGGAAACCGAGTGACCGATGTTTATTTTGCTTCAGTTAGCAGGTAAATTTTAAATTTAAAACAACTTTTACTTGAAACTAATAACATATAAAGAGATATTCATGTTGTATATTAATGTAAGTTCACATCTTGTCGGATTTAGATCCGCTAACTGCTAGTTTAACGCTCTTAGGTCGTTTGTTTACATCCGTTTCAGGCGGCCTAGCTGAACGGTTTAGTCGGGTTGAAGCTCCCGTGTGTGTTTTTAATGAATTTGTTTGGTTTTTTTAATGCCTGCAGCATCCGTTAAAAAACAATAAACTTAGTATATTTACGTGTTTATTATTTATCAGGTGTTTCAGCAACATTTAAGAGAGTTGCTAGCGATGCTACATCTGTTAGCTAAGCTAGGTGGCTAACGAGCAGGTGTTTATTTTTGTTTGCTATTATTTATTTCTGTTGAAACCTGTTGTTAGATTATCAAATTATACTGTAATCTGCAGCTAATATCTGATGCCATCTATCTGTCGAGATATACGTGATTTTAAACGATTTGATTTTCTTAAATTTAACTTTAAATGACATTTAGTTGTTTTTATTATTGAATTAGTAATGACAACTGAGTAATATCAATAAAATTTATTTAAATGTAGAACAGTTAAAACGGGATATCACGAATTGCTTGATAAGGAAAAATTAATTCACACACAATATTACACAGCAACAAACTGTCAGAATAATAATAAATAATTGTGTATATCAGGACATGCAGGTCACTTTAGTTTCTACCTCTCAACACTAACATTTACCAGCACATTCACTCACGAACATCATTTTCTGAGGAATTAAACCCAATAATCTTGTAAATAAAGACTGTTAGGTCTTTATTTAAAAGGCTATTTTACTCTAGCCACTTATACATGCTTTAATTTTGTAAATAAGATCTTCCTGACTGTTGCTGTAAAATAGTAGCAATGGTTAAATAACCATTTCTTTTTGTCTTTCCTCAGTATGCCTGCTGAACGGAAGCGCTCAGTAAACATGGACGAAAAAGACGTAAGCTCCTTCAGCGGCAAAGACAAAGAGAAGGACAGAGACGGCGAGAGACGACCAGCTTCTGCCCGAGACAAAACAAAAGATGAAGCCAAAATGAGCGGTAAGAAAGACGGTGGCAAGGAGGAGAAGAGGAAGCGCCTGGAGGAGGAAAAGAAGAAGAAGGAGGAGAAAGAGCGAAGGAAGAAGGAGGAGGAAAAACAGAAAGCAGAGGAGGAACAGAAGAAGAAAGAGGAGGAGGAGAAGAGACAGCAGGAGGAGCAGGAGAGGAAGCTTCAAGAGGAGGAAGCCAAAAGACAACGAGAGGAGGAGGCAGCTCTTCTGAAGTAAGTGATGGTGACATTTTCATTTAAATGCTTTTACCTTTAAAGGACCAATTGATTGCATCAAAAATGGCACTTTTTCTTCTGAGAATCATAACACAGACATTATTCACACACCGTCAGATGCAGCATGAAATCTGTGGATAAATGTCTTATAAATAATGGAATAAAATTTTTGTTTAATATTTAATGTGAAGAAGTGTTGCTTGTTAATAGGCCCTAAATGTAGGTGATGTGTTTACTGTTTATTGTAATACGACTGTCCTTGTTTCATTATGAATCTTTTCATCTTTTCTATTGTGTCTTTAGAGAGAAGGAGGAGGGGCATCAGCTGCACCAGGAGGCCTGGGAGCGCCATCAGTGCAGGAAGGAGCTTCGCAGCAAGAACCAGAACGCCCAGGAGGGTCGCCCCGAAGAGGCCTTCTTCAGCCGCCTGGACTCCAGCCTCAAAAAGAACACCGCCTTCGTCAAGAAGCTGCGTACGCTCACCGAGCAGCAGCGAGACTCGCTCTCCAATGACTTTGCTTCGCTGAACCTCAGCAAGTACATCGGCGAGGCCGTGAGCTCTGTGGTGGAGGCCAAGCTGAAGATCTCTGATGTCGGCTGCGCTGTCCACCTGTGCTCGCTCTTCCACCAGCGGTATGCCGAGTTTGCCCCGCTGCTGCTGCAGGCGTGGAAGAAGCACTTTGAAGCGAGGAAGGAAGACAAGGCACCCAACGTGAGCAAGCTGCGCACTGACCTGCGCTTCATTGCCGAGCTCACCATCGTCGGCCTCTTCACGGACAAAGAGGGTCTCTCGCTCATTTACGAGCAGCTGAAGAACATTATCGGGACGGACCGGGAGACACACACTCACGTGTCGGTGGTGATCAGCTTCTGTAAGCACTGTGGGGACGACATCGCCGGTCTGGTGCCCCGCAAGGTGAAACTGGCTGCTGAGAAATTTGGCTTGACCTTCCCCCCAAGCGAGATAATCAGCACAGAGAAACAGCAGCCCTTCCAGAACCTTCTACGGGAGTACTTCACATCTCTCACCAAACACCTGAAGAAGGACCACAGGGAGCTGCAGAACACTGAGAGGCAGAACAGGTGAGTTTCTTGGGGAATACTTCTCCCTATCACTTTGTTTTTGTCTGCTGTGATAAGACCTCTGAACATTTTCTCTTCTTCAGGCGAATCCTACATTCCAAAGGGGAGCTGAGCGAGGACAGGCACAAGCAGTATGAGGAGTTTGCCACTTCTTACCAGAAGCTGCTGGCCAACACTCAGTCTCTGGCCGATCTGCTTGATGAAAACATGCCAGAGCTGCCTCAAGACAAGACGGTGCAGGAGGGTGTGTGGCCATTATTTTCCACTATGAGCAGCTCTCTTGTAAGAATGTTACAGATTTCTTTTTATTTTAAATGTGTGTCTCTGCCATCTCAGAGCACGGCCCCGGCATTGACATTTTCACCCCGGGTAAGCCTGGAGAGTACGACCTGGAAGGAGGGATCTGGGAAGACGAAGACGCTCGCAACTTCTATGAGAACTTGGTGGACCTGAAGGCCTTCGTCCCTGCCATCCTCTTCAAGGACAACGAGAAGAGCAGGGCAGACAAGGACGATGCCAAAGGTATATTTAAGAAATCCACAAAAAGATGGAGAATGGGATTCAAATGTTATTCTGACTGTGCTGCTGTTTGCTATTTGTGTGCGGTTCAGATGGCAGAGAGGGGAAGGATGCGGCGAGCACCACAGAGGAGCTGGAGCTGGAGCTGGAGGCTCTGGACATCACAGATGAACCTCTTGAACTTGAGGGACCAGACGAGGCAGAAAATGAAGAGCTGGCCAAAAAGCTGCTGGACGACCAAGGTAAACGAGCTGCATTCAGAAAAGCTTCTGCATGCTTTAGTGTAATGTTACATTTACACATTGGTCTTATGTCTGAATAAACTCAAGTCACTTTATGTTAAGGTCAGGATAGTTTCCTAAAACTGTCGGCTGAAGTAACGTTTCCATTGCACTTTCAACACAAATATAAATATAATACATAAGGTGTAAGAAATTAGCCTGTCATTAAGTTTTATTTTAAGTATATTCTTATAAAGGTTTTCTCTTTGCCTGTGTAGAACAAGAAGATGAGGAGGCCAACACAGGGTCTCACCTGAAGCTCATCGTGGATGCTTTCATCCAGCAGCTCCCCAACTGCGTCAACAGAGACCTCATTGACAAGGTGACAAGGAAGCATTTAACATGGTGTCCAAATGTTGAGATAAACAGAATAAAAGCAGCTCTTACAAATGATAGAGTGTTACCGGTTGCTGACTTTACATTTACGAGTCCTTTGTTGACTCCGACAGGCTGCCATGGACTTCTGCATGAACATGAACACTAAGTCTAACAGGAGGAAGCTTGTCCGAGCCCTCTTCACCGTCCCCAGGCAGAG
This sequence comes from Amniataba percoides, assembly GCA_037176925.1. Taxonomy (NCBI): domain Eukaryota; kingdom Metazoa; phylum Chordata; class Actinopteri; order Centrarchiformes; family Terapontidae; genus Amniataba; species Amniataba percoides. Next base: position 1,875,356 of record JBAJHX010000002.1, on the reverse strand, counting down.
GTAAACCATATCAGTCTGCTGAAAAGCGACAATGAAACAAAAACAGACAAAAATATAAATAAAATCTGAAGACTTTTACCAGCCTGAGTCGATACGTTCAGACACCAGCAGGGGGTGCTATTAGAATATATCATAATTTATGACTGACTCTTTCTCCTCTTGCAGGTTGGATCTTCTGCCCTTCTACTCTCGCTTGGTGGCGACTCTCCACCCCTGCATGTCGGACGTGGCCGAGGACCTCTGCTCCATGCTGAAGGGAGACTTCCGGTTTCATGTAAGTCCTTTATGGTTACGTCTGTTGAATAATGTACTTATTTGCTCATATAATATACTTTGAATTTATACTTCCATAATATGCTATCAGGGGGCAGTCTTTGAGTGCCTGTTTTTACAAAGTCTGCAGAAGCAATTACAAAGTTGAATTCTTCTTGATAATTTTGTTGCACTGATGTTTGTGCTGTAGATTCGTAAGAAGGACCAGATCAACATCGAGACAAAAAATAAAACAGTCAGATTCATTGGAGAACTGGCCAAGTTCAAGATGTTCTCGAAAACAGACACGCTTCATTGCCTCAAGGTGAGTAAAGAAAATTTGATCCGTGTGAATGTTTTTAGCTTGTGTGTTTGGTTTCCTAAGAGGTTTATGTGTGTGTGTGGCCCAACAGATGCTGCTGTCTGATTTCACCCATCACCACATCGAGATGGCCTGCACGCTGCTGGAGACCTGCGGACGCTTCCTCTTCAGATCACCTGACTCTCACCTGCGCACCAGCGTCTTACTGGTCAGTTTACATCATCATCAGTGGATCAACACGATAATACGATAGAGGAAAGAAAAACAGAGCAAGAAGTGAAAATACTGAAGCATAATGGCCCACTTCATAGTAAAATAGGTGTGAGGTCATTTAGAAACAATGACCCTCATTTACATGTCGACTGGTGTCCATAATTGAGACGGGCTGAACACTATAACATAGAGGTTTCTGTTTTAAGTCATAGTCTTAAAAGCAGCTGATGTTTTGTCAAATCTCATCTGCGTTTCAGGAGCAAATGATGCGTAAAAAGCAGGCTCAGCACCTCGACGCCCGCTACGTCACCATGGTGGAGAACGCCTACTACTACTGCAACCCTCCGCCTGTGGAGAAGACGGTGAAGAAGAAGAGGCCTCCGCTGCAGGAGTACATCCGCAAGCTGCTGTACAAGGACCTTTCCAAGGTCACCACCGAGAAGGTGCTGAGGCAGATGCGCAAGCTGCCCTGGCAGGACCCCGAGGTGAAGAGCTACCTGATCTGCTGCATGGTCAACATCTGGAATGTAAAGTACAACAGCATCCACTGCGTGGCCAACCTGCTGGCCGGCCTGGTGGCCTACCAGGAGGACGTCGGCATCCATGTGGTGGACGGAGTGCTGGAGGACATCCGGCTGGGCATGGAGGTGAGGAGAGCTGCCACTCTGCTATATTTATATTCATGTGTCAGCTCCTGACAAGAGATTGAACTTGACAGACTTATGAAGTGAAGTTAGGCAGAGTGAGAGGACAGGAAGACAAACAGAACCAGCTGCTAATCTTTATTGACATATTTTGACACTGACTGAAGAGGAAGTCGTGTTGTTGCTGTCATCAGTGTGAAGAGCGCCGCTGTCTGTTGCACGTAGGACATGAGAATGTCGTCTGTCTCCGTCCTGAGCTGAAGTCATGCTGTTTTGCACAACACTTGTAACCACATGGTTAAATGTGCAGCTCAAGCTGTGACAACAAACTGGAAACACGTTTAAATGTTCATTTGCACGTGTTCGAAACTGTCTCCGATCTTTCCCCCAAATTCAGTCCATACGACCAGAACTAGACTTGTTCACCTCAAATTGTTAAACAGACGCTGGACAAAGAAATATTCATTTATTTCATTTGTGTGTGGAGTCATAAAAACTTCAGTAAATCATGTCTATCTTATTTACTTCAGCTTTGTAGCAATTGGAGGCAAATAACTGCAAAAAAAACACCTGGATGTGCACCATCTAAAGGTGTTGAAGATGGTGCAAATAAATCTTGAGAAGGTCCATGCTTTTGCATAAGGAGTACTTTTAATTGCATGCCATACATACATGTATATATGGCATTTATATAATTCTAATATTTCCTCCATCACTGTCCAACCACAGGTCAACCAACCAAAGTTCAACCAGCGGCGGATCAGCAGCGCCAAGTTCCTGGGCGAGCTCTACAACTACCGCATGGTGGAGTCGGCCGTCATTTTCCGCACCCTCTTCTCCTTCATCTCCTTCGGCGTCAATCAGGACGGCAGCCCCAGCTCGCTCGACCCCCCCGAGCACCTCTTCCGCATCCGCCTGGTCTGCACGCTGCTCGACACCTGCGGCCAGTACTTCGACCGCGGCTCCAGCAAGAGGAAGCTCGACTGTTTCCTCATCTACTTCCAGGCACGTCTGCTCATCTAGTTTTATAACTTATAACTCAGCGTCTTTCTTGATGATGATTCCTAACTTTTTTTTGTAAGACTCACTGGTGAAACTTTATATAAATAAAATGATATTTCTGTGTGTGTCTGCAGCGGTACATCTGGTGGAAGAAGAGCATTGACGTTTGGACCAAGGACCATCCGTTCCCCATCGACATCGATTACATGATCAGCGACACCCTGGAGCTGCTCAGGCCCAAGATGAGGCTCAGCTGCTCCCTGGACGAGGCCACCAAGCAGGTCATTGACCTGGAGAGGGAGGTGCTCGTCAAACTAGGTAAGAACACACCGCCATAACCAGCGTGAGAGCCACTTGTGCATTTCCGGCATGTAACTGCTGCATACGTGACGGATGCGAGTCTCGTTGTGCCGGCCGAGCAGCATTCCCCGATGTGTGGGAGGGCGAATGTGCCGCATCACTCTTCACTCCGCATTATCTGTCAGACGGGTTTAGCTCATCGAAACACACACATACCAAACCCTCGCAGTCACTGGCAGGGCCGAGGCAGGCAGGAATCTTCAGGAATGATAATAATGTATTAAAATGAACGACACACACTGCGCAGTTTCTCTGCGGTGGCTCACCCAAACTGATCTGTCCCCACCAAAAATGTAATTCATGTTTATGTATTGTTCTTTTTTAAGTGCTTGTTTCACAGAAGTGACTAGTTGATTCAAAGGAATTTGATCCTCAATTATTTTGATATTCATTTAATCCCTTTTTGTTTTTGCTAAGATATCAAAAATCTTTGTAATCTGAGGATCTTTTGGATGTTTGGTTTGACAAAAACAAGCACCAAGCAGGTGTCACCTTGTGATGACCTTTAACTCTTTGGGTCCTACTTTAGACGTAAATCTTTTAAAAGGGGTCACAACACATCTTATTTTTTAAACTCCAACAGTGCACAAACATTGAATGACAAGTTAATGAGCACAAACTCTTTAAAGAGCCTTTAATTCCAATTTCAAGATTTATTTTAACAAGTAAGTGTTGAGGCAGCTTTTCAGACATTAAATATGTATATTCATGTAGATATAATAGATTTATTTAGATTTATGTGGTGTGGTGAAGGTGTGGAAAGGACTCAACTTGCTTCATGGATCCAAAATGTTTGAGCTGATCCGAACAGATGTATGGAAAACCTTTTAGAAACCTGACATCTATCATTAATTTGAAATGACTCTGAAAGGGTTATTAGGCCACATCTTAAATACAACTGTCCCGAACTGTTGAGGAATGGAGAAAAAAACCACTTGACTCAGACTGCAGAAGTCCCATTTCTTTAATTTCGTCCATCACTTGCATTGAAATCTGATTTAGGAACAATTAAATCTAAATATTGAAGAGATAAAATTTTCAAATTTCATCAAAAGTTGAGAGAAAAGTCCAAATAACTGAAACACATTTGTGCAGCAGAAGTTATTTTTTCTTTCTTTGCTATTAATCATCTGTTCTGCTAATCATCCCTCAGATTTATTAGGTGACCCTTTAGAGGGGCTCGACCCCCAGGTTGGTCACCGCTGGACTAAACTAGAGTAAAAAGTAAATCAAAGTACCTGGAGCAGCTCCAACTCGCTGCTCTAACGTTGCTGCTCTCTCAGAGGGAGGAGCCGGAGTTTACATTTTTCTGAGTCAACACCTTGAAACTGCAGAACAAAGCCGCTGTTGCTGCGCTGCCGTCGGGCTGAGCGGTGAAAGCTGCGGCGTGAGATAAACGGATGTTTCCTTCTTCCTCCTCTCGTCCTCGACACACTCTGTTTATTCTAGTTTCTGCTTCACTCCCTGCAGCAGATTCATGTCTCTGTTACAGGTTACAAGACTGCAGAGTGGACAAACAACCTGTTAAAGGAGAAGCCTGCATTATTATTTCTATCTTAATACAAAACTCACAAGAATGCTGAAGCTGTTAAAAATACTCCTGCAATTAAATGTGCATTAGGAAAACTTACTTTTCATTATTATGAGTATTAAGAGTGAAGCATCGATGTTATAGCAGCATGTTGGAGATGGTTTGATCTACTTTATATAAAGTTAGCTAGTTTAGTCTAGCGCTGACCAACCTAGGGTTCGGGCCCCTCCAAAGGGTCACCACATTAATCTGAGGGGTTGTGACATGATTGACGAGAGAGCACAGAAAAAAAACCTCAATTCTGCTCCACAGTTTTTTTTATGAAATATCAATATCCTATCTCTTTGTCATTAAAAAAAAAAGTTTAATATTCAGGAAATACTCAAGCAGAAGTGTTTCAAAACTGTATTTAAGTACATTACTCGAGTAAACATACTCAGTTACTTTCCACCACTGGTTTGTGTGTGTGTGTGTGTGTGTGTGTGTTGTGTATGAGAGAGAAAGTGATTGATGAGGCTGATCGAGGCCCCTCCAGCTAAACAGTGCGCTCATTGTTTTACTTTTCATACTTCAAAACCAGGATCAGGCATTCCTGAGTCTCAGAGTCACACAAAAACCTGATCTCCAGCTCCGGGCCGCCTGCCTGACTTCATTTCTTCGCCGTCACCTCACAGTTGCATAATTGCACTCCTGTAATTGGCTGCATTTATCATCCAGCACTAATGGAACAATAATTCCCTCCTGAATATTTGTTCTATTTATAACTGAAGCTTTTGTCTGAGTCGAGCTGCTCTCATTGTTCGGGCTCGGCTCAGATGTATTTTTATTTATTTATACTTCATATAATCCATCATAATTATGTAACTCTGCGTCTTAAAGGTGATTTCTCTTTCCTGTTTTTCTCATCTGGTGTGTTTGTTTGTCCTCGAAGGTCTGGCGATGGAGAAGGACGGCCGCTCGAGTGCCATGAGCGAAGGGGAGGGTCTCGACGAGGAGGACGACGACGGCGACGACGACGAGGAGGGCGGCGCCGAGACCGAGGAGCAGTCGGGCAACGAGAGCGAGATGAACGAGCCGGAGGAGGATGTGAGTCGTTCCGCTGTCGACGATGAGCTAAAAGACTTGATCCTCTTTGTCCGCTCGATGATGTCATCGCCACACACACAATAATGAAATAATAACTCTAAGTACAGCATCATGAGTAACTAAAGGTGGAGACACATCATGACTCAGGAGATAAATATAAATATGAATAATCAGCAAAATATATACTTCTTTTTCTCTTTTTGTTTTTGCTCTTTCAGCACAAATTGCTGAAAAAGATATAAACTGTTCAACTGTTTTTATACACAAACGCGTTAACTAACTGAACTACATAACTAACTGTTCAGTGTGTGTTGTGGTGTATTAACTCTTTCTTAAGATTTATATTATTTATTAAACATTTTGAATGAAGGGAATCAATCAGTACTCCAACACGTTTAAATCGACTTGTCTTTTTTTCACAGGAGGGGTCGGAGAACGAAGAGGAGGAGAGGGAGGAAGAAGAAGAAGAGAACACGGATTATCTGACTGACTCCAATAAAGAAAACGAGACCGATGAGGAGAACAATGTAAGATCGAACATAAAGAGCTTTAGTTCAGAAATGTTCAGTGTGTGATGCTGAATGTCGACATTTAGAGACACAAACCGGATTTTTGAGCAGCTGTCATGAACTGACCTCTGTGTCTGTAGCTTAAAGAAAACACTGATTTTAATGAGAAGAAAGAGGCGTTAATTTAATTTTCTCTGCACATTTGATCGTGTTCGTTTGCTGCCTGCGTGTAGGAGGTCACCATCCGCGGCGGTGGACTGAAGCACGTGGCCTGCGCCGAGGACGAGGACTTCATCCAGGCTCTGGATAAGATGATGCTGGAGAACCTGCAGGTACGACGCCCTGCGACTCACCTGTCGCAGTGAATAGTTTGCTCATTGTGTTTCAGGAAGTTTGCGACTTTTCAAATCAAAATATTTACACGGAACAGAGTTTACTTGCTGGTATCGTCCTTCCTGCTCGTACAGTTCAGTGTAAAACTATATTTAAAACGTTTATTTAAAGCGATATGAGAATCAAATCAAGCAGGTTTCTTCCAAAGTTACAGTGTTTTTAGGAGGAAACTTCATTCTAAAAAAAAGACTTAAACTTAAAAAGATATCCACTTTATCTTCTAACTCAGACTGAAGCTTTTTTGCACTGAGTGAGGACTATGCATTTTGTCCCCCCTGTCATTTTTAATGTCCAGTTTGACCTGCATAAATGATTACAGGCAGAAAAACCTGTCTCAGTGTAAATAAGAGCGCCTGACTGTTGTTTTAAGACGGGCGTGAAAAAGTGTGAACCGACCCTTTAATGTAAATACCTCTGTTTGGTTTGTTCTTAAAGGAAAATTCCAGTCAGCCTTCAAAGTGGGTCAGAGAAAATATACAGAGATCATTTAGGAGGCTGTGCTGATATTATATTGACACATTTCCACCTCTTTTAAATCAGTTAAGGAAGTTTAAATAACAGAAAAATGCCTCTAAAAACACTTTAAGACACTTTAATAAAATGGGAGTTAATGAAGGTTTGTGTAAAGTTTGCAACAACACGTGTCACAAAAGCCAAAAAAGTGAAAAGTCGTTTTCTGCTGAGACAGACGCCCCCACTGTGACCTTCACACGTTGATTTAAACATCTCAGGTTCCCACCGTTGAACCGCGTGGTGTGTTTTGTCTCTGCAGCAGCGGAGCGGCGAGACGGTGAAGGTGCACCAGCTGGACGTGGCCATTCCTCTGCAGCTGAAGAGTCAGCTGAAGAAGGGGGGCTCCGGGCAGCCGTGCATCGGGGAGGGAGACTCCGACATCTCCGACACCATGCAGTTCGTCATGCTGACACGCAAAGGAAACAAGCAGCAGGTCAAGCAAGCGGAGGACTTCGAGCTTCAAATACTTAAAACTGAGACAAGAGATCATAAAACGTCCCTCTGTTTTTGTTTTTTTTTAGTTTTTGTGATTAAAGATTCAAAAGAGGAAATCATTTATCTGAACCGTTCATCAAAGTCAGGCTTTATCTGACTCTCTTTAAAGTGCCGAAAGCTCGATCACCTTTTAGTTTGACCCTCAAAGCAGCCAGAGGCGTTGTTGGGTCAGTAAAGAAACTGGACTGAACACCTAAGAGCGTCGTGGAAAAACGAGCGAGAGAAATCGCCCCAAAAAGAAAGAGAGACAAC
>JBAJHX010000002.1:1848045-1859761 GCA_037176925.1 Amniataba percoides | reverse complement strand
TCGGATTTGGTAAAAAAATCACTGCAGATGCCACGAAAATCAGTTCACTTTGGTTAAGACACATCTCTTCAGGGAACCTTTGCTCTTTACAGTAAAGTTTGACTAATTTCACAAACGATAAAATTGCTCTAAAGAAAAATGTTTAAAAATTTGTTTCTGTCCAAAAGTGCTGAAAAAAACTAAAGACTAACTAAACTAAAGACTTCACAGCCTGCGTATAAATATTCACTTTGCTGAAGGAACATCTAATATAACTTAAACTGAAACAAACATCTGAATTTCTGAATATGTGGTGAGAGCTTGCACTTTTCAAATAATACATAATAATTTAATAACTCTTTACTTTTTATAACGCCAATCACTTTCTCTTTCTCTTTGTCCTGCAGCAGAAGCTTATTTATTGTAAATTGCGGGCTCTCCGATATAAAATCCCTTAAAAAAACACTTTAAGTGCTCTTTCCAAAGAGCAAAGATAATCAGAAAAGTTTGTTTGTGACTCACTTCTACACACACTGTTCTGCTGCTGAAAATAGTCCCCAAAAAACACACTATTTGAGCAATATTAGATGAAAACTAGAGTGCCCACAAACATTGTAGTAAAGTCAGAAAGTGTTGGCTAACACATATCTGGTTTTGGTCTTTTGATGGGAAATAATATACATTAAATATCTTTAAGATTTTTTAAAGAGGCCCAGTTTAAGAAATCAGGTTATTCACTTCACAATCAGCTTTGTTTGTTTCCCGCAGGAAGAGGATTGTTCTCTTTACAGCGTCAGTTTGTTCTCGTGCAGAGGTATAAAAACAGTTCAACATGAAACAGTTCGTCTCGCACTTCGCAGCAGCTGCATCATCTCACGCTTGTCAGGTTTTTATAACCAGGAAGTGAGAACAGCCTGTGCAGGTCTTTTGTATCATCTGGCTTCATTCCTTTGTAAAAATAGGTCTCTCTCTCTCCCGCCACGCCTCAGACATCAATTAGAAAACTTCTAGCACACCTCAACCTCCACTCGAAACACGAGTTTATCAAGACTCTTTCAGCAGCCCCAGTTTCCTCAACGCCTCCTTTCGCGATGCGTCCGTCGCCCCCCGACCAGAAAACTGCACGGTGATGCCCTGAGGTCGAAACAGGGAGCCCGATCTCGGCTTGTGAGCAGGTGGAGTATTTGTACCGTGGTAGGAGTGCCGTGGAGGTCTCGGGGCCGGGGCCGGAGCCGGAGCTTTGAAACTCTTCGCCGGGCTCTCCGAAGGGCGATTTAACCCGACGGAGGGGTTGATGGTTCGGCTCTTTCCTCCATAGCTGTTCAGCTCTGCGGGTAGCGGCTCTGGTTTGGCCGGCAAGGTTTGACTTTTGTCGATGTGCGAGCTGAGGATGTCGGGAAGGTCGCTCCTGGTCACGGCTACGGGAGCAGTGTTCATGACTTTGGTCTTTCCTCCGTACGGGTTCAGCTCGCAGGGGTTAGCCAGTGCAGGGGGGAGAGTTTTGGGCTCATGGCTGGTCGGAGAGGTTGGAGGTTCATTCTTGGAGGAAACTGGAGGATGGACCACAATAGATTTACCTCCGTAGCTGTTAAGTGCTGGAGAGGTGACTTCAGGCACTGGGTGGGTGGATGCTTTGTTTTCCAAAGGAGGTGGATAGTAGCTGCTCTGTGTGACTGCTGGAGGCGGGGGGTTTATTTGGGGGGTTTTGTCTTCGTTGCTCTTGAGCGAGTCTGTCCGCAGAATCTCTGATTTCCTGTCGACGTGAGTCTGGCTCTGGCGCGGTGTTGTAATATTTGATTCTGGCACTTTTATGGTTTCTGTCGCCGGGGGAACATTTGCCTCCGTAGGTTTGGCTTCTGCACTCGCGAGAGGCTCCAAAGAGCTGCTGCTGGGGACGCCGAGCGACATACCCCCGGACATGGCTCGATTCCTGGTCAGGCCCAGCTTCGACAGGGCCTCCATCCTGGATTTGTCTGGCGCGGGGTCCTTGAAGGAAATGCTGCGAGTGGGAGCATTTCGAGCCTTCTGCTCTGTGGCCTGCTGAGGCTCTTCCTGCAGCAGAGGATGTGACCCACTCAGATTTGCCAGCATCTGTGCCCGTCTCTCATTGATGTTCACGTTACCCAGCGACTGGTTCTGGTTCTCCTTGCTGCCGAGGACCACGTTGATGTTGGCAGGAAAGCGGGAAGGCTTAGCGGAGGTAGGAGGGCCTTGTTTAACAGGAGATTCAGCGCTGTAGCTCGGCGGCTTGTCGGACTCCAGGCTGCTGCGGCGGAGGAACGAGGTGGGATGTAAGTTGCTGGTTGCACCTGCCTGGTTCTCAGCTATCTTCTGGGCGATCAGCACCGGAGTGGGGATGCAGCCCGGAGGGTGGTAGGAGGAATGGCTGTCTGTCGGCCCATAGCTGCCGCTCGGTAGAGGAGGATTGTACTCTGACGGCAAGCTGTCACGCCTTGGCTTTATCTCAAAGTGGCTTTCAGGATTCTGCACCATACTGTGAAAATCTGGGAGGAACAAATTGGAAAATTAAAATCTGGGAAAGACAACAAACCTCCTGGAGTTTTTATTTCCATGAACATCGTCTTGAACATTAGCTTCACTTGTATAAAAATATAGATAAATGTTGTTCCTACCTGGGCTGATGGGATCGAAGACCGACTGTTTGGTCTGCACCAAGTCTGGTTGTGGGCGGACCAGGTCTATGATATCCTGGTCTTTTGGACCCGGATGTCGGGCCAGGAGGGAGGACACGATGGCCCCGGTGTTGGTACTTGAGTTTGGGGCTCCGTCGACCTCTTCGACAGCACCGCCGCTGCTTGTCGAGGTGTTCACCTGCCTGGTTCTCTGGTCGTTCTCATCCAGACTCTCCTCCAATGAGTCGATGGTCTCCTCGAAGAACTGGAGGCACTCCTGCTCCTCCTGGCTCAGAAACCGCAAGGTATCGTCTTCCTGTCAAGGCCAAGAAAGTGAAGAAATGAGCCGACTTGTTTGACTTTGAGGGTGCAGACAAATGTGATCTTCAATCACACATTTTTCAGGGTCAGAAGAAATACTGAAGCTGGATTATCAGATGGCAAAGTGGAAGTACCCTGAGATCCCAGAGGTCCAAAATCACTCAGTTAGCATGGTAAATATGCAGCTTACAACAATGGTGGTAGAGTTTGCAAAATTCTTCGTAACTTTAACTCTTTGATTTCACACAGAGAGCATAAAAGCTGCAGATTTGTATTTACATTTCTCTTCGTCATGTTAAAAAAACCTTCCACTCTGACTTTCTCATACAGTAGTCGTGTGTACAGAGCGAACACAGGCCTGTTTGTTCTTTCATCCCAACCCTCCAAACGTCTTTCCCACCCTGAATTTAGCTCAAATGCCCCTCTCTTCTGTTGGAAGTCTCCCCCTCCCTCCTGTCCTGCTTCACACAGTGCTGCCACTGACAAATGACACAATGGCAGATCCAATGGCAGCACTCGGCGACTATTGATTTTGCTCCACTTTGTGGTCTCTTTCAGTCCTGATAAAGATCAAGTCCACCTATTTGAGCCAAACCACATGGCTGCAGGGTTTAGGTAATCCCCTGTAACAATGTGTAATGGACCTAAAAATAAATAACTGTTGTTATTCAAGTAACAGAGCCACAAAGAGAAACTACTACAATGCAAATTAAGGTATATTATTTTAACCTAATGCTGCCAATTATGCCAAACTTACTCTGGGTTTCAGTCTTATTTGGGAGATTTAAACTATATCCCTAAAAACTCGTAAGATAATTTGGAGATTGAAAGTTTATTCTTGACATTGGCAACTAGATAAAGTTAACACAGGCATCATTTTCAAGCATTTTCTGGAGCTTTCACCACCTCCGAATCTCCACTTAATGATTAAAAGAGTGAGATGCTCCAGAAAACATAGTTAAGTGGGCCTTGATTGATTAATTTGTTGATGAATTGGACAAAACCATTTTAAATGAAGATATAACCTGTTGATTCAGGAGCTTAAGAGGTGCTTGCAGGTGGATTTTGTTAACGTTCAACCGAGCTATGTTTTTTCTCTTATTTCCAGGCTTTATGCTAAGCTAAGCTAACCACATCTTGACACAATTTTTGTACATAAAGGAATAATTTTGGAAACTGTGTACAAAGGTGACAAAAGTTTTGGTTTTGAGGGAACGACTTCTTGTTTGAACTGCGACATCCCAGAGTCGTCGCTTTTACAAGTTTTGTGAACGAACAAGACATAACGTGTTAGTCAGTGAGCTTTAGAGGTGTTTCCAGTCTTTATTCAAAGCTCTTGAACTGTTGTTGAACTGTCGTTTGAAACTCATTCATGGACGGAGACACAGAAGAGCTCATTCAGTGGATTTCCTGTTAAAATAACTAGTTTTTCTTTACAGTGTCGGCACAACACTTACAGTAACATTTCTCACGTAAATGGACGAGAGTGTTCGACAACGGTTTGTTTTGATCGCAGGCTGTGTTTTACTACAATTACAAAACCGCCCGAGCGAAGGAAGCTGCTTATTTGAGCTATTTGAAGGTGGTGACCTTCAGCCGGTGGTTGACATGGCAAACAGGGTTTTGTTGCTGACATCGACCTTGTTTTTGCTTTACACACGGAGAGAGACACAAAGACACCTGCAGCAACACCCAGCTGAAACCAATACGAGATAAACGCCGACGTGCTGGTTTCAGCCGGCGTGAATGATGCTCATTGTCGCGAGGCAGCTCAGGACCTAGAAAACTGCAGGTTAACCGGTTTGGCCGCGTCGCGCGCTGATAATGAATGTCATCCCCAAGGCATGCGAAGGGATTAAGTTGTTAAGCAGGTGTAATTTCTCAGCGTCTGTGATGACTGGGTGCATTGTGTCAACACGGCGCAGAGGGTGAAGTGCAGTTTGAATAATCAGCTGTTCATCTGATATGCTGAGTGTGTTTTCTGTGTTTGAGAGGACAATAGAACAAGACGACTCTTCGCTGCTGGTGACCGACAAATATTCAACTTACAACGGTGCGTTAGTGGTCCAGCGGCCGCCATTAAATTGGCTTTATTTCTTCTAGTTGGTAATCATTTTCTCGTAAAAAGTCACTTAAACATAAAATGATGAATTTCACATAAAATGTTCTTCTACTCTGGAAACTTTTTATTTATTTTTGTTGCTGTAAATGTATAAAAAATATTGTTCTTGTTTCCACTGTTGGATCATCTAATTTATTTTCTGATCTTTATATTTCACTTGCTTTACCTTTTCTTGTTCTCTTGTTATTGTGCGACTTTAAATAATAGTTTGTCCTCCTTGTTTTTGCATGAACCCTTGAAAAAGTTACTTTTTTTGTGAAATGCATGTATTTGCTTTTGTGCAAAGTGTTAAAGGAAAACACTGATTTCACTCTCATTACTATATGAAATATAAAGCCAGCCATCAATTAGCTTAGCTTAGCATAAAGGCTGGAAACAGGGGGAAACTGCTAGCCTGGTTAAGTCTAAAGTTAACAAAGTCTGCATGCCAGCTCTTCTAAATCTCCTTTATAAACATCTTTTATTTTATAAGTGTAGAAACATTTTCAATCTTTGCTGCTTCAGGTCAGATATGATGTTTGAATGATTCTGTTACGGAGTTTAATGGATGTAAAATGTGATGTTTTCACCTCCAAATTGACATGAAAGTATAAAAAAGACAAGTGTTGATTGACTCTGGTGGTTTTGGTAAACTTACGCCCAGCCTGGAGTTTCGCCCAGCGCCCCCGTTGACCCCGTAGTGGAGCTGACGGTTGGCCTGCAGACGGAGGTCCATGGTGCGAAGGTCAGAGGTCAGCTGGAGGTCATGGAGGGCCGGTGTTCCTGAGCGTCACTGCGACAAAACGAGAATCACATCGGGTGTCGCTCTGAAGAATCATCTAACCTGGAGAGTCTGTAGACACAGAAGAAGGGCGAAACGTCAGAGAAGACTTCTTTGGTCCTTTAATGGTTATTTAATGAAACCAGGTGAGAGGTTACGAAGGGAAACGTCTCTTTGGTGAAGCTGTGCAACAACTCAAACATCTGAAACACGACAAGAAGCCTCAGGACACTTTTTTATACGAGGTCACGACCCCAAAAAACAACTTGTTTAACGACTAACAGAACAAAATACCAGAATAAACAGAAGAAATAATACTAAGTAGAAACATAAAGTACAAATACTCCAAAATGAGTGAATGTACTTTAACATGGAGGTGTAATATGTACTCAGTTACTAACTTTACGTGTTTTAAAGTTTACAGCTGAGCAGCATCCCAGCATGGAGACACCTGATGGACCAGTTAACCTGGAACAGGAAGCAGCTAAACAGGCTCCAGAGGCCGAAACCACCGAGTGTTTTAACACCAGCACATTCCTCTGCAACTCCTCTGATAAAAGACCAGAGAGGAAAAGAAAATAAAGTTCCTGAATGAAGTAAAGAAACTGAGCTGACAGGTTGATCGCTGCCATCAGTGCTCCGGTTCAGAAGATTTAGGTCCAATAATTTACCAATAAAGACATTATATTTTTATCCACAGAACGACGGCATCTTTACTTCATTTTACTGTCTTTACATTTCTGCTGGTTTGAGTTTGGGTTTTTATCTTTCAATTAAACAATTAAAGCAACAAAAAAGTAAGTTTTTACCAATTCAAATTTAATTTTAGTGGGATTAACTTTCATATATCAGTGCTGAATTATCCACATTAATATGATATTTATGTTCTTTTAACATAATATGATGATTTTTTAAATATTTTTCTGTTTTTAATGTAAAATAATACATAATTTGTTCAAATCAAACATGAAAAGATTTTAAAAATTGGAGCTCATAGAAGTAATTGAGTTGATTTTCATTTTAATTGAGTCTAATATATTTAATGATACATGTACATGTATCATTTGTACTTCAGAGAAATGTATTTCAGAGAAAATGACAAATAAATTATATTTTCTTCTACATTTGTTCATGCATGTTCATGTACATAAAGCAGAATTGTAATAATGATGTTTACATGTAGAGTAAAGTTATCAGATCATCATAGAAACACTTTAATAACTTCTTGTGAGTTGAAGTAAAAAAAAAAAAAGTCTGTCTTTTCTCAGACTTACCCAACAGCTCCACAGATCAGTCATCATTAAACCAGCAACAGGAAACGTGTTTTTCCTTCAGACAGCTTCAACAGATTCTCTCAGAAAGTCCAGCTGCTCCTGCGCGCTTGGAGAGCTGCTGTGCGTAAAAGCACCGCGGAGCAGCTTTACGCACAAGTTAAAGGCTCCAACAGACTCCACCCACATCCTTCAGGAGGGTGTGTGTGTGTGTGTGTGTTTTCATTCAGGTGTGTGAGTGTGTGTGTTTGGAGGTGACACAGTGGAAAGTTATCTCACACACCCTGCTCGGTTTCACCAGGATGAGTTCAGGAACTGTGGGACACTGAAGCTTCGCCTTTTTTTCCAGATCAGAAACAGGTTCAATGTCAAGTTCACGCACAAGGAAATCACCTCTGCATTGTTGTGCATGACAATTCAAAAAGTAGAACAATACCACTGAAAGAAAAAATAAAACTAGTTCTGTTAAAGTCAGGAACCCTAAATGGAAAAATACAAAGAATTACATAAAAATGTGTAAAATATGTTTTAAAATGAAAAAACAAAGAGGAAGTAATGTATAAATGTGTAAAGTTTAAAGGATATGCACATTTTATAAGAATATCTGCAATGTTTAAAGGTTTTATTTAGCCTGAAATGTTGCCACAACACTAATTTAAGTTGATTTGTGTAAAAATATTTGGAAATTCAAGAAGATACTGTTTGTTTAGGAAAAGTGGACCAACCACAAAAACATAAAAACAAAAGGGCTCCGAGTGAATCCAGTTGCTCTGAAGCAGCGTTGGCTCATGTTACAGATTAAATTAAAATTTGCAGGACTTTTACTTGTAATGGAGTATTTTTATTTTGCAGTTTATATATGAACACATTTTAGTTCATAATGCTGACAAGATTTTACTTTAGAGAAAACTTTTTTTCATAGTGTGGTATTCATATTTTTATTAACGTGAAGCTGATTATCAATTACCAATAAAACTGATTAATTTAAATGATTAATGAATTAATTCAACTGTTAATTAATATTCAAGTCTGTTTGCTGCAGATTTGTTTGTTCTTTTCGCCCCCTGCTGGCTGGACAATAGCAAAGAGGAAATTTTCTTCTAAAAAACTTGGAAAATATCTGTTTTATTTTGTGTGTGAACTTTACTGAAGAGAAATATTAACTTAAGAGAAACTCTGAAATATATTTAACAAAGACTTTTAATGAGAAGTATGTTGAGTCTTCATTTGAATGCAGAAAACCTTGAATTTTAGTAAAGAGATAGTTTAGATGTCTGTATGTTTCATTATGTTTTGTAGCTGTAGTATTTCATATTCACATAAGTGATTTGAATAAGTGACTAATGAATTTCTTCATGTGGTTGTTAGTCAGCCACAGAAACAATAACCGCTCAAGGAATCATTTAGTCAGTGAGTAACTCATTATAAGTCACCTATTATCTCAAGAAATGAGCTCAACACAGACAAAGTGTACAAATATTGTGCAGTGAGTCATGAAAGGAAAATGTATGAAAAATTCTACAAATTATTTTATTTATATCTGTATGACCATTCGCTCCACCTTTACTGATATTCTTAGTATTCACACAGTTTTTAAATCTTCCTCTTATTTTTATATTTCCTAATTGTGACCAGGTACTTGTACTTTAAAGAAGTATTTCCGTTTTACTTTAGTATTTCCCTTTTTTAGTATTTTGTAGTTCTACTCAATTCAGAAGCAAACCTTACACTTTCTATTCAATTTATTCAGAGGTTGAAGAAGTACTCTTTTACTGATGATACCACAGAAACAAAGCAAATATGCCTGCTGATGAATAATTTTAATAATCTTATCATATGTAAATATAAATACAGGTGTGAACAAGTAATGGGAATGTAAAAAGTAAGCAGAGAGTAAACAGTAAGTGTAGCTGTACAGTAAACTTATCTTTTCTTATCTTATCTTATTTTTTATGATGTAGTTTCTAACACTGCCTGGAAAAAATAGTTATAATTTTCCTGTGGTCACTGAATGATCCTCCGGTGATGTAGTTTCCCACTGTCCCTGAATGCGGCTCTGATGGTGTATTTTCCCAGCGGTCCCTGAACGGCCCTCCGCTCTGCGTCACCGTCTCCGGTTCGTCCGTTTGTTTGTTTGACGGGTCGGTTACCGGGAGAGACGCCGACCTGCACCGGCTGCTGCCCCGCACAGAGCTCCGGTGAGTCCCCTACTGATGTACCAGCACCAACACGCCGGTATTGATCATTATTATTACCAATATTATCGGCTGAGTCCGTTAAAATGCAGCGCGGAGGAGCGGCTGCGTCCATTATCGGACACTGATCCGTCTGTCGCAGCTTCTCTTCATTTTCCTCTCAAATAAATGAAACACACTCTTACTATCAGTCTTAAATATCACCTGCTGATATTAAAATCTAATTTAATCAGCACACATCTCTTTAATTGTTGTTATATTAGCGGATTTAGCGAGCTGTGTCCCGTGGCCGATAATGGAAGCTGTGCATTAATCCAGCAGGATGCTAAAAACTGATGCATTTTGAATTAAGATTAAAACAGAAAAAGGTGTTTTAAAATATGTTTCTGGAGCTTTGCATGTTTTATAAGCCAGGTTATTTATGTCTGCCTGACATGAAATCATAAATGCCACCATTCAACCTGAGGCTGAGTCAGTTAGCCGTTAGCTCCACATGTAGCCTGTTAGCCGTCTGTTTACGTTAGCATGCTAACTAGCCGCGGCTAACAAGATGCTAACTGAGCTGCAGCACTGACACAGGTTAATATTTATTATATTTTTATGATTATCAGTTAATATATAACACTGACTTATGTTTATCAAGGATGGAGTAACGAGAAAGTAGAAATGCTGGTCTGAAAAGGTACTCTGTTTTAATCATTTGTTTTAATAATATTTATCAGTGAAATTTAGTTAACATTGGTGGAGGAAGTATTACTGTACATTTATATGGAAGCATTGATACCACAGTGTTGAAATACTCTATTTGCATATATATATTTATGTGTTTTGTGTTTATATCGTATTTTAAGTAAAAGTACTTCATTGATAATGTTGCCTGTGTAAAAGTATGCAAGTATAATCAGAAAAATACACTTAAAAGTATTAAAAGCATTTATTATCTGCAGCAAAATGTCCTTTGTGACTCTCATATTATAAATATACACATGTCAGTGGTGGAGGAAGTACTCGGATACTCAGAAGTATCAGTAGAAATACTTGAAATCTGAAAATGCTCCATTATAAGTAGAAGTGCTCTGCAGTAAAACTACAGGAGCATTTTTCAGTAAAAGGCATTTAAAGAGTTAAATGTATTCACCTGACATGATAATGAGGACGAACAGAGTCGCTACTGTTGGTGTTTAAACTCGCTTTCTGTTTGTCGAAAACACTGCAGGACGTCACCAAAATGAACATTTAATGTCTGTAAAAAAGCAGAAGCACTACGTTGTTAAAATCCTCTGTTAGAAGGAAAAATACTGCTTCAATAAAGTAGGAAAGTATAATATAATAAAGTACATGTATGTCTGTTTTTAATCTGCTGGGTTGTTTAATTTATAACAAAACGGGAGATTTTATGAACTTCTGAGACTTACAGGAGTAAAAGAAGAAAGTGGTGTGACAACAAAATACTCAAAGTACCTCAAATTTGTGCTTAAGTATGTTATTGGTATAAAGATACTCAAAAAATTACAAATAAAAATGATATAGAAAATATTTCCCTCAGAATAAAATAAAACTGAATTAAGTTGAACAAGCAAAGTATCTCAATATAGTACTTTAGTACTTATGTAAATGCTCAGATTATTGTAATGAGACTAAACATCTGTACACAACAAACAAATCAGTAATAAAATAAATTTATTTATTTATTGCAGCTCAAAATAATTCAGACAGTAGAAATAGCAGATGATTATCTAGATTATAAATGAAGCAACGTTCATCACAAGTCTAAAACATAAATATGAAGAGTTTCCATGTCGTAAAACTGTGTGTTGTAAACTCTCGAGTGTGAACCGGCCGGAGTAACCGGATCCATTCGCAGCATCCTTCAGCGTGTCACGTTACCGCGGGCGCTGCAGGACTCCGGTCTCCATGGAGACGGACGAGAGGAGGGGTCGCATAGTGGTTTCACCTGCGGGTTGACTGACAGGTGTGATGCTGTCACCTGTATGTGTGTGTGTGTGTGTGTGTCTTAATATATTTTATCATATCATATCATTTTTTTATCATAATCATAATTTAGCCAATTTCAAACTTTTCTGTCAGGCAGTTCTTTTTTTTTAGCTGTATGTGTTGAATTAATTTTATTACTGACAACAAATCCTACAAATCAAACAAACTATGTGTGAATCGTCTGAAAATACTTGTTAACATCAAGAAAAATGAAGAAAATCACCACTTATCTTTTAACATAAGTCATAACTTTACTTTCTTTTGTTGAGATAAAAAACTAACAAAATATCTCCAAACTATCAGCAAGTTCTTCTTGTTTCAGTCACCTTTCATTAAATCTGCAACGTGAACTCAGGCCAGTTTGGAGATAGATAGATAGATAGATAGATAGATAGATAGATAGATAGATAGATAGATAGATAGATAGATAGATAGATAGA
>JBAJHX010000002.1:1812672-1843411 GCA_037176925.1 Amniataba percoides | reverse complement strand
CACACACACACACACACACACACACACACACACACACACACACACACACACACACACACACACACACACACAGCCGGTGGTCTAGATGGAATTTAAATTTGAATGCGAGTGTGTGTAGTTGGACTTTGTGTGTGTGTGTGTGTGTGTGTGTAATGCTTCACTACATTGCTCATCACTTCGACATCATGTAATATTCTTTATTTAAATGATTTTATTTCCATTATTTTCGGATATTTGTTTTTCATTTAAGATCGAAATACACAACAAATTTCACTAATTTTTATTTCTTCATCTGTTTTGTTTCCTGTTGCCATGCTTTGATTTTACTTTCATGTGTTCATTTGGCGGTTGTTTTTCTGTTGTGTTGTTTTTGTGTGTGTGTGTGTGTGTGTGTGTGTGTGTGTGTGTGTGTGTGTGTGTGTGTGTGTGTGGAAGGAGCTTCTGTTGAAGGATGAGGAGTGTGAGAGGTTGTCTAAAGTCAGAGACCAGCTCGGCCAGGAGCTGGAGGAGCTCACCGCCAGTCTCTTCCAGGTCGGTCCGCCTCCCCTCCGTCTGTCCGTCTCCTCTGCTTCCTGTTTCCTGTTTCCCTTCCTCCTGAGGCAGCGGCAGACAAACCGGACAGAAAAAATGCAAATGATGACACAGCGGGAGTTGTTGCTCTCTTTTTTTGAGTAACGTCCTCGTAATCATTTCAAATCAGAGCCGTCAAGTTGAGAAATCTTTTAGTCTTATTTTGCTCAATGCACAGAGCTTTTGTGACTTTAAAGTGACTTGTCACTCCTACGTTGTTTATACATTCATATATCTGCCTTATTTAACTATTTATTGACCACTTTACAGCCGTATTTGATTGTGGAACAAAATAATAATTAAGCTTCATGTGTTAATCATCAGATATGAATTATTACCACCATTAGATTTTCTTCTGTGCAAAGAATCCTAATATTCCTGAACTGTAACACACACATCTTTGACTCGAGGACGTCTCCAAAGTTAGCCTGCTGTCACAAAACAAGGATGACATAAAGTTGAACCAACCACAGAGATGCTGATCAGCTCAGATTGATCTTTTTTATTGATCTTTTTGAGTCTCCACATTTCTTGCCGTTGCGTTCGATGATTTGACTCCAGGAAACAGACTGAATCTGTCCATGTGGCCTCCACAACATGTCGTTCTTTCCTCTTCGTGTTCCTCCTCTTTGTTCTCGTCTCACTTTTGCCTTTTTCCTCATAGACGGTGCTGGGACTCTTATCTGTGTCTGTGTTTTCTGTGGTCTGTATTCATGTGTTAAGCATCAGTTTCACCTGGAGGCTTTACTTTATGTTACTATTATTATTATTTTAAATGCATTTATTTTAGAGCCAACTGTCCTTTTTAGTACATATTGAGCTTGTGTTAGATGTCGCTTCACTTTCAGAATCAAACCTAAATCCCAAAACACACACTGAGTGAAGAAAATGTCCAAAAATATCAAATTATGTTTGTTTGTTTGTTTTTCCCAGGAGGCCCACAAAATGGTCAGAGAGGCCAACGTCAAACAGGCAAACGCTGAAAAACAACTGAAAGAAGCCCTGGGCAAGGTGACACTGAACACACTCTGAACACACTCTAAACACACTCTGAACACACTCTGAAAACACACTAAACACACACTAAACACACTCTGAAAACACACACTAAACACACTCTGAACACACTCTGAACACACTCTGAACACACTAAACACACTCTGAACACACACTGAACACACACTAAACACGCTTTGAACACACACTGAACACTTTTAGCACAAGTTTTTAGATCACGTTAAAGTACGAGGATGTCACTTGTTAAAAATTAATAGATAATCACATTTCTTTACTTGTTGGTCTAAAAGTCACTCAGAGAATTTTTGTCCAGTTCATA
Organism: Amniataba percoides; assembly: GCA_037176925.1. Taxonomy (NCBI): domain Eukaryota; kingdom Metazoa; phylum Chordata; class Actinopteri; order Centrarchiformes; family Terapontidae; genus Amniataba; species Amniataba percoides. The sequence goes on along the minus strand of JBAJHX010000002.1, from coordinate 1,841,505 downwards.
ATCAGTCGGAAACTCTTGATGTCTCCTCCTCGTTTTTCAGATTGACGTCCTCCAGGCGGAGGTTCAGGCTCTGAAGACTCTCGTGCTCTCCTCCCCCACCTCCCCTCTGGGCGAGCTCCCCCCTGCAGGAGCAGGTGGAGGGAAGACTCCCTTCAGGAAGGGTCACAGCAGGAACAAGAGCACCTCCTCTGCCATCTTGGGGACGCAGCCCGACCCGTCGGCCACGCAGCCGATCGTACGGGAGTGCAGAGAGGTAGAGCTTCAAACACTGTTGATCTGTGTGTGTGTGTGTGTGTGTGTGTGTGTGTGTGTGTGTGTGTGTGTGTGTGTGACTGCGTGACTGCGTGACTGCGTGACGCTGACGTGTTGGTGCACGTGCAGGTGGACAGTCAGCTGTTCAGCGACTTCAAAGCGTGGAAGGAGGAGCCGACGCTCGACCGCGACTGCTGCTTCCTGGAGAGAGTTTACCGCGAGGACATCTACCCCTGCCTCACCTTCAGCAAGAGCGAGGTACAGACACAGATTTAAAATGTTATATATTAACATAGATTTACTATTTTTACATTTCCTATATATTAATTTGCATCACTTAGATTTAGAGAGTCTTTACAGAGGACTGCTCATGTTTTGTCCCATCACTGAAAATAATACAGAAAAGAATATCATAATGTTTTCAATGAAAACTTCCTGCACCTGAACATTATTGTGAAGTGAAAGTTGTAAATCTAATCTCGTCTTTTGTCCCTCAGTTGGGTTCGGCCATCTTGGAGGCGGTGGAGCAGAACACGCTCAGTGTGGAGCCGGTCGGTTTCCAGCCGCTGCCCGTGGTCAAAGCCTCGGCGGTGGAGTGTGGAGGACCAAAGTGAGACCACACACACACACACACACACACACACACTGTCTCTCTCTTTCTCCTCTCCATCGAGCTTTCACTCCTTCATCATCATCTCTCCATCTTCCCTCAATTTCCTCCTCTAGTGGGCGAAGGGCCGAGCTCGTCACGTGAGTCTGACTCTCTCTCTCTTTCTGTCGCTCTCTCTCTCCCATCAGCATTTTTAACCCCCCCTCAGTTGCCCCCTCTCGACCCCGCCTGGCTCTTCCCTGCTAACTCATAATAAACCTTCCTTCAGTCCGTCCGTCTGTCTGTCCAGGTTTATCAAAGCGATCCTGATGAGACGGACCTTGATAAATATTTATCCTCTTTCCTTCCTTCCTTCAGTCCTTCCTTGCTTCCTCGAGTCTTAGTATTAGTTTATTAGCATTTTTTGTTTTAGGATTTTTAGCAGAAAAAGGTTTTGTCATGTTGAAACAAAAACTAAAACATTTCTCTCTGTTTGTTTGTCTCTGATAGAAAATGTGCCCTGAGCGGTCAGACCAAAACCTGTAAGCACAGAATCAAGTTTGGGGATTCGTCCAACTATTACTACGTGTCTCCCTACTGTAGATACAGAGTGAGTGCACACACACACACACACACACACACGCAACATAATATTAACTAACATCTCATTTCTTCCCACTGTCCTGTTTTTTCACTGTGACATCTGCAGCAAAACAAGAAATGCATCTTTTACAAAATGTGCAAAACTGTGTTTTTATTTTGTGTCTTTTCTAATCAAGTTTTTTTAAAAACTGTAGCATTTGTTTCCTAACAGAGGATGGCTTTCATAAGACAACAAAACGAAGAGTTTAGTTTGTGGAATCTTAGATGAGAAGTCAAATTTCATCTTCAGTTTATTTGACGTTTCATCAGATGTTTGTTTAAATCAAACTTGCTCATCACATCCTGGAAAACCCAGATTCAACAGAGATCAGTCGGCCTCCTCTGTCTTTTTAATAATGACCTTAATGAGATTTCTGTGAGGAAAAGATGTCTGATGGAGCTCAACACGAAGCTCCAGTTAACGAACAAGATTCAAAGAAATGTCCTCACTTCTTTGTCTGCTTTTCTTCTCAGATCACAGCAGTGTGTAATTTCTTCACCTACATTCGCTACATCCACCAAGGGCTGGTCAAACAGCAGGATGGTGAGACACACACACACACACACACACACACACACACACACACACACACCCCCACCTCTAGTCCTCTAACACTCTCTACCAACAGACATTTATACTTAAATGTTGATGCAGTATGTGTGTGACTCTTGTTAATGTGTTAAATGTGACTTTCAAACACCACCAGACTTTTTTTAAACATCTTTTCTGATTCTAATTTTTCATGGTTAGAACGAGGAATGTTCAGAAACAGCGTTTAATTCTTGAGTTTAGTTCCTTGAAATTTGCAGTTCCTGGAAGCTTCTGGCTGAAACCTTTTTATAGTGTAATGTTTGATCATTTGACCTCTTGGCATCAAACCACTTGAGAGACTGAACAAATCGTATAGACATCTGAAACCGACCCTGTTTTATCGTTAAATCTTAAACAATTAATACTTTATGTTTTTATTTTAACATCTTATTTTATGAAGTAACTAAAACATATAGCTGTTAATATGTTTAGTGAAAAATACAATATTTACCTCCCAGAAATATAAAATAGTTTTTTTTCCAAGATGAATTCAAGCTTTTGAATTCATCTTGCTGCTGACTGAAGTTTCGTCATGTCAGGTAACGTTAGGTGAAACACTGCAGCCTTTCACCACAGGGGGGGCGCTGAAGTCAACATGAAAAGATCCTGTGTGACCTGCCGTCTCTCTCCTCTGTGCTTCCAGCTGAGCAGATGTTCTGGGAGGTGATGCAGCTCCGACGGGAAATGTCCTTCGCTAAGCTCGGCTACTACAAAGACCAGCTGTGACTGACGGACAGCCCCGCCCTCCAATCACAGCAGACTCTGCCCTCAAGCCCCGCCCCCTCCCACTGCTCCTGGTCCTCCTCCTCCTCCTCGTCCTCTTCTGTGTGTGAGTGTGTTTTTGTGTGTGAGAGAATAACTGGTCGTTTTCAATCATCACAGAAAAGATCGAAAGACGTGACGTCTGTTGTCGTTTCTGATTTGGAGTTTTGGTCGGTTTCTGTTCAAAATTGACTTCCTCTGTTGAAACGTGTAACACTCCAACGTATCGAGACAACCGACAGGAAAACGAGAAGTTAAACACTGACAGATGTTGAAATTTAAACCTGTCTGAGGAGCTTTGTCCTTTTCTTGTTTTTTCCCCGTAAAATAAAAAGCAACTGGGCTGAAATAAATCGTATAAATTCCTCAGTTAAAGACAATTTTCTGGACAGATAATGATTTGAGCCGCAGTCAGAAGGAAAACATCTGAGATTTAGAGAAAATAGTTAAATATAGAAAGACATTAACTGCGTCGTTTAACAAAAATATGATAAGATAGTGGCGATAATTAATTTTACAAAACTGTTTCAATACTTTAACATTTTAAAAGGACAGTTGTAATATTTCTAAATATTTGTTTTGATGCTGCTTTCACTTTTGCAGGTAAAAAAATGTAAATTTACTTTTTCATTGAAACAGTTTCATGATTTGTTCTTTATAATGTGACTGTATTTGCAAAATGTTAACTTTTCTTCTCAAAATGATTATTTTTTTCTGTCAAATTTGGACTTTGGTTCAAAAGACAGCTGCTCATCGTAAGTCTATGACTAAACGCTCAAAGTAATTCAAAAACTTCATCTTCAAAATGGACTTTTTTCGAAACTGTTTAGAAATTAGACTATTATTTAACTTTAATTAGATTTATTTTCATGAACTATTAAAACTATTCGAGAAATATCAGATGTTTTTCCAAGCCGTGGCCTTTTTGCTCCGTCAGTCAGTCAGGTCGTCCTGTTGAATCAGAAAAAGACGCCCACCAGTTCAATTGAAGACCAAATAATCAATTATTGTTTACAAAACTGTGTTATAAGCTTCTATTATATTTAATTTTAGTTTGTAGCTAATGAAGAAAGCAGCTTGTTAATTTAAGGAAGTAGAGTTGAATGCAAAGATAATCAGAAGATCACGAGAACAAACTTTATTCTGAAGCCCCGTTCAGACTGATTTTAAACACTAACGACAACAAGTTTGTGTGTTGGCTCCATTAAAAATCTGCCAAATTATGCGTCAGCAGCTTGTCTTTGCAGCGTTACTGAAGAAATTCTAAAAATGTGACGATTCTCAGGCAAGTTCTGAACGTCAAATATGAACTAGTTATGGTAAATGTAAAGCTATAAATGCTAAATTTCCCACCTCCTTGTGTACTATCAATGTCATCCGAATGGGGCTTTAAATATTTATCTATCTGTAAAGTTTGTCTCTGTAGGCAGAAAAACACTTTATTTATAATTTCTTTCAGAGTTTATTGTGATTATTTTGTCTCGTGGGTGGTTTCAGACATCGGTGAAGCTTTAGGAGAAAAACACTACATTTACATTTTCTGCTGTTTAAACGCGACACGATGCATCTTTAGATACTTTTGACAAACGGAAATCTGCGGGGAACTGTCCTTTAACAGCTCCTGCTGTTTTCAGCCTGCTGTAAGTAACCAATCAGGAAGTGTGTAGATAGTAAGCTGTGTGTGTGTGTGTGTGTGTGGGGGGGGGGGAGTGTGTTTGTATGCCTGGTGTTGTGTAAACTTTATAAATGTTAATTTAAGCCTGATTCCTCTGTCTCTCTCTCTCTCTCTCTCTCTCTCTCTCTCTCTCTCTCCTTGCTCTCATTCAAAGTCAGTGTCACTCTCCCGGTTTGGTTTAGTGCCTTTTCTCTCAGACACTCTGAAATAAAAACAGTAATACCTCTGGAAACCCGCTGCTCTCTGTGGACTCTGTTTCACACCTCACATGCCATAACAACACCTAGTCAAAGGTCAAAGGTCAACACAGTCAGGTGAGACGTGCAGCTCACTCACACTCTGTCAGGTTGGATTATTTTTGGGGTTCAATTTAATCGGAAGTTGTTGTCAGTTAAAGGTTTCTTTCCAGAAAATGTGATATAAGTACTTAATATATAGAGTGAAATAGATACACTGCCGATAGAACAAGATAGAAATAAACAAGATCTATGTATATATATATATATTCTTTTTTCTCATTAGTTTTGTGGATTTTTTCCAGTGCAATTTTGCATACTTTTTATTTACACCGTACGAATGCGCATTGTGTTCTGCGTCCTGATTGGCTAGGGTTAGGGTTAGTATGTATGTATATATATATATATATGTATGTATATATACGTGTATATATGTATGGTTGTATGTGTGTGTGTGTGTGTGTGTGTGTGTGTGTATACATATGTATATTTGTATATATGTATGTATGTTTGTTTGTGTATATATGTATGTATGTATGTCTATATGCATGTATGTATATATGTATACATATGTTTGTATGTATATATATGTGTATGTGTGTATGTGTGTGTGTATATGTATGTATGTGTGTATATATGTATGTATATACACTTAAGTATATATATGTCTGTATGTATGTCTTTGTATGTATATATGAATGTTTGTATGTATGTATACATACGTGTACATATATGTATGTATATGTATTTGTATGGATGTATGTATGTATGTATGGATGTATGTATATATATGTTTATATGTATATATGTGTGTATATATGTCTATGTATGTATGTGTATATATGTATGTATGTACATATGTGTATGTATATGTATATATGTATGTATATATGTGTATACATATGTGTGTATATATTTATGTATATATGTGTATGTATGTGTATATATATATATGTCTATATGTATGATTATATGTTTGTATTCGTATATATGTATGTATATATGTGTGTATATATGTATGTAGGTATGTGTGTGTATACATGTGTGTATGTATGTTTGTATTTATGTATGTAGGTATGTGTGTGTGTGTGTGTGTATGTATGTGTGTATATATATGTATGTAGGTATGTGTGTGTTTGTATGTATGTATGTAGGTATGTGTGTGTATACATGTGTATGTATGTGTGTATATATGTATGTTGGTATGTTTTTTTATGTATGTATGTGTGTGTATGTTTGTACGCATGTATGTTTATCTATATATGTATGTAAATATGTGTGTATATATGTATATAGGTATGTATATGTATGCATATATATAAGTATGTATATTTACATATATGTATGTATATAAACATGTATGTATATATGTATGTATGTTTGCTTATACATGTATATACATGTATGTATGTGTGTTTGTATGTATGTTTATATGTGGTTATCTACACATATAAATACATACATATATACACACATACATACATACATGTGTATATGTGTGTGTATATGTATGTATGTTTGTAGGTATGTATGTATGTATATATGTATGTTGGTACATATGTATGTATGTATGTTTGTATGTATGTTTATATGTGTATATCTACACATATAAACATACATATATACATACATATATACACACATACATACGTGTGTATATATGTATGTATATATCTGTGTGTATATATGTATGTATATACATGTATGTATGTATGTTTATATGTGTATATCTACACATATAAATACAAACATTATATACACATACTTACATACATGTGTATATATGTATGTATGTATATATGTATGTACATATGTATGTTTATGTGTATATGTATGTATATATGTCTTTGTACGCATGTATTTGTGTGTATATATGTATGTAGGTATGTGTGTGTATGTATGTATGTTTGTATGTATGTATATAAGTATGTCTGTATGTATGTTTATATGTGTATATCTACACATATAAACATACATATATACATACATATATACACACACACATACATACATGTGTATATATGTATGTGTATATGTATGTATGTATGTTTGTGTATATACATGTGTATATATGTGTGTATATATGTATGTATATGTATGCATATATATGTATGTATATACACATGTATGTATATATGTATGTATGTTTGCGTATACATGTATGTTTATGTGTATATCTACACATATAAATACAAACATACATATATACACACATACATACATGTGTATGTATGTGTGTGAATACACGTATGTATATGTGTATGTATGTATGAATATATGTAAGTATGTGTGTATATATGTATATCTATGTATGCATGCATATATTTGTATATATGTATGTATGTATGTTTATATGTGTATATCTACACATATAAACATACATGTATGTACATATGTATGTGCATGTATGTATCTTTATGTGTACACAAACATATATATACACACATATACATACATATATAAATACATATATACACGCATACATATGTATGTATGTGTATATTTGTATGTATGTGTATATGTGTACACATATAAACATCTGTACACATATAAAGAAACATACATACATATATAAATATGTTTATATGTGTGTGTGTGTATATACATATACATATGTAGTGAAACATTGATGTATGAAACATTGCAAAAGTTCTTCTTTAGTGTTTATTTTCCCCTTTTTTACTGGTGAAAAGACACAGGTTATTCTTCATGGTGATCAGAGACTCTCAGGCACTTAGGACACATATTAATACAGGGAGCATGTCTGTTGTTTATCCAGTAACAGCTGACAGATCACTCGAATGTCTTAGAAATCTGTCTCAGCTCACATGTTCAGATTAATCTTGTGCCTCGCGTTGTTCGTCAGTCTTATCGTGGCCACATGCCCCACGCCATGCCGGGCAGGATGAGCGCGATCAGCACGGAGGAGAAGAGATTCACAGCGTTGTTGTCCAGGATTGGTTTTCCACAGATCCGTCGGGTGGTGGCAGATTCGTAGGACACCACCTTCCCGATGCTCGAGTCGAAGCCTGAAGACGAACAGAGGAGAGTCTTCAAATCTTCAGTTTATTCACAGAGAAACTGTATTTTTTTTGTTCTTCTGTGGAAACCAGCGCAAAACATTTTCACAAAGCTTGAAACAAATTTACATTTCAGAAAACAAATTAACAAGATGAAAAACACTTTTACAAACTCCGAGACAAATTTACAAGCAGCGAAACACTTTTACAAGTTCCAAAATCAACCGGAAAGGGAACGTACCAACTCCGTGGATGACCCGGAAGTGATAACGGGAGCGGCCAATTCGAGTTGTTGTTGTGTTTGGAGTTCATGATGTTGGTTGAAGAAGAAGAAGAAGGAGGAGGAGTTCATGGTGAACTCCGCCGTGAACTCCAAACACAACAACAACTAGAATTGGCCGCTCTCGTTATCACTTCCGGGTCATCCACAGAGTTGGTACGTTCCCTTTCCGGTTGATTTTGGAACTTGTAAAAGTGTTTCGCTGCTTGTAAATTTGTCTCGGAGTTTGTAAAAGTGTTTTTCATCTTGGTAATTTGTTTTCTGAAATGTAAATTTGTTTCAAGCTTTGTGAAAGTGTTTTGCACTTTGTAATTTTGGTTTGAACCTCTCGGCCACCGTACTGGAACCGAGTTATTTTATTATTAAATTATTTACTCTCACAGTCATTTTTTTTCTGATTTGTCAATCATTAATTGAGGATATTAAATGTCAAAAGATGATGTCTGCAAATGTTCAATCACAAGATCTTCAGTGTCTAATATAAAAAACAAAGAAAAGCTGCAAATATTCTCATTTGTGAAGCTTTCAGCAGAGAAACTTTTGCATTTTTTCCCCACTACTTTTGCCTAAAAAATCATTTAAACCAATCTGACTACAGATTAACTTTCTACCAACATCCTCCCAAACGAATCTTGGTTTTAAATTAGAGACTTTATTTTGTTGATCTGGCTCAATAATGAAATTCAGAGCTTGCGAAGCTGTTTTATAAACACTGTTTACTTCTAAACAAATGATAAAACTTATCTTTATGTAGAAAACAAACATTATATAAACGTCTCTGTCATAAATGAGCTTGTTAATCAATGAAGCTTCAGGTGGTGTGCTGCACATAATCAGCCAGTAGAGGGCAGCTCTGCTTTGATCGATCACTTTAACACATTATTATTGTTCTGTTAACATTTTGACAATAAAGTTGTAATATTTCTTAATATTTGTTTGATGCTCCATCACCATCATTTACTGGACTGTTACCATATTTGAGCTAAAATATAAAGTTAACCAATTATTTTAAAAAACCTGTTGATGATCTAAATCATTTTTAGGAAAAATATATAAAAAACACAAAAGTTTCAGCCTCTCATTTGTAAATATTTGCTGGTTTTCTGTGACAGTGAACTGAATTTCTTTGAGTTTTGGACATATTTATAAAAATCAAATCCATAAAAACATTTGCTCAGACATTTTTTAGACCAAGAGGATAACCTGCACACTGATCACGGCGTCAGTTAGTCGCGGCGTTAACTCGTACCTGAGTACTGCATGTGAGCTCCGAGGAAAGAGTCCAGCATGGATCCCAGCAGGCCGGCCACGCCCGCGTACACCATGATGGGCCACTGAGGGTCGGCCAGGTGGAGGTCGCTGACCAGCAGGAGCTGCGTCAGGAAGTAAGCCACGCCCACACAGAGCCCGCCCAGGAAGCTGGCGACCAGTCCGACGGGAGTAACTCCTCCGTTTGTTCCTGCAGGGAGAGAGCAGGATGAGGAAAGATTTTCTAATGTTCAATATCTGTGTCTCTAATCCTGAAATGAGCCGAAGATCCAACTACTGACACTTAATCAGTTTGAAATCAGTAATATTAACGTAAATATATTACTCAAATATTCATATTCATCAGTCACTTTGATGCTGTAACAGATAAGTGAAAGAAGATGTTCAGTTAAACAAAAGTTTTGCAAACAATTTCTGACAAATGCAGCAGAATTTCATTTCACACATCTTTCATCACTGTCAGAACTTTGCGCCTACATTACCCACAATGCAACTCAACAGCAAGGATGGAAGAATTGTATTTACCTAAAAAGAAACCTTCACTCACTACAGCGTTATTTTTAGAGACCGCAACATCTCACCTGTTAAATGTGTAGAAATGACTAATAAAGAGTTTAAAATAAAGAACATTTGACGTTTAATGACTTTTAAGCCGTAACTTACAAACTAAACTAAGTATTTGATGCACTTCATGTTCAGTATTTACACTCAGGATGATATTACAGGACTAATTAATGATAAAAAAAATAATTATAAGTTTGTTGCTGCTGTTTACTCATCAAATCAGCTCACAAATCATTAAAAACGTCACATTGTGCATCTCTGGTTCGTCTCCTCGCTCAGTTTCTGGATCAAAAGCTGAACTTCTCTTTGGCGTCTCACCTGCCGGGACTTCTTTCCAGGTGGTGATGAGCCTGGGCTGTGATTGGCTGAGGACGGGCCCCACCTCCGACGCCCAGGTGTCTCCGGCGCTGCAGGCGAGCGCGCCCAGTAAAGAGAGACACATCCAGGAGGCGGAGTACTGTTTGCTGAAGTCAATGGGGATCTCACCTGGACCCACCTGAAACACCACCCACATTTTTCACAGTCAATAAACTTTATCTTATCTGCGGATAACAGAAACTATTTTGATCATGAGCAGGTTTTTTTTTATTTCAGATGGATAAAAGTGTGTTTACCTCGATCATGTAAAGTAGTGCCAGCTCTGTGGGAACTCCTCCGTTACAGAAGACCTGAATCCAGTTCCTCTGACCCCCTGAGACAAACACACACGTTAAGAAATTTACATTTTTAATCTGGATTAAAAGCACCTTTCGCGCCTCTCACCTTCTTTGTACTCTGCGTCTATTTTCTTCTTCTGCGCTCCTCCCCAACGGGTCAGTTTGGAGGAGGTGATGAAGAAGGCGAGCAGCGCTGCGAAGAAGCTGAAATTCGCCATCGTCAGCACGAATCCGACCAGGAGAGCTGAGAAAGAAAAAAAAAACACACTTTAATGAGATATTTTTCACCTTAAGAAGTTAATAACTTCAATCACCTCAAAGCTTTTAAATGCAACCAGTAAAATTGGGCCTCATGCAAAAACTTTTTCTAATTCTTATCTTTCTTTCCTTTTTTTTTTTGTTGGTATGATGTGCAAACTGGCCCGTGTGAAAATGTTAATTGCACCACTTTTGCATAATTAAGTCATCATGAAGAGCCTGGTTACACTTCCTGTTTATGAATTAATCTTTAAATATATTGTAAACATAATTACCACGTGTAGACTTTTACACTCAAAATAGCTTCAAAGTAAAGTGGAAAACTTCGCATGAATCCTGTCAATTGTTTTCCTGCTGAAGAGGAAATTCAGAAACGAGGACGTTCGTGTCTAAAAGCCTCTTCGGTTCTTGGCTGCGGTTCGTTGTTCTCGTGTTCCCAAACTTCCTCTAAAAACCTGCTAGTGAACCATTTAACGTCATCTTCTCTATTTTCGTGTAGAGTAGATTCACGCACGGAAAATCGATTGATTTTGGCGGATCAGGCCACAAAGATATTTTCTGTCCTCCACAGTTTCTCTCAGGCCAAGATGTCACCCAAAAAAACAAACAAAAAAGTTGTGAGTCACATTTCCAGCGTCATCACATAAAAAGTTTTTCTTGGATTTGATCGTGTGATTAAAATAAGTCCGTTTTATGATGTAACGCATTTGAGAGAAAATGTGACCGAAGCTCCGAACAGAAATCAAATGTTCGCTCTCTTCTGAAAACCGATGTTTAACTACATCAGCTGCTCACATTAAACTCTGAAAGCTCAGTGGACAGGATAAAGGTGCTGTTATTTATTTGGAGTCAGACAAAGATTAAACACTAAAGTTCAACCGTTCATTGAAAAAAGTTGAAAAAGTTCACAGAGTCGGGCTGAAACGTGTCCAGTTAAACGTGCCGTCTTAATCCGTTTGGGATCTTTCGTTTCGCTTGACTCGATGTTGACACCAGATTTGAGTTTTCGCAGAAGCCTGGAAAGTTTCAAGGACGTGGATCTAATGATGAATAAAAATGACTCCTCTGATTGATGATTGCAAGATTGTCACAAGATCACGGCAAATTTCACGCCACAAAATTAAGTTAAATGCAAATCTTTATCCTCAAACTGTAGAGAATAAACAGAAAAATTTTAACAGTCTGAAAAACCCCTTTTCTTCAGTTTTGGCGCCCTGTACGTGCCTTGGCCTGAAGCTATAAAATGTTAACGCGGCGTGTCCATTTCCTAAAACTGTTTCAAGACGAGGGACTTTCCTTCAGTCCGAAGATTTGACGTTCGAATCTTCTCAGAAGTCCAACCAAGGCAGACTTTCTGTGGTTTTAGCAGATCTGGACGCCTATATGTTTAAACCTTTGAATAACTTTTGAACAAAGGACACTCCTTATTTCTTTATTTTTAAGTCTGCACTATCCGGTGTGTAACACTGAGTGAAATTCGAGACCTGTAAGAATTCAAGATCGTCTTTGTGAGCAGTGAGGCTGAAAACCAAAACAATGAAGTAAAAGAGCTGAATCGGGTCATAAACCTCTGAGAGTTCATCACTACAAACACGTTCTTTCATTTTCGAACAGCAAATAAAACTTACTTGACTTTTATCTTGGGGTAAATCAATCAGACACAATGAGGCAAGAAGATGTTAAATAAAGGCTAAAAATGAAATATCACAGACTTTTAAATAAATAACCACCTTTGGGTGAAACTTTTTTATGTTTTAACCACACAAATTCCTCTCAGATTAAATCAACTTTCTCTCATTTTTAACAATCTTTCAACAGTTCCACCTTTCACATTTTCTTTGAAAACACCTCTCACCTGCCAGAGCTCCCGACCAGTCCAGACTGCGACGCTTCAGCGCTCTGACCGTCAGCACCAGAGGGACCAGGATGGAGAGCAACCATCGCCACGGTGACACGGGCTGCAGTGTGCCTGTAAACACACACATGCAGAAACGCCATCATAATCACTGTGATTATGGATTCTTAGAAAGTAGCACAAAACATCTTTTCAGTTTTTCCACATGAAAAAAGAGGCCGTATGAGCGCAGCGTTCAGCACGTACACTAATCTTCTCACTGGTTTCTTTACAGAGACAAAACACCAACAGACAACATGCTGTTCAAATGACGGATTTATCAAGGTCACGCCCACGCAGGAAATATACTTTTTAAACCACAGCTAAAAAAAAAACCCAAAAAACAAACAAACAAAAGAAAATCTTCATTTAGAGAATCATCATTTGGTTGGATGCGGTTTAAAAGACATTTTTCAGAATAATCTTGAAAAGGTTTCAATCCACAGAGAAGCAGAGAAACTTCTCACCGTAATAAGTGCTGATGGTGAGCGAGAGCACCCAGAAGAAGAGCGACAGTGCCAAAGTGGCACACAGCACGATCATATCGGTCATCATCTTCACGTATTCCTTCATCAGCACGTCATTTTCAGAGCTCATCCTGACGGACACGCTGACCTGCAGGACAGACGACACCAGAGTTTACGTCATTTCTATCAGCAACGATCAAACTGATGAATCTGATTAAAAAAACAGTCACACAGTCCTGAAGAAGCAGATTATTATTATTATTTCTGAATGTTAACTTTGATAGCATCTTGTTAAAGTCTGAATATTTGAAAAGACACTTTCAATCATCACTTCTATTGTTTTGCTGTTCAAGGCGTTTCTTTCAGCAGCCAGTAACAGCAGAGTTTGAGCAGCGGGACTTTATTTAAACGCCTCCTGCTCCTCATATCGACCGAGGAAAGAACGTACAGGAACAACAGGGAAACACTTTCTGTGGAAACACAAAGACGTATCTGATGTGAGGCCCGACCGTAAGCTTCACAAAGTGCTTCTGCCGCAGAACGACGACTGCATAATGTGGTTCCCTCACATCAAAAGTGCATCAGAAGGGACCTTTCAGCAGCCGTAATGAGCACGAGGAAGTAAAATATCTTAAAAAGTTCACATGGCAGCTTGATCCTTGATTATTACTGATTATTCATTTTATTTAGAGCATTCAGGACGAAGTGAGCAAAAAATTTACTTCGATCCGTCTGTAAAATAAAACTTTTTCTGTTGCTGCTGAAAAATTTCCACCTTCTGTCTCTGATTTTAACTGTGGAGCTCCTCAAGGGTCAGTCTTGGGTCCGTTACTGTTTCGTGTTTCATCACCTCATGTCATTAATCAAAGCAGTCACTGGACTTTCAGACTGTGTAAGACTGCAGTGTATTCTTAAATATTTTTTAATCAAATGTTGGTATAAAGGATTCAAACAACTCTGTTTAATGAGCAAGAAGGTTGTCGGTCATATTTTTTCAGCTTAAATTAATTAAAAAATAAAATTAAGTCATTTTTACTACTCTGGCTTCGCTCAATTGCCTTCAACAATCATATATCTCAAATCTTAACCTCCATTATGATTATAAAATGTATTATTATGTAATATTTACTGTGGACCATTAAAGACCATTAAGACGCTTAAAAACAGCTGAGATTAAATCTAAAACTGATTTTAAGTCTCTTACTTAAACTTTCTTTTCCAAAAAAAGCTTTTATCTCTGTGTGAATTGTATTTCCTAGATAATAAAATCATTTGAGCAAACCATATTTTTTCTGTATTCATAATTTACTAGTAGTGTTTTGCTGTATTTCATCTCTCTGTGAAGCGGTGTTGTAAAATAATTAATAAAGCCCAAACACCTCCTTAACGCTCTGATGTTGTCTGCATTTATACTATATTTATTTCATTTATTATTATATATTTATTTATTTTATTCTACAATAGCTGATGCCAGCATCAGGTTTGTGTGGCTATAGCTTTACATTGCATGAATACTGTAAAAATGGATTAACTATGCTGAAGAATGCGGATTATATTGTTAATACATCACAACAAAATGCACAGTAACGAAGAGACAATGCAAAATGGGATCCAGTTAATGTTGTAAATAACACATTTTGGTACCTTTATTCAACATTTTAATGGAGATTAACTCATGAATTTAAGCGTTAATGTCATTTATTGGGTGAACTCACCGCTTTTATCCAGGGCCATCATGAGTTACTCCCCTTCGACCCAACGACGATAAATTAGCGATATTTACACTTTCTTGAGATTAAATTCAGTTTAAATGTCTCTTTTTTAACGTCGGGTGAAAGGAAGTAGCTTCCCCCAAATATTTACGCTAAATAAACGATTAATATTTAAGAAAACAGTGAGATAAACGAATTAAAACAACCGCTCTGCGTTCGGCACCGCAGGTGAAGGAGTGACCGGAACAATTTCATTAACGGACCGACTTCCGCAAACAAACCGTCGACTTCTCTTAAAGAGACAGTAACACAGAAAATACTCATTCAAGTGCAGAATGTATTTGTACACAATTTGAGACAAAAATCGCTTTTAAAATCGCTTTTTAGAAGAACACACTGTCTTTAGTGTTTTTAATTTATTCTGAGCTTTGGTGCCGGTTTAAATAAGCACTTGGCTCCATGTCTGCACATTTTTTGGAAAAGAGGTGTTTATTAACACCGTGATGTAATTTTGTTGGTGGAGCTTAAAGTTTGTTTACATGAAGGATGAAGTCTTCTTGGCTGTTTTTTTAGTAAGAAGTTAACATTATTACCTTTTATTCTTCAAAATATAAAAATTGGCTAATTAGTATATTACAGTAAATCAAAAAAAAAAAAAAATGCCGCCACACTTGCTGAATTTCCTTATAATTCAACTAGATTGTTGTTTTTATTTTTTGGGTTATGTAAAAATGTTAAAATTACTAAACAGTTAAAGGTGCAATGTAATCTGTGGAGTGTGAACATGAGGAAGTAATAATGATGTTTTTTTTTTTTTATTTTGGAAGAATGAATCCAACCTAAGACATTTTTTTCCAAATGGCACCTTTAAATAAAAATAAATAAGTGAATAAAATATACACATACAAATAATAATATAATAATACATCATTTAATCAGTGAAATCTGTGGCATATATACGTGTCATCAATCTGTTCAAACATGTTCCTCAGTCTGTGTGAATGGACATACTCATGAACGGTTTAATTATAAATGTACATGTAATGATGCGTGAACAGCTGCTGGACTCTGATTTAAGACACTAAATGACACTCATGAGCATTTTCTACTAATTGATCCGTTCAGATTGATTATCAGTGAAACGATCTATTAATCACCATTTAAGCTTTCAGAGAAATATACAGTATATCATAAACCTCATCATCTCATGTAAAACTGCTCTTCTTCAGCTGATTGCACAAGCTGCTGCCTGTGATTCTGTGATCACATGGGGAAATAAATTTATTCCTCACTGTGGAGAAATCAAAAGAGCACAAACCGAGCTCTGTCCAAACTGACCGACAGTTTCACCGCGGACACAGGCGCTGTTCTGTTGCAGTAAAAAATACTGGGAACCGTCTTATCAAAAAATCTGAGGGTTTGATGCAAAAATGCCCTCTACATCACAGTGTGGGGCAGCAAAAGAGAACAAGTCCATTTAACACGGTATTGATCAGTTACACTCGCTGATCCAATTCTTGATAGTCGTGAGAACACTGAGAGTACAGATGAACACTTTTATAACTATTTTAATACTTGATATTGTAAGAAATGTCCATCCATTGCTCACATTAAATAAAGGCAGCTCTTGTTCCCTGTAAAGGGGAACACGACAGTATTTTGACTCTGAAATATGAAGGTCTTTGTGCTTTAAGGTTTTTTCAGCCACCACTTTGGTTCAAACTTTCAACAACTGACCTCTCCTTGAATGCCACCGTGAGGTTAAAATGTTTTACTCAAAGATCTTATTGCTGTTGGGTGGATGAACAAAACTATCAGTCCAACAGATTTTGATGATATCTTGCTTTTCATGTAGTTCCACTGTGAGAGTTACAGTTTTGCTTTTTGCTAAAAATATCTTAACAACTATTACATGGATTAACACAACACTTGGTACAAAGATTCACGATGTCCAGAAGCTCAATCCCACTGACTTTGGAGATTTCAAAGTCCCCTCAGGAGAAAATAATAACTTTGGTGATTCCCAGATTTCTCCCCTTTTGCCATTATGCCATTATTTCAAAAAACATCATGAGGGCCAAATTTCTACTTGCTTACTGAAAAGTAAAACATTTTTTGATGTGATTTGCTGCACACATTCATGTTTCGTTCAGGAAATTGCAATGGTAGTGTGACCCTGAATGCATCATCATTCAATGATGATATCAGACTTCAGTCTAAAGCACCACTGTGCCAAAAACAGCCTCATTGTGAAACTAGCACGGCTGCAATCTGCTTAGTTTTATCTTGGTAGATTTTCTTAGAATATTTCTTGGATTTCCTAAAAACAATGAACTAGCTTACATTGATTTTCAGGCATATTTTACACTGTGATTTCTGGATTATACTGTAATAAGATGCTTCACCACAATTTATAGATTGTAAATAGTAATTCTTGTCTTTTTAGAGTTAATACAGAACATACTGCACACACTGTGTGGAAATGTATTATTTATGAGCAGCGAAATAAACTGAATCTAAATAGTTCTGAGATGAAAAAAACAACAGATAAACTGAATGGTCATGAATATAAATTCAAGCCAATAGAGAAATATGTGCTGAGAGCTGAAAGAATAAAATAACAAAATATAATCAACTACAAGTTATAACAATTAGTCCTGGGAGGAAAAATGAAGAAATAATTCATTATTAACTAGAAAACATCCTCTTGGGCTGTTTCATCAAAATGTTATTTAATATTTTACAACATTGCTATTTTTTTTCCCTTAATGCTCAACTCTAATACTACTACTAATATCAGAATTTTATTTTGTTTGGGTGCATTAAAAGGATTCAAAAGTACTATTAGAGTTGTTTTTTATTATTATTTCAAAGCATAATATCTAATAACCAGATCAAAACTACTATTAGATTAAAACCACAACATTCACTTAGTCCAACTTAGACTTGAAAAAAATGTTTATACATCAGATATTTACTGAAATTACTGAAACCAGCGAACACACACACACACACACACACAAAAGGAAGAGAGATCGATGACATCACGTACCGAGCAGGGAGGAGTGGAGGATCATAAGATGAAAAGATTTGTGCTCATTTTGAAGCTGGTGACACTTTTTAAAGGGGAGCAGAGATCCACCCCTGAGGAGAGAGAGAGACGGAGAGAGCGAGATCTGATAACATTAATACATAAAAGACTTATGGGAAATGTAGTTGATACATGCAATCTAAATAATCATCATATCTGATTAGTTTTATAGGTGTGAGCGCAATGTGACCTGATGGTGGCGCTACATGAGAAGTTAGGTGAAGTTATTACAAATCGACTGAGAGGGACATGAACATTTTTGATCCAAACTTCACAGAAATGTTTTTTTTTTTAGACATTTCATCAAAAAACAATATCAACCTGCTGGAAGTCGTAGAGAAAAAGTCAGGAGTTTGCCGGAGTTACTAGAATACATCAAACAATAACTTAGTAAAGTCACAAACAATTTAAGAAAGGCGTCTCCCTGCTTATAAAGACATTTTTGTGCTGCAACCCTGAAGATATCCAGGAAGTCCGGATATCAAGAAATTACACATAATTACTCGAAAGAGTTCATATGGATCTTGGTGTTTTTTAAGGCTGATTACGTGTGTTGACAGAGAGACTGTTTCTCCTGTGTTATAAACCCACAGTGACATGTTCATGAGGTTTAATGTTTATCATGTTCACTATTTTAATTCAACATTTCCAACATTTATTCATATAAAAACACAAAGTACAGCTGAGGGTGATGTGAATGTTTAGATTTGTAAGAATCTGGTTATAAATCAGATCAGAGTACAATTATAACTTTTCTTCTGTTTTTTTTTAAATAATTCAAACCTTACTTTGCACTTTGTTATTTACTGAAATATTATCACAAGCTGCGTTAAACTGCAGGATCACATTCAGATATAAAGAAATAACTGTGATGACAGCTTAAATGTGCAGAAATATTATTTTAAAGTGTGTGTGGAGAGTTGAGATGCTGCATCTTTGTGGAATGACATTTATAAATATGTACATAAACGTGTAAATGTGCATTCAGAGTTGCAAATGCACTGATTTTTGAAGATAATTTGTAAATACCATCAAAAATCTATAAATGTTAATATGCACATAATATCTGTTAATGTACACTGAGATATCTATATGTGTAGAAAGTCCATATTTATAAGTTTATGTCTTTAATTTACATGTTGAGGCTTTTTTCTGCCACAGCTCACACAAAAATCACGATGCTTATCAAATTAAAAAACGCAATTCTTTTTGGCTCTCTTGAGTTGCCGTAGTGTTTATATCCGGCAGATCCAACATGGCGTCGTGAGAGTTAGCTAGTTAGCTGTACAAAGGCTCATTTTTACATTTGTTGTTATTTTAACCACACATTTAAATAATCTACTGATGTCTTCATAAAGGAATACTTTTTGTTATAACAGCCAGCTGTTTTAAAGTTGGCCAAATGTGTATTCTGTGTGAAATAATGCGGTTTTCTCACCGCGGACGTTAGCGCTCGCTCGCCCCGGCCGGCAGCCGCTCAGTCTGCGGGAGACGGAGCGAGCCATGACGGACACCGCGGAGGAGCTGCGGCCCGTCCCCCGGGAGAGAGCCATCCTGGAGAGCTTCTTCACGCAGCTCGGCATGTTCTCCTTCGACCGGGCCAAAGACTACGTGGAGAAGGAGAAGGACAGCAGCCGCAGCGCCGGGGCCGCCTGGGCCGCGCTGCTGGCCGCGCTGGCTCACCTGTCCGCGGCGGAGAAAGCGTATCACCAGCTGACATTCCTGGGACAGAAACTGGGTAAAAACATACCTAAACACAGCTGTGAATCAGTAATAAACACCTAAAATCACCTACAACTGTGTAAAAACACCTGTAACTGGGTTAAAATACTTATACTTACTGTATACTTACACTTATTCTCATCTGTAGCTGGGTAATAAACACTTTAAATATCTAAAAATGATTCAAATAAGCACCTTTAATTACGCAAAAACACCTAAAATCGCATATAACTGAGTAAAAACACCTGTAACTGGGTTAAAATACTTATAAACATCTGCAGCTGGGTGATAAACACGTAAACATATCTAAAATGGTTCAAATAAACACTTACAAACATCTGTAATAACACCTAAAGAAACCTGCAATGTGGTTTAAAAACACATAAATATTTTCAAACACTTGCAGGTGGGTAAAAATACTTAAAACCACTGCAAAGTGTACTGAACTGTACTATGTATTGAGAGCTGGAAATGTTTCTCATTATTAAAATCTTTCTTATTGTTTTTACTTCTATTACACGACTTTGTATGTCACCAAAACCTTCAAACAAATAATAAGTTATGATGTAATATTACAGACGATGCTCTCCAGTAGTAAAAAGAATAGTTTAAATGAACTCCACCATCACCAGCTGCAGCATTAAAGTGATGAACACATTAATGCCTCAATAATTACAATCCAGTGATATAACATTCAATCTTCCAAAATGTGGCATTTTATCATGAAAAGACTGAAGAATAAAGTACTGGTGCCTCTGATTTGTAGTGAAATAGAGCACAAACTTTCTATAAACATGACTGACAGTTCTGTTAATGGTTTGTGAATATTTAGAAAATATATTTCATAAAAATATTGTTATTGTCTTTCAGCCTAGAGAACAAAGTAAGGATTGTTAGTATAGAATATAGTTTTGATGATGTGTTGATAGTAAAACCCTGGAATATTTTGGTAATTTAATTTGAGTATATGTGAGATTAAGACACGGGCAGCTTCATGCGTCCAACACCAGATGGCGCTGTCACACTTGAATTCTGATAGAGAGACGACCATTTTTATCTCTTGGTGTCACGCAGCACTGATTTCCTGCCTGTTTCTCTCTGCAGGCAGCCAGTCCTTCTTCAGCCGCAAAGACTCCATCCGAACCATCTACACGTCGCTGTTCAACGAGCTCAGGAAGGTGGTGACGATGGGCCGCCACAGCCAGCCGGGCTCCGCCTCCTACCTGGAGGACCTGCTGTCGCACCTGTCGGAGCAGCTGTGCCACTTCACGCAGGCCCGCATGGAGATGGCCGACCTGTACGAGAAAATGCACTCGCTGGGCAGCCAGAAGAGCATCAACTCGGAGGAGCTGGTCACCACGCTGGAGGCCGTCCTGCACAAATACAGCTCCAAGTGTGTATCTGCATCCTGCACAGAGAAACACACACTCAACTCAAGCACTGTCCTCACATTAAATACTGAAGTGCTGAACTTGAGTGTTTCATTTTCTGCTGCCTTATAGTCCCACTTCAATACATTTATTTAACACCTGAACTTACAAGTGTGTTCAAATATCAGTTTATAACATATGATGTACAAAAGTGTCTCTTTTAGTCCATAAATTTAATCCTACATTTTTTTAAACTTTTTAATTTTTTAAACAGGTTGATTCACCTTACGAATAAAAATGATCTTTACTGCAGTGACGATTGTTTTAGGAACACCCAAGTTAAATCTTAAAAAACTCAAACTTTTTGATGAATGAGAACTTTCAAGACTTCAAGTATATTTTAAGTACTTACCTAAGATCATGAATTCAGCACTTTAACAATGACGTCCTTAAACAAAAGCTGAACACTTCACACACACTGAAACCTGGTTTGGCCCAGATTCCTAAAAAACACAAAGAAATTAGTGAGATAAAATAAAGAAACGTAGAGAAAATGACAGATTGGGGTTGGAGGAGGAAAAGCAGACGCAGGATTCCACCTTTTCCCCGGAGACGTGTCGGCGGAAAAAAACGTGTCCTGTTACTGCAGCGGGAACACAAAGCCGAGGTGCAGCAGGTCGCAGCGTGAGCGACCGCTGAAGGGTGAAGGTGACGCTCTCATGTGCTGACCTGGAGAAACAAATGAGCCTCGAATACAGAGTGTGTGCGTGTGTGTGAGAGAGAGAGACTTGAGATTGAAACGTTTTCTCAGAGACGGCTGCTTTCAGGTCACTACGAATGAGGTCAGCTCGTCTGTTTGTTCCTGTTTAACGCCCGACCTCCTCTCCCTCGCCCCCCTCCAGGTTCCACCACCCGATCCTGGGCCGTGTGGAGGAGGGTTTCCAGACGGAGGTGGACGTGGTGACCCAGTTGCTGCGCTGCCAGGCTCAGATCTCCGAGTGGAGCTTCCTGCCCGCCCTGCTCAGCCTGCACGGTGCCAACTCCAAACTCACCGCCTGGGGTCAGCTGTTCCAGCGGCAGA
Source organism: Amniataba percoides (assembly GCA_037176925.1). Lineage (NCBI taxonomy): Eukaryota > Metazoa > Chordata > Actinopteri > Centrarchiformes > Terapontidae > Amniataba > Amniataba percoides. Next base: position 1,819,373 of record JBAJHX010000002.1, on the reverse strand, counting down.
AGGAGACCCGCAAGCATCTGTTCGGAGGTCAATCCCAGAAGGCCGTGCAGCCTCCGCACCTGTACCTGTGGCTGCAGCGCTTCCAGGCGGCGCTCCTCGCCAAGTTCAGCTTCTACTTCCACGAGGCTCTGAGCCGGCAGACCGCTCCGGCGGACATGAGAGCCCTGACGGCCCGCACCACGCCGGACTACCACGGCAAGATCTGCTCCTTCATCCGCAAACACGACGCCAGCAACGTGTCTCTGGTGTTCGACAACCGCGGCTCCGAAAGCTTCCAGGGTCACGGCTACCACCACCCGCAGTCGTACCGAGAAGCGCCGAAGGGCGTGGAGCAGTTCCCCGCCGTGGTGTCCCTGCCGTCGGGAGAAAGGCCGCTCACGCACTGGCCGAATGTCATCATGATGATGGGGGACCGCGCCGCCGAGCTCAACACTCTGGACAAGGTGGTGCATTTTTACGACGACAAAGTCCAGAGCACCTACTACCTGACGCGGCCTGAGCCACACTTCACTCTGGTGGTCATCTTCGACGGCAGGAAGTCGGAGAAGGACCTGCACATCGCCGCCTTCCTGCAGGAGATCTCGGGCTCGCTGCGAAACTCCAAACCCTTCAGCACGCTCAAACCCGGGTCGAAGGGCTGAGCTGCAAATCAGCACGCACGACGCTCAGAGAAGGAGCTGAAGATCGACCTCAGATCATTTCCCACAAGTCACTACGATGCTTAAAAATCACATCTTCTTTTGGAAACTGTTTCCTGTGGTCCAACCAGCAGAACTTTGTGTTGCTCTCTCTCATTTTGCCAAAAAAAAGAAAACGTTCCCGACCAAAGAGACGCTGCAGGTCGACTTCAATGTGAATTTTTTTGACTCTCTGGTTCTGAGGCCACGACGATACGCTGCTAGTGCTTAAAGCCTTCGTTTATTTAAAACCTCTCAATGATTTTAATTATTTTGCATCAATTACTGTTTTAACATGTTTCTTTTTTATTTTTATTAACTCACAATCACTTTGCTTGATAAAACTGGAATAAATCTTTGAGATGATTCCACATCTGGCTTCATTTCCTCAACAGTAAATGTCATTCAGTGACTGATCAAACCACAGAAGCAATTATCTGGTTTGATCAGAGCAGATTGGTGTAAATTTGTGTTGGATTGTCTGTGGAACAAAAAGACTCCATGATCTGTCCACCAGAGGGCGACACACCATTTGAACTGTGATCATTTTAAGACATAAACTGAACTAACTACAGTAGCGTGACTCTTAAAAATGAAATCAAAGAAAATGTCTGATTTGTAGTTTGACTGCAGAAGTTGAAACCGGTCATTTTTCTTTCAAATGAAAAGGCTTTTAATAAAAAATTATCACTCCTGCTCCATCTGAAGATTGAACATTTATCATCCAGAGTCAGCTTGGTTTACGTTTGAATCTGAATCCACTTTGCAAAGACAGAACGGGAGAAAGAAACCACTGATTTTACAGAACACACCTGGAGGTTTATTGAGTGTTCAAACAAAACATTTAGCGACATTTCATTTAAAGAAAGGGGTTCAATCAGTTAATGACTTGAATGCTAATTTATTCCGATTTATTTATAATATAAATACAACACATTGATACAATCCATTTGGCTATACGAGCTCATCTTTAGGAAGCTCAGTTTTCAAATACAGCAACACTAACAGACGAAAACCATTTCCTTTATTATGAAACACATTCAAAGAAAACCTCCCCCTTTTTGAGTTAAAATGCACCAACATGTTATGATGCTACATGCCAAGTACACAATCCTATACATCAAAGTGCAATGTCACAATGGGTTAATGCTAGAATTCATAATTCAGTAATCTACTAAACACTTTATGATTATTTCATTCAGAGTGCTGCTGCTCTTCGTTCAGGACATGCGTGAGTGGATTCACAACTCCCCAAAAAAGACAAGGATTAAAAAAAAGGCACTTTCACATACACACACACACACACGCACACACACACACACACACACACAGATGTGCATCCGTAGCCCATCTCAGCGCGTCACGTCTCATTTGAATCACACTCACATCAGTTACCAGCCCGGTTGGAGGCCACATTCAGTGTGCTGTTCAAGTGTTTTTTATTTTTTTGGGCATTCACACACAGAGCCCCACCCTGTTAGCTTATTGTGAATTTAAGGTTAACTAGTGACTTCAGTGACTTCACAAGCAGGTAAACCATTATTCTGACACACACACACACACACACACACACACACAGAGAAAGTGGCATGCTTTTTGCACTCGTTTCCCCCAACTTGCACTTGCGTGTTCTGGCACTCAGGGCAGGCATGAATAATCTATCATCTATCACTATTCTAGTGCTTCTGCACTTACAAGGGAGCAGAACAAGGGCAGGCAAGCGGGACACACACACACACACAAACACACACACTCCTCTTCTTGCACACAAACAAGAACAAAATCATACACCCACCCACCCTCCACCCAACCCGACCCCCACACCCAGAAAAAGTTCTGTCCAAGCTCCCTCCACCACTCGACCGTCACACCCTGTTTGAAGCTCGGCGAGGCCTCCCCCCCCTCCGAAACAAACAAACAAAAAAAAACACAAGAAGGCTGTTAAAAAAGTTTAGCGAGTCGCCGCAGCAGCTCGCTGAACATTCAATAGATGGCTGAACAGTCGTTAAATACTGGAAACATTCATTAAATAGCTGGACGTTGGTTATATCGTGAGAGTTTGGTGTCACTGACCACCTCAGGAGGCGTTTCGTGGTTTTGAGGTGTAAGTGAGCTTAGCAGCTGAAACCGAGTGAAAACTAAAAAAATAAATTAGAAAGTCACACAGACGTTGTTGAACCATCGTTGCTCCGGTGTCCTCGTCCTTCCCACAGTCTCTCTGTACAGAAACAGCAGCCGATCGCGACAGTTTTTTTCCGTTTTTTTAAAGAAATCAGCCTTTTGGTGGTAGCGCGGGCCTATCGTCATGACAGTACAGCCAACATTCACGTCACTGAAACTACATTTTACTGGAGCTCGACTACACCCCCCCCACACACACAACGTTTTCTCTCCCACTAGGATCTCATTTACAGGACAGGACGCTCTTTCCTTTGTGTCTCTTTAATCAGCAAGTTCTTTTTAGCTAACCTTTGATAAATGCTTCAATACATGGAGAAAGTAAACTCCTACACACCAAGAGAGTACACACCAACCTGACAACACATAAATATCATGGCATATCATATCATAGGTCATGTCATATATTAGATTATTACTACATTAAAACCTTTTTCTCTTTCCTACCGTTTCTACCCTCATGTTGATCATAAACACTAAGCAGTACCCTGATCTCCTCTTCTGGCCCAGTTTTGGCCCGGGTCGGCCTGATTTGGCCTTTTAATCGGCCTGTTTGGCTCACATGGTGCAGGATTTGTCCAGCGGTGGGGGCAGAGGCGGGGTGCTGCTCTTGGGGGGGACCATCGGTTTGGGCCTGAGGGCGGGGGGCCGCAGCGGGGCCCCGATCCGGGCGGCCGCCACAGGTTTGAAGGAGCCCAGCGTGTCGGGGGAAGGGTTGGACGGTCTGGGGGGCCCCGGCGGGGGTCCGGGGAGCGGGCTGATGGGGCTCAGAGGACTGAGCGGGCTCGGGGTGCCGGGGGTGCCGGGAGTCCCGGGCGTGCCGGGGGTTCCCGGCGTGCCCGGCGTCCCCGGGGTGCTGGGGGTGCTGTGGGGACTCGGAGACTCGGAGGAGCAGGTGGTGATGGGGCCGTTCTTCACCTGCTCCAGAGTGTCCAGCACCACGTCGGGGGCCGGCCGGCAGCCCTGACGCTCCAGCTGCCTCAACTCCCCGAGAGCCACCGTCACCGTCTCCTCGATGTCCTGCAGGAGCAGCAGAGAGGCCGTGAGGGGAACCAAAAGCAAACAGACACAACTGAAGGAAAAACCTGAATGAAGACGTGAAGAAACGTTAAAAGCTTCTGTTCGACTGGTTCGATGAGAAGAGAAAAAAACGCTGCAGCTTCACAGTCAGCAGGTCTCCACAAACTGATGTGAACCTCAAAAGAAATCCTCCTCACATCTATTTCAAGAGGCTGTTTGTGATGAATCTTTCTGTGGTGCTCAGGATGTGATTAATATATACATATATATATGTATATAAAATGGGGAACATCTTGTGGTTCATCTCTCCGGTAGAGACTTGATGTTGTTTTCTTCTTTAACTTGTCACCTGTCTGTATATATGTACAATATACATACATAACTTTCCAATTGTGAGCAAACATTTGTTTTTTTCCACACTGGCAAAGTGATGTGAGTCTCTCAGCTCTGTTTTTGGTCTCCTCCACCTCCTAAAGGGAAACATCTGCTGCTAAACGCTTCACTGTGTTCACCAGCTGCTCGCTCACGTTGTCTGCTCTGCAGTTTGATGCTCAAAACGACACCACGAAAAAAGCTCCATAAAACTGAGAGAAGCTGATAATTCTCTGTATATTCATCACTACCAGAGCCATTTGATAAATGGACATTATAAATAAATAAATATTAATTAAAACCATCTTAAAGAGATTTTCTTTGAACAAACGAAGAGAAGGTGAAGTTCTCCTCCTTTATTTGAATCGTTGTTCAGCAAAATAAACGTTATAATAAACGTGTGAGTGATTTTGTTGCTGCTGTACGGGCGACCTGTTTCTCATTAAAACTGAATTAATCAAGAATTCATTAAATATTGATTCATGCAGCGTTAATTAATGCTGCCAGTTTAAATGGATTAACATACCTGTGTGTGTGTGTGTGTGTGTGTGTGTACCTGTGCCAGTGTGTCGGGGTCCAGCGCTCTGGACCGATGGGAGTCACCGAAGCCGTGCTGCCCGCTGCTGGAGCGCCGGATGGGCGTGTCCTCCGGCCTCCGCAGCGAATCGTGTCGGCTCACCGTCATCGTCACGGCGGCGGCGGAGCGGCGACGGCGCTCTGGGCTGTCCAGGGGCGGAGTCAAGCCCTGACCCCGCCCCAGCAGCAGCTCTCTGGGACTGAAGTGACCCGTCACCGGCGGGGAACTGCGCTCCATCACACCCCCGTTACCGTGGCAGTGGCTGTCGTTGGAGCGGCCGAGCGGGCGGCGGAATAAACCGTCGGTTCGCTTCCTCCTGTGGCTGCCGACAGGAAGTACGAACACCGTTAGTGATCGACGACTGAGGAGTCTGATTCCTCAAATACAGGAAGATAAAGTCCATTTTCTAAATGTTTAATGGGTCTGAAAACTCGTGAAGTATCCTGCTGCACTTTGATTTTACTTTCTTCTTCTTTTACTACATTACTACAGACAGTTTTAAAGTTACTTTTCAGATTTTAGCCTAAAAACACGATCAAATTATGAATAAATGGTTCAAGATTAAACCAGTCATAATATATTTTTGGCTCATGTGTTTGGGTTAATAATTACACTAAAGAGAAATTTCTCCTCTAAACTTCTCCTGGATTCATTTCAACTGACGAAAGAGGAAAAACTCAAACATTACACAGAAGAACAAAAACTGAATAAAGATTTTCTTTCCTCTCCCCCTTTTATCATCATCTGACCCCTCACATGTATACGGTGACCCTTTGGAGGGCCCCGACCCTTTTGTTTGGAAACACTAAACTGTATATAAAGTAGATCAAACCGGCTGCAACATGCTGCTGACGTCAAAGTTTTAGCACATTTAGCTGATAATACTAATAATATTTCATAATAACATGGATATTTTTACTTTAGTTTTGTGTGTTTGTGTTGTTTTATTTTGGGAAATGATCTGAATCCTTCCTCCACCTCTGTTACACACACATCATGTCTCACATATTGTTGGGAAAGACTGCGAAGTGAAGTGAAAGACGAGTCACATGAGAGTCAGATGACAGCACGATGATGTTGGCGGGTATTTTTAGAGGTGAGAGAGCGAGCTGCATGCTGGTTTAACGTCTCTGAGTCTCTGGAGGCCTTCTTACATGACGGACCTGTTGTAGGTCTCCGGTGGTCGGATGTCGGTGGGGGAGCTCAGTTCGCTCCGGGACCGCTTGTCGTCGGTGCTGCTGCTTCCCCCGTCGCTGTCCGCCTTCTGGCTGAGAGTGTCGGACATGGCGTCGGCCCTGAACGCAGCGAACACACACTCAGTCAGGACGAAGCAGTACGAGAGCCGAACTAACACAACACACCAATCATCAATCAGCGGATCAATAGCGTGTGGTCAGCGGCTCCTCGGCCCAATAAGTCTGCTAATCAACAAGGAGCGCGACAAATCCGCCCGAATCCATCACTGCAGCTCGTCAGAGGATCAAATGAGCCACTAATGTGGAGAAGAGCTTCAGCACGGCTCCTTTCAAACATTCAAATCTGCTGCAAGGTCGAAACAGACGTTTTTACTCTCTATTAAACAAAACAACATTATTCTATCACCCTCTTTTTATTAATTAAACACATATATTTATAAAAAGTCATCTTAATGTTGTACAATTAATAATGTATGGCTGTATTTTTATATTATTATTAGGATTATTGTTGTTCAGCTATATATTTTAACAACTATATGTAGATTTCTTATACCTAGCTTCTGTCTTACCTCTAGTTTTTCTAATTATATCTTTAAACTTTTATAACTTACAACTAAACACTTTCTGTACATACTGTGTAAATAAAAACTATATCTGTATATCTGTATATCATGTACATAA
>JBAJHX010000002.1:1795024-1812045 GCA_037176925.1 Amniataba percoides | reverse complement strand
GTGCTCTTCCGATCTTATATATCAGGCTTTAAATACACAGGAAGTGACTAAAAAATAGTAATTTGTTCCTGGTTTTTGGGTTCTTGTCCTGAAACTTTTGCTGAAGACTCAGATTAAAGCCCCCCCCCGAGAGAGAGAGAGAGACTCGCCTGTCCTTCACCACGATGTACTGATGCGGCACCAGGCCGTGGTTGCCGTTGTGCCGCCCCTCCCACCAGTCATGTGACGCTCGCTGGAAGAGCTGCAGGGACGCTCCCTTCTTGAAGGAGAGCTCGCGGCCCGACCGGCCCACGTAGTCGAACCTCGCCACCGCCTCCACAGCCTCACCCTCTGCCAGAGAGACGAGAGAGGAGAGAGAGGAGGAGGAGGAGGAGGAAGAGGAGGAGGGGAGATGAAGATAAGAGCCAGACGCGGAAACAGAGGTGAACCTGAACTTGTCAATCAGCTGTCTCTGAGGCTTTGTTCCTCCCACAGCCCCACCAATCAGAAAAGAGCATTTAAAAAAATAAAAAAAACACATTAAGGGCTTAAGTCTTTTCTATTAACTCTGATAGAGAGAGAGGAGAGGGGAGGAGGAGAGGAGGAGGGAGGGAGGATGGGAGATGTCTCCATGGCTGCAGTTGCCGTAGCAACCCCTCTCCACCAGGACACACGTAGGGATGGGGAGTGTGGGCGATTGTGTGAAGGTCAGGGGTCGTGCGTACCCTCGTCGCTGGTCTGGGTCTCGGTGCCGCCGTCGGGCTCGGCCTCCTCCAACGCCCCCGGCTCGCTGAACGGACTCTCGCTGCAGGGAGGAAAAAAAAAAGAGGAGGAGAAGAAGAAGAGGAAGAGGTGTCAGGCTCTGAAGCAAATATACACAGTGTCCATTCAGCGCGGGAACAAAGGGAGGAGGACGCATGCACAGATGGAGACGAGTCTGCAGCGACGCAGCAAAATGTCAAGAGTTTCTGATGGGGGGAGAGAAACACAGCTCACATTATCAGGCTGAAGAGGAGAGGTTTCATTTCAATGGCTGCTTTAATACCACACAAACAGGAAAAAACTATCTTATAGGGGTCTCAAACATACGTATTTTAAAAGTGTGGCCCCACCCTGCAGATTTGATAAAGCTTTAAGAGATGGATTCAGTTCTGCTGCTTTTCTTAGCCTTTATTTGTTCACATTTTGGTGCATTTCCTTTAAAAAAGTATGCCGAATTAACTATTAGCACATCCTGTTTGCAGTGAATATACAGACAACTGTCACTGGACTGCTTTGATAATGAAGAAAACTTAAAAATGTTCTGCAGCTTTTATGATTCATGGAGGTTCATTAACATCAGAGATCATGATATTCTCACACTGAGTGATATCAGCGTGTGTTTCATGAGTTCAGAAGGTTAATCTTGATGCGAAGAAGAATAGTAATAACATTAGGATATTCTAATTATCTGAATATGATTAGAGACTAAAAAAGTGTCTGAATATGGATGAAGTGTTTTACCAGTACTGGTCTCCGGTCATGCACTTCTCGTAGACGGGGCCGGGCATCTCCTTGGTGTCGGGGAAGATGTTGTCGTGGTTCAGGATGACCGTCTTGATGACCTCGTTCACGTGCGCCTGACAGGCCACCTGGTCCAGCGTGTCCGGCGTGGGCAGCAGGGTGGGGCCGAACACGATGGCCAAGTTCCCAGCATCCATCATGTTCTCGTCGCTGTACTGCGAAAGGCTGCACGGACGAGAGAGATGAAACATTTTTACATCACATACACAACCTCTGAGTGGTCACATGATGTTTTTTTCTAGTCTGTGAGCTTGTTTTAATAAATGATGTGCTCCTTTTACTTATTCTGTGCTCATTTGCTAAAACATGTGCATGAGATACTTAAATAGCACACTCACAGTTTCAGAGAGGAAACAGAAAACATTTATTTATTATTTATTCACATGATTATTGATATTATAATTGTCTTTTGTGCTGGTTTTGGGATGCATCCTTGCTAGTTAGAGCATCAGTACATCCCGTTTTAAACACATAGTGTGCAGGGTTTTAAGAATTTCATGTGCATGTTTTGCTATTTCTTTTGCACATTTACAAAATTGTGCACATGATTTAGTAAAGCAAACTACAAAAACACAATTACATCTTCATTTTGGTGGACATCAGCTCTATTTGTACACCCAAATATCTAAAAAGAATCTATTAGTACCTTCTTTAAAGTTAGTACTTTATCAGGATTTGTCTTAAATCTGATCTGCATTTTTTCCACAATATGTATTAAATCTACTCAAATTCTGTAACTTCCTCCCTATAAAGGCTTTTTGATTGTTAGTGGAGGAGTCCATCATTCCCAAACTGGATTTAAGTCGCCTTCAGACACATAACTCACAGGAGATGATGCCGAATTTGATCCAGATTAACAGTTTTTAATTGGATTTTATTGATACTGTGACACTGTTTTCTCTCCTGCAGTCCAATCAGAGCTGGATTAAGTTACCGCTAAAACAAAAACAACAGTTATAACTGCTGCTGCTTCACATTAAAAGCATGTTTTATGTATTAAATACAGTTTATATTCACACATTAGGACTGACTACAAAATGAATGAAATTTTCACATTTTAATCTATTGCAGCCAGTGATGGAACTATTGATTATGTTGATTATATAAATAAGCTGATTTCTTCTGAAAATCTTTGATTCACTCATTGTTTCAGTCATTTTTACTTTCATTTTAGCAGAAAAACAAATTTAGTTTAATTTAGTTTAGTTTAAATAACATTTTGTAGATCGACTGATGTTTTGATTAATCAAGAAGATAACTGATCAATCAGCCAATCAAACTAATCTTCTTTAGTCATCTCAGAGAGCTGCAGAAACTTTACTCAGCCTTCTGGAGAGACCGATAAAACAAACTTTTTGTCCTGCCAATCACAGCTCGTCATGCTCATTATGTAACACTCTCATTTGCATTTGGCACCAAATTATTGCTTAAAAATGTGTCTTACTGAAGTACTGGTGCTAAATCGCTGTATTTACTAAACTTTTCCACTTTCATTCTCGATTATTGTTCGTGTGACGCCCTCTACTCCACCTGCAAGTGGAATAAAAATAAATAATATCTTCAGTCTGACAGTGAAGCTCCTGGTCTAATAACACTGAAGCTGGATGCTCTTCACAGGCCTGCTAATAACACACACTTTGCTCCCCTCCTCTCCATCCCTCCCCGCTCTCTCTTTCTATATTAATTTGAGAGGCGGCAGTGATGAAATGAGCCATTTTATCATCTCTACGTGCTTTAAGTGTGCACTTCGAACCCCCTCCACTACAAGAGAGGTTTATCCTCCTCTTTCAGGGACAAACGGAAAGAAACGGGCGTCGTCGTTTCCGTCTGTTTCGGCGCGAGTGGATGCTCACTGGTTGAGGAAGGCGAACAGGTAACGCATCACCACCAGCGTCGCCCTCGAGACGCCCAGCAGGATCTTGCGGATGCACTGCGCCCGCTCGTACATGTTCTCGATCCCTGCGGAGAGAAGCACACGTCAGAAAAACGTCGGCGACAGAAGAAAGAGAAGCAGCCGGTTCAGAGCCTGCTGCTGAGGAGGAGAGTTTCAGAGACACTAAAGAGAAACCAAGACAAAGAAAGTGAGAAAGGAAGTGAGTGTGTGACTCAGTTAGTTTGTGGCAGCAGCTCGTGTGCAGATTGGACGACGTTTCGAGGCAGAATTTGAAATAAAAACCTCACTCGAGTCATTTAGAAACATGATTTTTAGTGCCCTCAGTTTCTTTCTGTGTAAATTAACACTTCCATATCCTGAAATAAATTACAGCTACTACTGAGGAACATAATCTGTGCAAAAAAGTTGTGTATTGATAATATATTTTTGCATGTATGGGGTTGCATTTGTGTGCAATCGGCAGCTTTATTTTTACTTCACATTTCAAACACAGAGGCAATTCAAAGCACTTTACATTCAAAACCAGAAGCAATAAATAAACCCACTTGACTTGACTATTAATCAATAATTAGTGACAGCTAAATAACGACTGGCTGCTAAAGTTAAAAATACATCTCCTATTGAAGTTCCCACTGTGCAAACGACACCTTAAATGACGTCTGCCGATGTTTCGTCCTGTTTTTATAACATCTAATACGTCATTAAAACCAAACAGATCAGAAAAACAAACACTTGAACAAACATCAGTGCAATAAGAACAACGTAAAATGACAGAAACCATCTTTAACTTGATGTTTTTTTTTAGTTTGTTCCATCTGCTAACATGGAGGGGGCGGAGCTTATGAGCTGTACTGCAACCAACCACCAGGGGGCGATCCAGATGTTTGCAATCCATTTTTATACTATAATTATTTTATGGCTCAAGACTTACGGCAATAAGCGACTTTTCTGTTTCTCTGGAATAAAAACTGCAGCAGAAACAGATTTTCTGACTGTGAACAAGCTTTATATTTCTTCTTTAATTATTTTCTGTTTAACAAAATGTTGTAGCGCAGTGAAGAAAAAAGCCGGAGGAAAGTAAACAGAACTTGCTCTGCGACCGGTCAGCGAGCTTCAGGCCTCCACCTCTTTGACTGAGGTCTCATAAAACAGACACCGCCCCGTTAAAGCCTCTTCACGACTCGCTCCATCACATAATTGATCTCAAAATGCTGTTGCTGACTAACAAATCACTGAGTGTTTCGGGCCGGGACACGTCTGTGATTTGCAGCTCTGTTTCATCCAGAGCTCGTAGATCATCCGGGACAGGACTGCTGACCGTCCGCGGGGTCAGAAACAAACATGCAGAGGCAGCATTCAGCTTCTACGCACCACAGATCTGTGCTCCTCTCACATTTATGTTTTCACACCCAAAAATCGTCTTATTTTCTGTTTTGTTTGCACTTTGAGTTTCCTCGACACAGACTTCTGCACGTCAACAGGAAGTGAAGAGAGCCACTCACGGACGCAGGAGATGAGGTCGTTGAAGCGTTCCTTGGGGAACAGCGGGTTCTCCAAACCCCTGAAGTAGAGCTTCAACACGCCGGCCACGGAGTTGATGTCGTGGTTGCTCTCCTCGTCGATCAGCGGGTCGTTACCTAGGCGACAGAGCAGAGCAGAGTTCAGCCACGTTTCCCCGAGTCTGTCGGCCGGGCGACCGTCAGGCGAACTTCTCACCTCTCTCGAAGGAGTTCTTGATGTCGTTGACCTCCACCTGCGACCCCGACACCCGAAATATGCCCTGATGCTGAAGACCTGCCGGGAACAGACCAGAGTTTTGTCTTTACTTCTAATAAACACAAAGGTTTCAGGGTTTCTGCACATTTAATATCCACTTTCCTTCCAGAGTACATAAATATGAAACTACCTTTATTGCAAATATCAAAGAATATTTATGACTTTGCTTAAAGGAAACTAAATTTAATGTTCCTGCAGTCACCTTTGCTTTTTAAAAGATGGTGATCAAATAGCGACTGAATGCAAAACAACATACATTTAACTTATTTTGCACCAGTAAAAGCACTGAAACTCACCGTGCAGATTGATGTAGCGGATGCAGCTCTCCACAAGCAAAGGTATGGCTTTAGTTGAATCCTGTGAACAATCATAAAACACACAGCGTCTGTTATCGTTCAGACTTTATTTGATTTAATTTCTAATCATTAACTGAAGAAAATCATCTCTCAAAATCAGGAATTTTGTGATTTCTTTTAATAAAAAAAGATCAAATTCAAAACAGGTGTTCTCTAACTTGATCTGCACGAGTTGAAGTTAAAGGTCGAAGTATTTTTTTCTGACAAAATCAACAATGTGTTTGTCCGTCTCTTAATATTTTCTGACTTTCTGAGCTCATCGGTTCCTCCCTGAAGATATAAATCTTAAAGAAACAAAAATCCTCACAAATATATAGTTTCATTTTCAAGAAAGCTTCCCTTAAACTAAACTATATATCACTTTAACAGGAAGAAATAATTATTGTTTAGTGCAGCTTTCAGCAGCAGATTCATCTATATTTGGTGTTCAAGTAAAAAAAAAAGTCTATTTATGCTTTCCAAATGAATGAAATGCTGTATAACCTGATTTATTACTGTGACATTAACTCAAATAAATCACATTTCTACACTATGACAGATAAATATTGTGTTTGCATTCTCAAGAAAAAGAACCATATATGATAAGAGGCTTGTAATATACTGAATATTTTATCATTTCTATGTAATATTAACTGGCAAATTAGAGTCTGCATGTTTGTTTTTTTATTATTTTACCCCTCAAAATATAAAAAGTACTAATTTCTGATTATGATCTGCAGGCCTCCTCTCTGGTTGCAATCACAACTTCTGCCTTTCAGAGAATCAGATTTTATGGCGGCAGGTGAAACTTTCAGGGGAAAAACTGAGTTTTTATCGGCTCTTGTTCTCTCTGATCAGACTTTCAGCTGCTGGGGAGCAAAAAGATTCTTCCCACAGATATTTAAGTGATATTTAAGTTTCTCTCACTGATATCTGATAGTCAGATACCTGCAGGCCGGCAGGAGAGAAACCTTACCTGGTGCTTGCTGTGGGAGTTTTTCCGCCCACGACTGCAACGAGCAGAAAGAGAAAAGAGGAGGGTCTCAGTTTCACAGAGCTCAAACCGAGAGGTGGGAGGGGAAGTAACACTTATTATTAACGTGAGGAGAAAATATGCACTGCGACATGAAATAATAATACCTGGTAGTCAGCAGTTCGGCTTTATATCCTGCGAGGATAAAAAAGAAATGCTGATTACTGTCTGCGTTATAAAATGTGAGACAGAAGACGAGTGAAGGAGAGTTTGTGTGTTTTACCTTCTGCTAAAGCTTTCTTCAGTATGTCGTGTTTGGCCTGCAGCTTGGAGATGAGGTTGCTGCCTTCGAGATACTCGCGAAATTTCTGAAAAATAAAAACACAATCAACGAAATTCATTTAAATCAGTGTCCAACAGAGGGCGCAATTCAGGTCGACCTGCTTAATAAATCATTATTAGATACCTCAAATGAGGAAATGCATGAAATTAACTGCAAATTTGGGTCAATTTTGTATTTTACAATCTCAAAACAGTTTCCTCTTGATCCATATTACAGGAAGATAAAACCAGGAAGAAAATTAAACAAATAAATGAATTAATTAAATAAATGAAATAACTAATAGTTTATTGTAAGAGTAGAAGAGTTTTTGCTTCCGTGTTTCTCCTTTAAGACACAAACTACGAAACTAGCTTTAATATTTATATTATCATCACGAGAGAGACTTTGAGCTCGAGGTTCTTCCTGTTTTTATTTGTTAGGATGAGAATATCCATCACAGCAAATATTCATCAATGTCCAGCAGGTGGTGAAAATATGAGAAATAAAAGGAGCGAGCAATAAGATGGCAGGCTAAGTTTTTTTAATTTGAACTAACAATCGCAGATCTCTGCTAAATAAATGATCAATTATTAGCAGCTGTCGTCATTTTTAAAGCGAAACTTTCAGTGAATCTGGTTTTTGCTGCCCTCCAGTGGTTTAACCTCTTACTCTGCTGCAGAAAATCTCAGTTTAGTTATTTGTTAAAATCTTCGGATCTCTCACAGTGAAGTAGAAGAGCTCCGTCTCCTGCTGGTTGGCTCGTCGTTTGGCCAAACTCGGCTTGTTCAAGTATCCGTCCGACACGCTGGACTTGACCGACTCGGAGGACGGGCTGTGGGTGAAGCTCTGAGACACGTCGTAGTCGTCCAGCACCGTCATGTCCTGCAGGGTGGTCAGAGTCGCTCCCCAGGTCTTCTTCACCTGCAGGGAGCAGAAACAGGCCAGATGGAGCTTTTATTTTGACACTCTGATGATGATGAAAGGTGTTTCATTGAGCTGCATGTTTGTGAACATTTGTGGAAATTTAGATTCTTTAAAGTGAAAGATGACGTGTTTCATTATCGTCCTCTTACGCTCCAAATCTTTACTGGATGTCTCATATTTATATATTTTGTTTTTGTCCAGTATTTTTTTAGATTTTTGCTATGAGAGAGAGCAAAAGCTGATTATCCTCAACTCGAACTTCTGATTCTGTTTCAGAGGTTTGAGTCTGAAAAACAATCTGATATCTTTGTTGATTTTATATTTGTGTCTAATTCCCATCACATTCATTTTTCTGTGCTCACAAAGAAATTTACACTCTGTTAAAATCACAAAAATCAGGAGTTGCAGTGGAGGTGATTTGTCTGAGAACATAGAAAGTAAACTACAGGAAGGAGTCAATTTTGCAGAAAGACGACAAAAGAGATACTGAATTAGAGATTGTCAGAGAAAATGAGAATTACATGTGCAAAAAATGCATGATAGGACTATTTTTTAAACCATGAAAGTCCAACCATCAATCATTTTAAATGAACAGGTAACCTAAACTAATGAATAAATGATTAAAGCTGCAATTTGGGCTTTGATAGAGACCGAAGTTTGATTTATTAAATCCAAAACTTGTGTGACAGACACAAATAATCTGTTATGAAGCAGCATCGTTCACACACACAGGGCGGAGTCTCATTTTGTGTGTTGAATATGGATAAGACGTATGCAAAGCGTGTTGGTATTTACAGCGAGGATAATAGGTGTAAAAGTGTTTTTTTTATTTGAACATGATAATCAGGGCGTGTGTGTGTGTGTGTGTGTGTTGGCGGGCCGCTGAGACGTGCAGACGCAGCTCATTAATCCAGACTCCTTCAGCATTTTTATGCCCTTCAGGGCGAGTTAACAGCTGCCCTCCGTGCACGCGACGCTCCACAACAAGCGAGGACGCCGCAGCGCCGAGTCGCTGTCAGGGTTTATTTTTAGAGGCTACATCTGCCACATTATCACCCCATTAGGAGAGGATAAATTACCATAACTCTGCAAAGTTTGTGACTGTCAGAAAAACATTTTAGCTGGTAATCAGGGAGCTTTATGGCCCCGAGTCCACGACTGAAGTCAAATATCTCTGCAGCTATCGGACAACCTGACAGGAGACTCAGTGAAGGCGTTAGCGGGCTGAATGTGGAGACTTCTCACAAAGAGCAGGACAAATATTTGCAGATATTTTGGGAAAAATAAAAGGTTTTATGCAGGATTAAAAGAATCTTCCTGTTTCTGAGACAAAGATATTTCATTACAGGGTTCCTCTAAGATAAAAGACAGAAGAAAAAGACACATATTGATTGTTTACACCTTTTTTTGACCCTCGTTTCGGTTTGTGTGAGCGTTTGTGCGTCTCACCTCCTCGTTCTCGATCTTCAGAGACGCCAGGCGGGTCTGGAGCTGCGTGAGGCGAAGAGTCAGCTCGGCCTGGACCTGCGGCTGGGAGGCGATCTGGGTCACCTGACAGGAAGTGGAGCCAGAACCAGAACAATCAGAAAATCCACAAAATGTCCAGATTACAAGGTCCACATGTGCTCGAGAGCGGATTACTGTGAAATCTGAGTGATGTTTATGTGTTAGAATTACAACAATCTCAGTTTCTGTGACCCAAAATAAGAAAATATAAACGTATAATAAGTGGAAAGATGGTTAAATGTGCACAAAATATGTCTCAGTTTTGTCTATTTTTCTTCCTCTGCAACTTGTATGTATGTAAGCTATATGACTGTTGTCATTTCAGTCCTCTTTAAATTAATTGTAGAGCTCCAAAGAACATTTAACTTTTTCAGGTGAAATGTTGTCTATATTAGAATTGTTGGTCTTTTATTTTGAAAAAATCACTTTCTCGAAAAGTGTTTTTTTCTTTGCAAATGAGACTCATGGCGCTAACTGTCTCTTGATGAATATTTGAGAAATGAATGTGATATTTTAGGAGTCACCCTGGTGTGTTTATTTATAATTTTTTATCACAGCATGTCAAAAACCTGCTAAATGTGATTAAAATGTGTGTGTGTGTGTGTGTGTGTGTGATGTACTGACTGCGTCGCCCATGTGGGCCTGGAAGCCGAAGCGCTGCGGGGGGCAGAAGGCGGTCGGGTAGAGGCCCAGCAGACGCTGCCTGTCGCGGGCGGGGTCCAGGCCCTCCACCGCCCCCTCCAGCACCTCCAGGCCGGCCCTCCTGGAGGCTTCAAGGCTCAGCTCGGCTGACAGGTAGGTCCTCAGCGCCCGGCTCAGACTGGAGTGGTACCCTAAATCACAGCACTGGCGGACGAAACACATTTTCAGTGACGGAAAAATAACTTTCTGTTTCATTAAAAGACGACTCCCCTGCATAACGATCACAGAAATCACATTTTGTTTGTTGGTTTGCTCAGAATACTACATTACCCATGATCCTCCTCTGCTGCAGAGAAGAAAGCAATCAAAATGCTTCACTATTGTTGAATTTTATCGAAAAATAACTGTTTTTGGTTCAGTAACTTGATCTTTTCTTGCCTAAATCTGATTTAATTAATGTCTAACTCAACGTTTTTATTATTAAGCTTCTAGTTTTTATCAAAGAAGCACTTTTTGTCTGTCTGATTTTAACCTGGAGAGTTTCATACTGTGGTCGAGTTAACTCTGCGGGGAAAAATAATTTGGCTTTTACTTCTTCGGCTTCTCCCACCTCATAACTCAACATTAAATAAAACATCTGATATTGAAATATTGATATCTGGAGTCGAGGATCCCCACAGACACAAATCAAAGTCTGAATTCTGGATTTTTTTTTTGCCTTCAAATTAAAGTTTGATAAAATACACTCATGTAAGATGCCAATATTTTGGATTTTCACCTGACTGTCATCCAGTTTACATTATTTTATAGAGAGATGAATGAAGCTGTACCTTATTTATATCTTATAATCAGTTTCAAACCCTCTGAATAAACACTATTTATTATTTAAAACCTCAAAAAAAACATGAAAACTCCTCAAAGGTGTGAACAACGTCCTGTATTTTTGTGAGTACTCGATGTTTTCTGCTAGTTTTTTAAAAATGTATTTTCAGGTTCATTAGCATCCTCACGAAGCGTCTCGTTCAGAAACATGAAGTGTCTTTCTGCTTTTAACTCGGAGCAGAAACGTTACTCACGTCGATGATGTCGGGCAGGTCGTGGATGTAGTATTTAAACACGGAGGCGTTGGTGGCCTCCAGAGTCAACAGATACTCGTTTCTGGCTTTGAGAGTCTTCAGCTTGTTCTCCGAGTACTTTGCCTTCCTCTGATGAAGACAGAAAAACATCGGAAACCACACGTAAGCGTCAACCACCTGAAGGAAAAATCAACTTTTAACCTGCACGATGAAGAACATCACAGGAGGTGACGAGTCTGTTGTCTTCCAGCAATAAACACATTTTAATTAAGCGTCTGTCACATCGGTGAGCTGCAGATAGAAACTATTTTAACGAGCTGCATTTACATCCTTCTCACTGCACACAGCATATATGAAGTCCAAGATATAAAAAAAAGGCAGAAAAGTGATGCAGGCTGGGTAAATAAAGCGCTCATAGTTCATTATATTCAGTTAATTTTACCCAACATGCTTTCTGCATCTTCATCATTGGATCTGATGCAGTGCAAGCTCACATTTTAGCTTAAAATTGTCTCGAGTTTGTGGTTATTTGTGCAAAAAGATCTGAAATCCAAAACTGCAAAGGATGCAAACGTTATTAATTATGAAAAATAAGTTTTAAAAGAGTACGTTTGGGTAAATAACCCAACAGTGATATTAAAATGAGACTAAAGCTGCAGTCAGACCGGATTTATTTCTCCATCAGTGATTTTAATCCCGTCCTCTGTGACGTCTTTATGTTTTAAACCGGATCTCTGTTTTTTTTACAGCAACAGGAAGGTTTGATTATTCTCTTTTGAGCTCCAGTTTTACTTTATATTTGTTTAAATTCAGGTAAATTGAACATCCAGGAAGCGCTTACAGCTGATTCAGTGAACTTTTAATGGCAGATAATTCTCACCGGATCTCTTTTTTCTCTGGTTTCTAATTGAAATAATGGAGGTTTATTCGTTTTATTCTCAGGAAGCGTGAGTCTCGCTGAGTTTTGACTCTACGAAGGATTTCTGCCTCTCTTTTGTTTCTGTCTCTCTCTTTGTCCCGCTCAAAGTCAATTACACACCATATCCTGTAATTTCCTGATGCTTAAAACGCTGAGGCGCTGAGTTAAATTACAGAGGATCAGAATGAATATTTCATTCCACCCCGCCGTGAAGTTAATCCCGTCCGTGTCTTTCCTTTCTCGTCAGCGGGAAGGACAAAAGGAAAATGAGCTGAGATGCTTCCTCTACCTTCTCTCTCATCTTCTCCATCTTGCGGGCGGCGTTGCGTCTCTGGTGGCGCTCTTCTATCCGCAGGCCGAACACGGGCTCCACCCCTCCGCCCGTCCCCGACACGCCCTTCACGCGGCCCTCCTGACGCTCCGCCTCCCGCAGCTTGGTCTCCGCGTTGATCGTCTCCGCGTGGTACATGTGATACGTCTTCATCACCTGCACGCAAAAACACAACAGCCAGACGAGGCTTTTTATTCCTCGAGGTCGACTCGTATCTGATGTCCAGAAGATTTTAGTGTTTAACAGACAAAAATCTGCAAACACTCTCCTTTAAAGCTGAAAAATGACATCAGATAAACAGCAGAAGTTTCCTCCTTTTACAACAGACACAATCTGAGCTTTTAAAATATGTTTCTGTCTGTTGAATGAGATTTTAACATTTTAGTTGATGCTTTGTCATCCTTTTTTACAGGGAGTCTGCAGATATCACAGCTTTTTGAGAACAAATATAAATCAAACCTGTAGTTTTCTTTTAGAGACGTTTTAAAAGACTTTTAAAAAACTGATGAAATCGCTCCACTCACCGTGTAAAGCTCGTTCAGAAGCTTCATCAGGTCTTCCTGAAGCTGAAAGATGATCTCCTTACTCTGACAGAGGATGAAAAAAGACGAGAGGAGAGAAAAATATCATCAGCACAAGTTAAAGACACATTCAGTCAGACTACATTTACTCAAATAATGTCCTATGATTGAGTATTTCCCACTTTAAAAGTGCAGAAATTGCACTTTTTACTGCTCTTTACTTGAATTATTGCAAAAATAAGTCTAAAAACTGTTAATCAGAAATGAGTTTTTTCTTCTTTCCTCTCCCATTCATCATCTCATTGATCACCACTGGACATAATTACCTAACTGTATTTAAAATAGATCAAACCAACATGTTTCTAACTTATAACTTATTTAACAGTGTAATACATAATAATGTATGACGTCTTTTCAGAATAAGAGCTTTCATTTTTAATACTTTAAGTACATTTTGCTGATAGTAGTTCTGCAACTTCTGATTTTAAAGAAATGGTGTTATTGGAGTAAGTTACGTACGTTTATTAACTGATAAATAACTGATGCCTCCTGTGAGCAGTGTTGATGTTGATGTATATTCTCACTTTTTAAGTTCATTTAGTGAACTCGTTAGCAAACAGCTGCTTATTTCCACACCTGCAGTAGCATGATGCTTCATTGGATGAACGTTAGTCTCTCTTTCAGCTCCGTTTTTGGTCTCCACCACCTCCTGAAGGGAAATATCTGCCTCTTTTAGCTGCTAAATGATCCACTGTGTTCACCAGCTGCTCTCTAAATGAGTCTGTCTGCTGTTACTGTGGCTTTTTAGAGCTTTTATTCTGAAACGACGTGATGTGTGAAGACAAACAGCGAGGTGAAACTGTAAATCTCAGTAAAGTTAAAAGGAGCTGCCTGCGCTGGTAAAACAAAACCGCTGATTCGAGTAAAGGATCCGATCACTTCCTCCGTCATGTAAAGAAACTTTGGTGCTGCTGCAGCAGATAAATAATCGGATGTGACCGCACACAAACAAATGAATTCCTAAATGAAAGCCGCCCGCAGTCTCATGCATTAAACAGCCCCTCCGGTTTGGGGAAGGAGTTATGTGGCGCCGCATTAATATTACATTATGCTAAATGACTGTGGAATCCCAGGATGGATGAATCTCGTTCCCATGGCGCCCGCTGAGAAGAGATCAGCTGAGCCTGTCGCCATGGCCACGGGGGCTGTCGGCCGTTGTCATGGCCACGGAGCCGGCCGTCTCCTCCTCTCCCGGCGTCCCTCCTCGGAGTTTCTGAGGGGACGCGGCGGCCTGATGGAGGTCTTTCTGTTTATAGCTGCTGGCGGCCGCTGCACTTTAGTTAGCATGAATAAAAGACGAGCCGGAGGAGAGATTAATAATGAACACGGCGAGCTAAAGTTGGAGGCGGTGAGGAGCGTGTGTGTGTGTGTGTGTGTGTGTTTAATTTGCTAAACTCTGAGGCGGCCCGACAGGCCTCGGGGGAACACTGACTTTACTTTTCATTAGAATCAACTCCTGAAAAAATGAAGAAGCCTGCACACGCAAAACTTACTCGAGTACTTCCACTTCATGTTTCTTTATACTTCAACTTAATCTCAAAGGTAAATATATTTCACTATATTTGTTCAAGAGCTGTAGTTTCTTTTTAGATGAACATTTTACCATCTTATGATCCAGATTAACCTATTAAACATACTTAAAAGTACATAAAATAGTAAAAACAACAACATTAAAGTACATTTTAATGCATCATCACAGCCATGCTGCATTATGAGTACTATTACTTTTTAATATTATCTTATAAAAATACTCAACTATACAATAAAACACCATCTAAGAGGCCTTTTTTCTGCATAATGAGCACTTTTTTTACACTTTGAGTAGTGATAATTCCTCACAGCTTTTAATTTTAGATCATATTTTGATGTATTTACTTGTAATAGAGTATTTCTACAGTGTGGTATTACTTCTTCTTTAATACGTCCTCCACAGCTGTACAGAAAAGGTCATTTCCCCTCTGATCATTAACTATTATTACATATTAATACATGAATATTTTTTCTAAATAAATTGAAAAAAAACTGCAGGATTTATCTGATTTTTCTTTTTTGCACAGGAAGTTTAAACGCTCGACTTCACAGACCGTCGCTGCTCACTGATTTAAAGGCGCTGAGGGGCTGCAGGACTTCGACCAGGACGTTTATAGAGATTTACAGTAAAACGTTTTACAGGCGATAAAACGTCACCTCAGCTGCGGCTCATTACGGAGATCCCACGATGAGCCGCGTCAGGAGACTCTGCTCAGCTCAGAGGAGGGACCGATTTATTCATAGAAAGCCTTTAATATTTAATTTTTCATTGGTGGAAATCTCACAAATGGTTCAAAACGCAACCAAAATGATCACAAACCTCAACTGGGAAGTTTTATCTGCATCTATTCTGATAATCAGTTTAATTTAATAGTCATTTTTTTCAGCAAAACAGCCAAAAATTAACTGATTTCAGCTCCTCAAAGTGAGAATTTGCTTCTTTACTTTGCCTTATGTGATAATAAACTTAATATACCTACCTACCAACCACCTTAACAACATCACTTTGAGATTTGATAGATCGTGATTCTCGTTCTCTGTAGTTTTATTGATCAAGCAGCATATTAATCAATAATAAAAATAATTATTCGTTACTGCCCCACAGCGCTGTGCTGTCACATAAATCAAGACTAAGGTAGAGCTACGAGGCAAAAAGTTAATAACAAATTTTCATCAACGCTACAGGCATCACACAGATCCATAAGTAAATGGTTGAGTTGCATTGTGGGTAATGTAGGCAGCAGTTATGAGAAGGAAGGAAAATGTGTGGATTAAAATATTCATGATATTTCTGGTTTTGTTACACTGCTTTTGATCATTTTGTTAAACTTTTAAGAGTCGTACTTGTAAAATTAGATGTTTTGATGATTGTTTGAAACAAAATAAAGATGACAAATCCCGTAAAAAGGCCCACATCAACATACTCTAAATACTTTATAACTTCCCAGCTGATCACTGTTAATGGAACAAACTCGAGGAGATGGGGACTATTTTCAGCGGCGGATGAATCCACCTTGCTCTCCCGAGTGTTTGTGGCAGCAGGACGGTGTGTGTGTGTGTGATTGAGTCCAAATAAACAGCAGTGTGTGTGTGTTCACGGTGACGAGGGGACAGTGAGGTTCGTTGAGGTGTTTTCACAGTTTTTATGTCTCTGATGAATCACGGACGGCAGCTCACCCTCTTCAGCAGGCGCGCCGAGTCCTCGCTGATGTGTGTGAGGCGGGTGATGACGTTGTTCAGGTAGAGGTCGCTGATGGTGGCATGGTCCTTACTCTCCCTCCTCACCTGGAAAAAAAGACAAAAAGAGAGGTGAACATCTCTCATTTTTCTACTATTATTAAAGTTTTTTGTGGTAAAAACACACCAAATATGTGAAAACCGACCTGGTTTAACAGCAGGTACCAACAGTTGACTGGAGACAGCAGGTTCTGATCTTTTCTGGAGGAGAAAACACACAAACATCTGTCAAATACGCCTCCTGTGTTAACAGTTATTCTCATGTGAGGAGTCAGACTGAAAGTTTATCCTCTTAAATGTGAAAATTTTAACTCAAACAGCAGGAGGAAATACCACATTAGCAACACCACAGTGAAGAAACACTCACTGTTTCACAATTATTGATGCATTCATGCACTTTACTGTTGCAGCTGTAAGATAAAGTTCATCTTTACTACTTTATATACTGCAGACAAGCTATAAAATTTTTTCATGTTTTACCACAAAGTTCACAAATCCTACAAACAACAATGATATACACATTGATTTCTAAAATTCGATGTGAAAATGTTCAGTTATAAATGCTAATTTAGTGCTGTAATTCATATTGTTTTATTATTTATGTTTCCACAATATGAGTCACACATGTCTGCAGAGGTTGAACCGTTAATGGAAACATTAAACTGCAATTCAGCCAAGTGCAAAATGCAAACAAATTCACTGATAAAGGTGTCACAACATCAGAATATAAATGAAGCTTTGTGGCATCATCTTCTCCAGATGCTCCTCACATCGTCTTCATTTAACAAAAAAACACTGCAGCTAAAATTGTGTTGCATTTTGCCCTAAAACACACACACACACACACACACACACACGTGGAGTCGTACTTGTATTGCTGATGGTCTTTCGTGCTGCGTGTTTTGGCCATGAATCTCTCGGCGAGCTTCTCCA
>JBAJHX010000002.1:1742363-1755500 GCA_037176925.1 Amniataba percoides | reverse complement strand
AAAAAAAAAGCCCTCTAACCATTAAAATCTCATCAGATTAATTTCCTGCCTTACCAGCTTGTTGATTGATCTCTTAATTGAGCTTAATTTTAGCACAATCTCCTCCGTATCCACAACACTGTTATAACCGAGTTTGTAATTTGAATGTCCTGAACTGTAATTACTCTTACACTCACACTAAAGTCATATTAAAGCTGAAGTGAGCATTATTTTCAGTCGCTTTGGCTGTTAAATGGATGAGAGTGATGAATATAACAAATTCAATGTTCGATGTATGTTCATGGTAACTAAAAGCGCACTTTGTTTAATATAAATAATGTTAACCTTGTGAATATAAATGTTTTTGGCTCATTCCCAGATGTGTGTTGTTGTTGTAAAGATGTTTTATTAATGTAAAGTATTCTATATCTTGTTCAAATCTACTGTATATTGCACTTGTTGTAAAGAAAGATAAATGTTATTCCTCGTATCTGCAGATGAGGTGCGGCTGTTTTCTGCTCCCGACTGTTGATTTTTCCACAGAAACGTGTTTTATGTAAGAGGCGACGTCACGCAGATGTTTTTTTTCCTGTTTTTTTGAGGAGGAAACAACGACATCTTTCAGGTAGAAAATGCAGAGAGGTGAAGAGTTCAAGAAGAGATCTCACATTTTCAGTTTTTGCACAAGCTAGCAGCGTCACTGTGGATGGATGTGTTCATCTGTGAGTCAGTCCGCCACTTCGATCTTAAATAAAATATCTCTACAATGATTTAATGTAGTGATTTTGAGTCAACAACATAAAGACGTTCGCCTCATGTTCCCCTCAACTGTTATAACTTTGACGAATGCTTAACGTTTCCTTTAGCGACACAATCAAACTTAGATTTTAAGCTGATATTATGAAGTTGTCAGCAAACAGTTTCTTATTTAAAAATCCAGCAGCTCACATGGGGTCGTGTTTGTGTCACTTGATGATTTGGAGTCCAATATTGTCTTTTTTTAGCTCGATTTTGTTCTCTACCACCTCTTTAGCTGCTAAACGCTTCATTATTGTTCACCATCTGCTTTTTAAATGTGTCTTTTTAAGCTTTTTCCCCTAAAAAAGACCCTAACAATGATAAATAATGAGCTGAAAAACGTGTTTCAGTTGCTTTAAGTATCCTCCTTAAAAACACTTCCACAGGATTTCTACTTACACTGGAAAACCAGGAGCCGTGGAGGAAACAGATCCGTCCATGTGAATGTGGAGTGGCAGCGTGGGGTCCATCTCATTTCCAGCTGACTATCTGGCCTTGATTTGTCTGAAAATTAAAGTGGTGGGAGAAAAAATAAGTGAGCGGATGCTGCGAGCACGTATTTCATCATGAGTTCTTCTCAGAGAGGCTGCAGGCCGAACCTGAGCGGTGCTGGTGAAAGCAGCTATAATTTCCTTTTTGAATAAAGGAAGCCATTCAGAGCAGGAGGTGCTGAAAGAAACTAAATAATGACGAGATACAAAGGCCGGGGGGACATTTATGTGTTGGAGGCAACTTTATATATTATATAAAGTTATAAAAATAAACAGTATTTTCCAGCATCTTTTAGGCATAACAGTTAAAACACAAACACACTTTTTGTCCAGGTGAGTGTGAGACAAACCATCAAAACTTAGCACAAAAGTTTAAACCAAATTTCAGAAAACAGATAAGTCAGAACAGGAATTTGTGATTGAAGTCATTAAAAACTCAGATATTTGGGGAAAAAAATCTAGAAAACCTGATGGAAATATATTATTTTTGTAGTCACATGCTAACTGTACGGCATTATTCATTCATTTAGTCTGTTTCTAGTGCACTTTTTCACAATTTGCTTTTAAGAAAAAACCTTGCTGTCTTTTCAGGAAGTAGATTTTCAGTTGCACATTAAAACAGGTGGATGCAAACACACCTGTAGTTCATAATAATGCATCACAGTTCACACATTTTACTGATAAACGTGATCAAATAAAGTGTTTTAGTCGGTAGTCTGTATTTGTCAGACATTCAAACATTATTAAGTTAATAATCTGACTTTTAGAACAACATTTAGCTGCCAGATCTCCTCTATAATCAATGAAAAACCTTATGATAAGAAAGGAAGTTAAACCTCTTTCTTTGATACTTGAGCACTAAAAGGAAGGTTTTTTTTATGATTCTGATTTTTTTTTTAACCTGAAGTTCAACAAGTTCCCCTCGACCTCGTTTAACTCTCTCTTAACGCTCTGCGACCCCCCCGACCTGGCTGGTGTTTCGTCTGATTTCTTTGGTGTGAGCGTTGACATTAAAACATACGTCTCAGCGGATCTCGAAGGACGTCGACCTTTCGGGGTGAAATCCGGGCCGACTCAGGTGACTCAGGATTTGACGTGAAACAGCTGAAAAGACAAAAAGAGAAAAAAAAAACTTACTCATTCATAAAATTCAACCCAGACACCACCTCAGAGGACGGTGCCCCCGAGTTACCAATTCCACAAAAATGACATCATAATGTGATTAAATTTCCAGGTTCAAAGTGAAAGTAATACAAGATGTACTCATGTGTTTTACTAAAGTAAAAATGGCAGCATCACATTGGAAAAATACTCTTATAATCAAAAGTCCTGCATTCAAAACTAAAAAAAGGACAGGAAAAAAAGGTATTTTCATGACAATAAAAGCAAAAGTACACAGAATTTTTTGCACCTTCATCTGCATCTGTATTATTTATGTTGATTTATATTTCTATTTATTCGGGATTTTACTTTACTTTATCACCAGTCTATCTTTGTAAACCACTTTAATGCTGAGCTGAGAAAATTTCACCCTGAGCATCAATAAAGTCTTTATATTTAACCATATTTGTTGGGTAGATTTGGTAGTGGCAGAA
Organism: Amniataba percoides; assembly: GCA_037176925.1. Taxonomy (NCBI): domain Eukaryota; kingdom Metazoa; phylum Chordata; class Actinopteri; order Centrarchiformes; family Terapontidae; genus Amniataba; species Amniataba percoides. The sequence goes on along the minus strand of JBAJHX010000002.1, from coordinate 1,752,637 downwards.
AATAAAAAAGAAAATATTCAAGTAAAGCTACAACAGCTCTAAGACAACAATTTTTGCTTATTAGCACCTTTAAATCTCACAAACCCACTTTATATTGAGTGTAGTTTCTGTTATATGTAATGTAATGGGGCTGGAGTATCACCTGGTTGGGACAGGTAACTTCCTGGAGTCTGTATTAGCTTTAATTGCAATAAAGTGTATAAGCAGATTTTCAAAAACTTTATTTTGAATGTGAGGGTGATTGTACAAAGTGTTTTAAGTCCTCTGATTAACATGGATGTGATGAAAAACCTCCATAAATCCGATTCAAAATCACAAAAGAAAAGACGCCGCAGAACTCGCCTGAAAATCTTCACATTTTAAAGTTTCCTTCACTCTCACGTTAATATAGTCATAGCTGTCTGTACAAACATTAGTAAACTTTAAATATAAACTACTAAAAGCTAATTCGGCATACTTTTAATGTCGACATTTAGCAAACATATACACAAATACACCTAAAAGAGGAGACAACTTCCTACCTGTGGCTGCCATTTTCAGGGGCTTTTACAGAGTGACTCACCTGGTGGCTTTAATATAATTATTGTCTGTCTGCCATATTAGATCCACATATGTCCACATATTGGTGTCAGCATGTTTGTAACATTTACTAAATAAATAAATAAATAAATAAATAAATAAAGTGGATTTTGTTAACTTCCAGCACCAAGCTAGCTGTTTCCATTCACTCGCAGTGTTTGTGCTAAGCTAAGCTAACTGGCTGCAGCAGTGGAGCACATTTATGACAACATTGCACTCTTACTTTTCATAAAACTACAATATTTTACTTTAGTAAGATTTTTAATGCAGGATTTGTACTTGTAGTGTATTATTATCATTTTCACAGTGTGGTTTTAGTGTTTTTACTGAAATAAAGCATCTATTTGAATCATTTTGGAGTCATAATAAAGGGAAGTTTGTTCACATGTGTAATCATCAGTATCTATGTCACTGGCTCAGAGTAAATTAAAATGGCCTGCAAACCCATTGAAGCACTTTTTCTGCTCTAACTGGATAAAATGTTCATCCACATGCTCGCCATCGTTTCCCATTGCAGCCTCGTTTCTGCTCTGAAGGAATTTCAATTAAGAATCAATCACTTTGTCCGCTGGGAGTTTTTTTTTTTTTTTATCAAAGGGCTTAATGCAGGAAACGTCGGAGAAAGGAAGTGCATTGTTAAAGGCAGGAAGTGCAGATGTATGTGGCTTTAAAACGCAGCGGCTTTCATCATCAGCAGCTCGGGTGGAGTCCATCCTGTGCCGAGGATTTAAGTGGCCTCTATCTTTCTATATATCACTCCGGCTGCTTTTCCTCCACTCACATTCAGCCTGTCCACCTCTGAGAAACCTCCAGTGACCTCGCTGCTCCTTCTCAGTTTTATTTCTTCCTCCCATTCACTCATTTTTTAAAGGTTTTTCTTTGCCATTTTTTTGACACCTGCTCACACGAGTAATGAATCAGATGTATTGTTTTCACATATTTTGGTGCATAATAAAGAAAGTAGGAGAAAAACAGTGCAAAAGTGAAGAATTAAGAACATATATAATAAAAAAAAAGCATGTAAAAAGAGCTGTCTAGTGAATAAAGAGGTTAATTTGTGTGTTTTTTCACTTAATAAATCACATTTTTTGGTCATTAAAACATGTTTTAGAGCCATCAAGAGCCCCAAAAGAAAAAGTAATCAACTTTATTCTGCTGTATTTATTGTGTTTGAGTGAAAGCATGTAAAAAAAAAAAAACTAAAAACAATTAAACAAAAACAAATTGCATGAGATGACTAGATTTTTAAGTGATTTTCCAGGCAAAATGTTTGGAAGTTACAGACCCATTATATATTTGTTTTATATAAGAATTTTAATATGCATCTGGATCTAAATTTACTTGAAATTCATTGATAAAAATGGTGCAAAAGCATCCTAAAATGTTGAAAATTCCTATAAAACAGCCCAAACAACACTCATATCTGTATATTAAGTGTTTTCAGATAGCCTTTAAAAACAACCCCCCTCAGCTCCTCCTTTATTTCACTCTGAGGGCACAAAACTAAAGAAAAAAAAAAAATCAGACGGTGCCCAAATGTCACGTATGTGCAGAATGAGCTCTTCCACTGTTTACGTTTGATGTGTTTGTGCATTCAGGAAGTGCTCTCTCTATCGCAGACCTCAGGGGACACTTAACGCTCATGAAGGGGGGGCGACAACAGACATAATGATCTTATGTTCAGTGCAAATCTGTAAAACAACAACAGCAACAACAACTGATGAATCTAAAAAATCACTTTTGAAAATGCACAAAAGAAAAAGTAAGGAGTAGCAGAGGAAGTATTCACATCTTTTACCAAAATAAAAGTACATAAAATACACTTCCTGCTTTGAAAATGTTTCATATATAAGCATAAAGTGTAATTTAGGTCAATAAAGTAAAGTCCTGTGCTCAGTAAAGTGTTAATTAAAACTGTTAATTCAACATAACACCACTGTTTTTATCACCATCTGTCACCAAACTACACTCGCTTTTATCACTTTATTTATGTTAGTCAATCTGAATATGAATATATGGAGGATTTATCTTCTGTATTTTATAATTTTATATCTATTTTGTCTATATTTTGTCTATATTTGCTTCTCGTTTTGCTGCTTTAATGAATGAATTTCCCTGATTAATAAAGTTTTACCTTATTTTATTTTCTAATCCATTTGATATCAGTTGACTTATTGATTAGCTGACAAATAAATGTGGTAAAGTAGAAAGTATTTTGTGTTTTAGTTCCTGTATTTTAGTGTCCTGAGGTCTGAATGATGAAAATCCTCTAAAACATTCCTCATGATGTGCACAGAAAAATATACGAGAGGTGCCCTTTAAAAAAGTGCACTTTAAAAAGTGAAATATGAAGGAAATTAAAAATGCCAAGAAGAGTTAAAGTTAGTGCAGATAAGCAGACGTCGAGTGAAACTTTCCCCTCTGATGGACGCGTTTACGTGTCACTGTGAGTTTTCGTGACGAGGATCTCGTAAAGCAAAACCAGCGGGAGGATAATGAGAAACAGCACGAGAGTCACAAAAACACTGAAGGTCCTCCACAACATTTTCAGGATATTTAAAGTGCTGTTTGGAATAAAAAACAGCTCAACATGGACTCAGGTTAAAGAAAAAAACATAAACATACACTCATCAATTTGTCTTTAAATACAACTTTCATCTTCTCCCAATAAAACCAAAATCTGAGTTTAATATAACTGATCTTTTTGTAGTTTTTCATTCAATTTATACCGGCAGAAATGTAAAATAACTTTCACTGCAGTCAATTTAACTATTTTTTGGTACTTTGCTTGAGTATTTGGGAGAATATGTGTTTTTATATAGTACTTTACACTTTACTACATTTATCTGATGGCTGGAGGAGGTGATTTATTTGCAGAATTAAACTTTAATCAGCTGTTTTGCAGGTAAAAATGACATATGACCAAACAGTTTTCTAATCAGAAAGTCTGCAATGATATTTTACACACTACAGGGCCAAAAACTACAGAAAGTCACAACATATTAATATTAATAATCTATTTACAGCTCTATTTTATGCATTTCTTCCTTCCTGTAGGTTTGGAAATCTTTTTGACTTTTTGACTTCAAGCATCATAATGAAGTTCAGTGTTTTATTTGGACACATAAATAAGAAAATAATGATATATAATAGAAATAAAACAAAGGAGGGAGAATCAGAAACTAATAAATTCAACATGTTTTAGGAAAATATAAAGTAAAATATTGGTACAAATACTTCAAGTTCCCAGATGATGAGCAGCAGTGTTTTTCAAGTCCAGAGATCTTTGATTTGACTCATTATTTTTTTAGATTTTACTATTTTTAGGTCAAATAACTAATAAAAGTTTAGTACTGATCCACCTCATTGCTCTTCTTAATGATCCTCACTTTTACTCCTCATTCTTTGGTGCATTTAACCTCCTAATACTTGTTAAATTTCACAAAAATAAGGCACCTTATGAGGAGCATTTTCCACACATAATGTACTAAACGTCAGTAAAGAGTCTTTTTCCATCGCTGCAGACTGATAAAGCAGGAACAGGCCTAATTGATAACACCAAATTAATGATGTATGATTAAACGTCTGCTGTTAAAAAGCTCCATAAAATCATCAGATGTGGGACCAGATGTGATAAAAAGGCCGAGCGTATCAGCGCGGTGGAAAATGAAGCCCAGATAAGCAGATAAACAGCGATCAGATCCTCGTTTGCAGCAGCCGGCCGGTGGAAACGATGCCCACATAATCTGATCAGAGCTGCATCCTGTGTGGGCCGAGCTTCGTTAACTCGCTCACTTTAAAGTTCAAAGGTGATTGAACCTGTGAGGCTGAAAATTATGCTCATGAAAAGAAAGTTTACCCACATTTTGACAGAGTTTTGGGTTGGAAAGTCTTAACTGAAGCTAAAATTAAAGGACAATCTGTAAAGTATGTAATTTTTAATGGATGAATTGCTCAAAAAAGAGCAAAAATAATGTTTAAAATGTTAGAAAAGTTAAATTAAAGTAATGTGTAAGTAGTTTAAATAGCTAAACATGATGCTAAACTGCTGACATAGATGATAAAAGATCAATATATATATATTTAAATATATATATATATATATGCATCTCTTGAATTATTTTTATGGGAGGATGTAAAAATAGTGATAGTGATAAATGCGACTTCACCAACAGACCTGATAAAATACCTCAAATAAAAATAGTTTTAAAACATTTGTGAGACATGAAGTTGATTTTCACTGTTGGCGCTGTGCGTGCACAAGAAAAAAGAAACTTGTGTGATGGAAAATATGGGGCTTTTTTTATCATTTAGATCTTAAAAAATGGATTAAATATATTGTAGTGTTTCACAGCAGTTTTAGAAAACATCCTGCTGTCACTTTTTCACAATTTACAACTTGGCTAAGTGATATAATGGATGAATGTTTAGGTAAAATTATGACCTTTAAAGTAACTTAAGATAAAAGTAATGGATAAATGATTTATTCAGGTAAATTTAGGAATCAATTATGGACTCAAAGTTGAATCAGATCCATAAAAATATTGGATAAACAGCTGAAATATGGGAATAAATGTTGGAAATAAGCTGAACTCTCTTTGATATCAAAACTGCTGCAAACATGACAAAAAGAGCGAAAGTTTAACTGAATAAAATAAAGTCATAAAATCAGCTCATGTGTTTAAAATCAGCTCAGATGAACCTCAGACTGAGTTCAGGCTGCTCACGTCGTTTTGCTTTAAATCTGAAGAGATTTATGTGAATAAATCAGGGAGGATTAGAAAATATGAGGCACATGTTCCCGTCCTGAAATGTGCTCAGTACAGTTTGACTGGACGTAATGTTTTAAAGGATTTTCACATTTATAGAAGTAGCTCGACAAAAATGTGCAGGCAGGTTCGGCTCCTCATCAATCATCAATAATCAATCATCTTATCGTGACGGTAACAGATAAGATCCGCGTTTGACTCCTGCTAACAGTGCAGAAAAAAAGAAAAAGAGGCTGCTTTTCATTAACGTTCAAAAGTTAATAACATCGAGATTCATAAACAAGGAGCACAAATAAAATGCAGTAAAAAAGATTGATCACGGGGCGATTAAAAAGCAAAAACATAGAAATGAATAAAAAAGCAATATAGGTACAGGAGGGAGAGATATTAAATGGTAAGGGAAATCGTATTAAAGGGTTATTACACCCAAAACGCAATGAAAAGCAGATGTAGATGAAAGTCTTTATGATGGAGGAGTTTTATTTTTTGTGTTCAGGTTCATTAAAGCTAAAATTTTAAATAAAACGTGTCTTTTAGTCTCTCTATTAATAAAAAGACTTATTTATTATTATTATCATTATTGATTATTTTTAATGTTAAAAGATTTAAGAGTGTTTGACTGTGAGGTCTGTTGTTTTTTAAGACCACAGGAGGGAAAAAGAGTTTGACTTTAATCACAGATAAATAAAAGAGTGCTACTGAGAATAATTTATATAACAGCGCCACCTGGTGGTTAAATGATGCAAAAACGTGGTGACGTGACTGAAAGATGCTCAAAACACCAAAACTGGATCTTATTCTACAATATATGAAGAAGATATTTTAGCGTGTGTGCGTGAAAATGAAGATTAATGCAGATAAAATAAATATAAAATAACAGTTGTGCAATAAAATCTCTTTCATTAATGGTGTTTTTTAGATATTTAAGAGATGTTGATTGAACTTTTTGGTCATTTTAGAGGCTGCTGAATTATTTTGTTTTATACCGACAAGTGTAGAAGTTCAGAAGCATAAAAACCTTCTTGAGGTTTTTTATATTAAACATAAAGTCACCTCAGGATGTAAAGGAGTTATTGGAGATAATAAATTACTATTCTCGATAATAAATTCCCAATAAATCCCAACACGAGACCAGGAACCGAAAAGAAAAGAAAGTTTAATTTTGATCACTTTACAAAATACAAGAAATACTTTTAAAAACAATCTTCCCAGAGTTGAGCTTAAAAGAAAAGAGCTTCTGTAGAAATGATAAAAAACTCTGCTGAGCTGCTGTTTAGAAATTTCTTTTACAGCCTCAGTCTGTGTGGAGTTGAGCTTTTATTTTGAAAGAGTTGATCCAGCAGCTGGAGCGTGGACTAATTTTTATTTTTCTGTTTCAGGAGCAACTAAAAACTTTCTCACAACCCACAAACACCCTGTTGGTGTTTAATTCTCAGCACATCTCCAATGTTGGAGACTTTTCTCCACATTTTGTGAATTTAAAGTCAGAGAAAGACACGTTTTAAAGAAAAATGTGGAAACTTTCATGATCCGTACTCATAAAACGTTAAGAAACAGAAACAGACAAAATCCACCAACCAGAACCTCTAAAACTTCACTTTGCTGGCTTTGGACAGGCTAACGGTTTCCACCCGCTTCCAGTCTTTATGCTAAGCTAAGCTAACAGGCTGGAGGTTGTGGTGTGTTTCTCAAAGTGTCTGACAGTTTGAGGGAGGAAGTGTAGAAACACAAACAAATAGAAACAACAGTGATGATGCTGGCTGTGGTGTGTGTGTGTTTGTGTGTGTTTGTGTGTGTTAGTCTTCCCAAGCGAAGTCGAACGGCTGGAATTCGTCTCTCAGCCGTTTGCAGCTCTCCTCCTCTTCCTCTCTGCTCTGTTTACACTCCTTCCAGTCCGCTCGAGTCGGCATGTTCAGCACCGCCTCGCTGGCCAGAACCTCCCTGCACGCACGCACGCACACACACACACACACACAGAAATTTAGATGGAAAACACACCAACATCTCTGTTTTTGAGCCATTAATAGAACAAATTATCTCCATAAAAGCTGTGTCGTAATATAAACACTGTGTAGGGGCTGATATTCTGTTTTCAGCTTTGTTTTTAACTTATATTTTTTATATTTTGGCAAACTGACATCATTAAATATATGCCGAATTATCTATCACCAGCTCATGTTTGCAGATTATTCATGAATACACAGAAATTTATCACTGAATCACTTTTATACTGAAGAAAACTTAAAAACGTGAAAATTCTCAGGCAAGTTCTGAATGGTCTTTTTTTCTAGATTGATGGGGTTTATCTGCAGTGGACATCAGAGATAATGATTTCCTTATTGTCTTATTTCCTTTATAAGATAAAGATTCGACTAATTGATCACTGAGAATTACATCTTCAATTTTTTAATCCATCTGACGTTTGCTGCTCACCTCCCAAACTGCAGAGGAAAATGTTTCTGGATGCGGTAGAAGAGTTTCTCCCCCGAGTCCAACTCCACGTAGAAGTACGGAGTCCCTGGAGGGGCGATCTGAACGAAAACACACACACACGCTTGAATTTTAAGCTTCAGTCTTAAGCTGTGTGTGTGTGTGTGTGTGTGTGTGTGTGTGTGTTTACCTGTTTGAGGTCGGTGTGTTCGGGGATCTCCATCAGCTCCATCTGCTGCTCCTGAGCCTGCACCGTGAACGCCTCCTTGATGTCGTCGGTGGCGCAGCGGTCCAGCGGCACCGGCACCACCTGAGCGACGACAACGAGACCGAAAAACCTCAAACAGAGACGAACCCGCGACGGAGAGGGGGGGGTGGACAAAATAATAGAAACACCTGCATTGCTCTGATGTGAGCATGAAGCTGAATCATCACGCCTGTTTCAACAAAAACTGTTTTAAAATCAAGACTTATGAGGTTTTAATAAGAAAGTTTTCTGCAGGTAAAGTCACTTTTTGTTCATTTACTATTATCATTACATTTATTTTGAATGTAGGACTGATTTCAGTGCTCCTGTGTTCATTTTAACTACCTCAGCTGTGCTTAATTAAGTGACCACTGAGTTTATATTCACCTAAAATATACACATAAAACATATCTCAATCAATCATCGATTATTTATCATCTTTATGAAGTAGAAATGCTGAACATAAATAAAATAGAAAATAAAAATATTTTATTGTATAAAACTGTAATAGTATTAGTTGCAGGCTTAATAATTTAAAGTTAGAAATATTCATTTAACATGATAAAGAAGCTCTGAGGATCTTTAAGCTGCAAAATGAGCTCATATTTAGACTTTTTTTAACATTTGTGTTTGATATTTCACGTGTCAGAGTCGTTTTCGAGGCTGCAGCTCGGTCGTGTCTCCTACCTGAAGCTGCAGGTGTTGGCTCCTGTAGTTCCTCTCGAACATCACACATCGCTCTCCTCGGCTCTTGTAGAAGCTCCTGAGGGCCGACTTGTACTTCTCCATCTCCTCCACCACGTCGGAGCCGAGCTCCACCACCGACTGGTAGTGACCGATGGGCAGGATGAGCATGTGCTGAGGAGTCAGGCCGCCTTTGGCCATCGCCACGTAACACTGCAGAGCAAAACTCATTCTTTACTCTTATTTCTGTACTGACACTTCGCTCCACAGTGATTCTCGTTAACATGAACTCACGTGTGTTCCTATGCTGATGACGAGATGTTTCTCCACCTGAGGACTCGCCAGACAGAACCAGCAGGGGCCGGTGGGCTGAGCTGCACGCGGGGAGGAGAAATGTTAAAACACACTTTGTTCAGTTTGTTGTTGTTTGTTCAGTTTGTTGTTGTTGTTGTGTCGTCGGGACTCACGGTGTCTGCGGGGCTGTTTGGGCTGATGATGCCCACCTCCGTCGCCATGACGATCTCCATGCCCTTCTCCGTCCGGATACCTCCTCCTGCCGCGGCCCCGAGGACCCCCGCCCTGCTTCCTGCTCAGGTCGAAGAAGAACTGATGGGCCGGCTCCTGAGGAGACGACAGGAAGAGGGTTTAGCTTTTCAAAATAAAACTTTTTCCTCTTGTTCTTGTGACGTGTGTGTGTTTATCTGCAGGTAGTTTCCATCAGCAGGTGTGTGTCGCTCTGTGGAGATGCTGTGGGCTCATTATGTTCAGTGGACGAGCTTCATAACGTCTCATTATTTCTATATAATCTATATAATGGCTTTATGTGAGCAGCTGAAGCAGAGAGACGGTCGACCTCTCATCTTTGGAGACGATAAAACCAGATTGTCTGCTCCAATGAAGAAACTGCAGCAAAGCAAACTCCACATTTAGGCCTTAATGTTTGTTAATTATTGTATTGACAGCACTTATAAAAATGTTGTTTCATTTTCATCCAGTCTCAGTCAAAACTTTATTCATTTATTCCAGAGAGACTCATTAACCATAAAATCTCCATAATGCAGCTGTATGACCCACGTTCTGTCAACACACACACACACACACACACACACACACACACACACACACACACCGTACCTCCTCCTCCACGCTGAAGCTCGTCTTTTGTTTCTCCGTCTTGTCTTTAGACGGGCACCTGTACGGGTTTTCCGTCGTGTCCTGCGGCTGCTTCACCAGCTCTGTTGGGTCCATCGTCTTCATGGGGACGATGTTGAAGGCGTACAAGTACTGCAGACACACACACACACACACACACACACAGAAACAGAAATGGACAGAAAGTTCAGGATCTGGTTGCTGGTTTACAGTTTGGACCAGTAAAGTCTGACACACACACACACACCTTCTTCTTGGCGGGGTTGTTGACGGTTGCCAGGGCGATGAAGCGGCTGACGTGTTGAGCGTTTTCCTGGAGAACAACGTGATTCCTGAGGATGCAAACACACACACACACACACACACACACACACACACACACACACACACACACACACACACACACACACACA
>JBAJHX010000002.1:1714032-1727310 GCA_037176925.1 Amniataba percoides | reverse complement strand
ACAGACAGACAGACAGACAGACAGACAGACAGACAGACAGACAGGTGCTGACCCAGGTGGACCTGCTGGATGAAGTCCAGCAGAGCCTTCCTGTTGTCCGTCCACAGAGCAGGAAGTTCTCTGACTGTCGGAAACTTGCAGCAGGAAACCTCCAGAGTCACTTCCAAACACTGAGCCCACACGTAGTTATAGTCCTGCATCCCACCTGAGAGCACACACACACACACACCCACGCACACACACACACACACACACACACACACACTCTCAGTGAGTCTGTGCAGCTGTTCGGTTTCTCTGCCTGCACTGAGCCGATCAGGTTGCATCGATCAGGTTTCTCCAGCAGGAAACGTGAGCAGGCCGATGAGCCTGATAGTGAAGAAGTGTTTGTCTTCACGATCTTCAGTCTCATCTTCTGCTGGTTTCCACTCGAGTCTTTCTAAAAAAAAAAATCACCTGAACTATCGACCTTTAACCTCAGAGTGTCGTCATGTCGCCATCAGACAGTGAAACGTCTGCGGTCAACTTTAAAACAGTTTTATCTTATCTAACATAAACAAATAAAGTTTATCTGACACTTAAAAGCGACGAAATTTACAAATTTACATCTTATCTTTTATCATCTTGAATAATTTACATTTAAAGTTGTGGTTCAAGAATAAAATGTTAAATTTAAGGGTAAACATACAAATAGATAATGAAGTTTTTAGAGGTTTAAATATCGTTTACCAGATAGAATATACAGTTTCATGTCATTATTAATAATCTGTGTGTGTGTGTGTGTGTGTGTGTGTGCCGACCTATCAGAGGATACCACAGGTATCCGTTGGTGATGCCGTCTGGAAACGGCCTGGTGTCGCCGCAGCGGCCGCCTTTGTGCATGCTGGCGTGGCCGTAGGAATACACCTTGGCCAGGTGAACGAACACGTCGTCGTCGGGGGAGACGCTGGCCCCGCCCACGTTCTCGCTGCCTGGAGAAACAGGAAGAAGAGTTTTATTTTGTAGTTTTTTTATCCTGAAATCTGATAACAGATAAAAAGATAAATAATCAAAGTCAATGTCAAGTATTAATATTTTTCATTTATTATTCATTTTCATAACCAGTTAAAACTGGAGTACGTTTATGAAATGCATTATTATATTGTTTCTTTATGTATTTAGTTACTTTATTTAAATTGCAATTTCTTTATTCTTTGGTTTTTCATTGTATTTTATTATTTATTATGTTAAGTACAATATCCTGTGAATGTACTTGTATGAAAAGTAAAAGTACTCAAAGCAGAAAAATGGTCATTGTGAGTATTTACAGTCTGTAGAGTATATGAGTATATATAGGATATAATATTTTATTTCATTTCTTTAAATGTTTTGCATGCAAAATCTTATATTTTGTTAATATTTCCCTGTGAGAGGTGCTGGATTAGAAGTGTCAAAGTAAAGTGCAGAAACGTCAGATTTACTGTGCAGATTTTGAGTAAAAGTGCTTTTTCCTCCCCTGTGAGTTCTGAACAGAGACGTGCTTTGTGTCTGATCGCAGTGTGTGTCCTGGGAGTGTTTCCTGCCTCTCTCACTTCACTTCACACACAAAAAAAAAATACAAAACACACCACAGCTAATCTTAAAAAACACACAAACAAACAAAATTGTTTTCGTCAGCTTGTTGTGGACCACCGAGTTCAGTCGTGTTGTTGTTTAACTTCGAACTTCCTTTCTTGTTTTTTTACCTCCGTTGTCGTACGGATAACTCGCAACCAGAGCTCCACCGTGAAGGTTCGCGGAGAGAACAAACGTCTCCGTCCTCAACCAGCCGATCACGGCTCGGACCTGAAACACGGATAAAATAAACTTCATTAATCCAACATTCACTTCTCAGAGCAGCTCAAAGTGAGACAAATATGAAAAAAGGAGTAAAAAGTAGAATAAAACATTCATTAATGACATAAAAACACCACATACATCCATACACATACAGATTTAAATAATTTATTTATCAATTTCTAACTACAACCACAGCCGATGACCAGAGTCAGTTTCTGCTCCAAATCTCTGCAGAACGACGAGACCGACCTCGGCCTCTCGCTGCTCCTCGTCCAGCTGCTCTTGTCGTCGGAGGCCGGAGAAAGCGTCGGGGAAGTTCCTGTTCAGATCGATGCCGTTGTAGTTGAACCTGAAAGGAAAAACAGAGAGGCGTTACTGGGGACGGACTAACACCTGGGATCATCTTTAACTGAGTTTAGGGTCAAAGGTCAGCTGTGTTGTCGCCCATGTTGATCTGTGAGGTCCTGATTCATGTTAAACCGATTCATTCATGAGTCTACTTTATTATTTATGTTGGTTTTATGTTCTTCTCACCTTCCCTTTTGTTATATAAAGAAATAAATGCAATAATCACATTCAATTATGGAAATTTTGAAATAAGGTTTGAAACAATCACCGGTAAGTAAAAATGTTTGTATGAACACAACTGCTTATCACACAATTACTGTCTAAAGTTATTCTGCTGTAAGTAAAAGTCCAACATTTCAACTCTACAGTACAAAAGCTTTGGTATTAAAACAGCTGACAGCTTAACACTTATTAAAATGTGATTTTTTTGGGTTGATTTAGTTGTTAATTCATATTTTTTTTTAATCAATAATCTGACTCTGATCTGTTATTATGGTTAAACAAACAAAGAAATAATAAAACACACCTGCAATTACAGATTATTGCAAAAGGTGCTGCAGGAGACAAAGGCATGAAAATCTTTGAGATTATCATTTTAAATGAATAAGTAAATGAGTAAAAGTACAAATGCCTCAAATTTCTACTTTAATATGATAAATGTACTCGGTTAGTTCTCATCATTTAATTGCAATATCAACATCATGAAGTCAGCAGATTAAAAACGAGAGAATTTTTCCTGTTTTATGTCACTGCACAGTGAATATTTGTATATTAAATCTGCAAACATCTCTGGAGGCTTTTTTCATTCAAACTTCAGGAGCGGCTGCAGCTGCTGCCGAGGCTCCCACGGGCAAGGCACTCCTGTTTCCCACGGCCCGCTGAGCGCCTGCAGGAAGTGAGCGCGTCTTTATTTACAGCAGGACGTCTCTGATTGTCTAAGTGAGGGTCATCGCCGGGGCTCCGGTCACATGACCTGCTGACATCACAGGTTACTGAGTGATGTCACAGTTTGTCGAATCAGAGAAGATGAAAATAATTATCTGAATAAAACTTGTGAGAAGTTCTGCATCGAGAATAAGCCTCCAGACATTTATTTAACAGAACCTCCACTCATGTTTGTGTCTCGTTTCACTGATATAGAAAATAAATGAATAATTCACTTTATCACTAAAATTTTGTCGTCATTTCTAAAAGATTAATCAGGATTTTGAGCTTTCTGTGACTTTAATAACACTTTCTTTTCTAAATAAGCATATTTATCATTTATTTCTATCATATGTTTTTGTTCTTAATCATCACTGTTCTTTCACTTGCTTTCATAAAGACTGTTTTCATTTTGACTGTGGTGAAATCTGAACCCTGAAACTTCAAGGACTCTTATTTTGAAATGCTGCTTCCCTTGCAGTTTGAGGAGGAAGTGTATTTTTCTTTCCTAGTATTCATCTTAAATGTACATTTTATTTTTAAAACAGCTTTATTTGTGGTGAAATAATCTTATCGGCAGATCAGTGAAAACTTTTCCTTATAAGGTTTGGAAAGTGGTGACCTCAAACAGACCTCACACACACACACACACACACACACTGAACCCTAAAATATAACAGTTTTCAAACCTTGTGGGGACCAGCGAGTCCCCGTAATGAGAGCGTGTGAACAGATAAACGTCTCCACAGCGTGATTAATAGAAACACTTAGACACAGTACACAGCACATTAAAAGAAGTCAAAACACCTATAATTAGACACTCAGGGGCCGTGTGTGTGTGTGTGTGTGTGTGTGATACAGATCTGTCCTGCTTGGTTTCCTGCTGAGTGTTTTGGGCGTTGGAGCGTCGCATAGTTTAGTCTATACATGATAACCTTACCGGCTACGAGTGTGTGTGTTTATGTCTGTTATCTCGAGTCTTTAAAATCTTATTTTGACATTTGGTTTGACACACACACACACACACACACACACACACACACACTTGAATCAATAATTTAATCTTAAAACTGGATTACATGACGAACACTCTGCGGCTCATTTCTGCTTTTTCCCCTCAGTTTTCTAATTTTAACTTCCTGTTTTGTATTTGCGGTCTGTAACTTGCGGTCTGTAACTTCTGTTTTGGTTCAGCCTCGCCGCTTTCATCATCATTGTTCCCGGCCACAGCTGTTTACAAAAAGACAAATTCACGGAGCACCACCTGATGTACCACATCTTTCCCTCAGGAGGTGGTGGAGACCAAAAAAAGGAGTTAAAAAGTCATATATGAGACGCAAAGAAAAACTTAAAATCTTAAATTTTATACCAGTTTCCTCTTTTTTCACATCCAGCAGGCTGAGAGCAACATCAACATCTTATCTGAGACGTGCTTGTGTCCATTATTTTCTCTCTTTTAGCTCCATTTTTGGTCTCCACCACCTCCTAAAGGGAACTTTCTGTCTTTTTAGCTGTTAAATGTTTGTTTTTCTTCACCAGCAGCAGTTTGATGCTCAGCAGGTCGAGCTTAAAAATGTAAAAACAATCCAAAAAACGGCTAAAAAGCGACGTAGAGCTGCAGAGTTTGTCGTCATCATTCGTGGATGTATCACTCTGTGTGTGTGTGTGTGTGTGCGTGTGTGTGTGTGCGTGTGTGTGTCACGACCTGCCCTGGCTGTAGTAACAGTCCGTGTCGGCCACGTCGAAGCCGTCCGGGTTCATCGTGGGCAGGATGTGGATGCGGGTGCTCTTCAGGAGCTGCAGCGACCACATTTCGTTGGCACGGTAACCGCGCACGAGGTCATCAATCAGGTGCAGCAGCAGCACCCGGCCGAGAACCTGCACACACACATTAAAGCAAATCTCACTCAGATTAAGTGTGAAAACGTGCACATGGTGAGTAATGATGAAAGCTGGATGAAGTTTGAGATTGAACAAAAATACAAATTATTCATTTTTTCTGTCACAGCTGTTCGGTTTCACAGTTTTCCTCCCAGTGTTTGACATTTTTTGGACGTGACACGACTTCTCAGCCCGATGAGCCTGCACGTTCCCTCCCGATGGAACAAACAGGAAAACAGCGGGGGAGGAAGTGATGTCGTGAGTCAGCGAGGAATCGGAAGGCGATCCGGAGACGAGTCAGAGGCTGATTGGACGGTCGAGAGTTTGTGAATGAATGAATGAGCCTCAGGAGGGAGAAAGAGAGAAGGGTGGGAAAGGTGTGTGTGTCACACACACACACACACAAGTCAGGACTAGCTCTGCCTCCAGCTATCTTTCTGTTTTCCTCCGTGACTCTCGCTTTCTTTTCTTTCTCTCTCTCTCACTACGACACACCTCTGTTTGTGCTTCCATACCTTAAACGGTGAAGCTGCTGATCTGCATTTCTCTTATTGGCAACAAATCCCATAAAAATCCAAACAAACAATGAACATCTCCGCTTACGAGCACTCAAAGCCAAGAACAGGACGAGGAGTTTAAGCGTTGAGAGACGGACTGACGCTGTTGGTTTTGGTCTTTTTGTGGGATTTGAACAACACCTGTTTCATCCTCAAGTATTCAAGTGAATTTCTCCAAACTTTCCTTTTAATTTTAGGACATTTTCTCCCAATTAAAGTTTAAGAAATAGTCTTTATAAGATTATTCCTTTAGTGCTAAACTGAAGGAGAGGAGTGTATTCTTACACTTAAAAAGCCCTTTTAACAGACATAAAATAGCCTCAGCTTTTTCAGCCCTGAGCAGCGTCTGCAGGTTTTCCTTTCAAGCTGCACACAGACCCGACAAATGCGCCACAAAGGCCGCCTGAAGCGAGACGCACCCAGCGAACAGAGACGAATGATGATGATCCGCCTGACAGATTGTGACATCCTGTTAGCTCATATTGATCGATTCATCAAAACCAAACAGTCTTGTTAGAGAACAGGCAGATCGGCGTCGGGAGGGCGAGTTTAGATGAGCAGATGAAAGCAGCCGGGCGTTGTTTACGTTGACGTGCATTAGCAGATGTCAGCTGTTGTTCGGTGCTGCAGCGAGTACAGGTGGGCACGAAGGACTCGGCCGGTCAGAGAGTCAGAAAGAAAAAAAGAAGATCAGTTGTGCAGCTGAGTTTTCTTAGAAAACACAGGAAACGTGGCCCTCGCCGGCCTGCGCCCACACAAACGCAAACACACAATGTTCTCCTTCATGAAATCCACACGATCCGTTTTAGAAAGCGATACTGAGAGCAGATAAGAGCTGCAGGCTGTCACAGCGTTCATCCAGCTGACTCCTCCTGATTTCACACTTTATCGCCACGTCAGCTTCAGAGAAGCGAACGAGGCTGCAGCTGACGAGCGTTTTCATTATCGATTCATCGTCACAGTCTTCAGACGGCTTCTTCTGTCCAACCAGCAGCTTAAAACTCTCACGATGAATCATTAACGACGAGGAAAAGCAACAAACTTTTACACTTTTCCTGAGCTCGACACGCTTTTTTTAATCAATCTACACAACATGAACTCTCCCTGCAGCCTGTCCAGAGGTTGAGGAGATATTTCAGTGAAATATGAAAGAGACGCTCTCATGCCTGATATCTGCACAGAAGCTACATCAAAGATGGAGGAGCTGTTAGCGATGTGGGCAGATTACATTAAAGGACAAACACTGCAGAGAGACGGGTTTGACTTTTCATTCCTGAACATGAGCCAGGACGTCAGCTGATGGATGAGCAACATTTTTTACAACTGAATTCCTGCTGCTGATTAAACGTCAGTCTTTCTGTGGCGATACGGCCTCGCCCGCCCGACCTGTTTCTCTCTGCGGGTCTGATTTTCTGTCAGGTGATGTTTGCTTTGTTTCAGAATTACGAACGATGCGTGACTCCAAAGAAACGAGCCGTATCCTTCGTAAACAGCCGTATTTATAAAAACACAGTGTGGAGCTTTGTTAATAATCAAAGCAGGAACAAACACAGACGAGTGATCCGAATCTTTTTCAAGGCTGCAGGAAGGAAAGTAAGTGATGAGCTGCAGCAGGCGGGAACCATTAAGCTCTTTTTTCTTTGTAAATTAATTCAGTTTATATCCACATGCTAATTTCTTGAATTTATCTGCATTTGTTTGTTTTCTCCAATTTACTCTGGTGCACCAGCAGCTGAGAGCTTATTAGGTCGCAGAGAAGCTGCAGATGTTATTTATTCATGACACTTCGGCCGAGATTCACAACTTTATTCAGGAAAGCCTCTTTCAGTATTTATGGGTCATCAAGTTAAGTCTCCTCCAAGTTTTGCCTTCAGGTCTCAATAAGCTGAGTCTCTCAGCAGGCGGGACATCATGTCTTCATGTCCATCAGTGATCTCCATGAACAACAACACAATCTTCTTCCTGTGCTAAAAGCTTCCTGCAGCTCGCTGTTGTCGTTTAAAGACTTATGAAGATCCGGCAGATCAGATCGTTGATCCGTCTGTCGCAGACCTTCTTCTGCTGCACTCCAACACAAACAAATACAGTTTGTAGCCTTTTAAAAATGGTGGCTGAAACAAAACGGCAATCAGGAAAAAGTTCCTGTACTTTTTAAAGCAGGGACTTTTTGGGGGGTAAAATAATGTCCCTGAATGTGGTGTAAAAGAAATGAGCTCCTCTAAAAGTTCCTGAGGAAAGTTTCTGTCCAAACGCAGCTAAATTTGCTCCAACCGTGCAAACCTTTAATACTTCAGGGTGAAATGAACACCGTCACCTCCAGGGGGCAGTATCAGGAAAAGATGGAGGATAAAAAGAGTAGAAGTCGTCCATCTTTCTGATCACTACGTCATCTCTGACATCAACACAGAAACTAAATGAATGTTTCTGCGCCGTATAAACGAGGACATTTAGGGCTTTGTCGGAAACAAACTCCCGTCACTTATCTGTGAGCTGCTCACAGAAACACACAGCAGACAGCGATCTCTGCAAGACACCTTTTAAACTTTTCCACACTGCCCTCGTTCCTGCTGTTATAGTGTATAAGTGTGTGTGTGTGTGTGTGTGTGTGTGTGTGTGTGTGTGTGGACTCGGTGAAAAGGCCTCTTTCTGGACGTTTCCTCCACACCGACACACTCCGCTGACTCTGTTTGCTGGCTGTGTGTGTGACTGTGTGTCCAGGCGTGACTTGTCTATTTAAGGACATTTCCACCGACTTTCACACACATGCCGCGTGATCGGCAGTCGCCCGTCGCCACGGTAACCAGATGCTGGTCAGAGGTCGCCAAGAGTGTCCCTCCTTAACAGAGTTTTCTTTTCACTTTTCTTGTTCCTAATCCAGATTTATTGCTTTAAAATGTCACTTCTGCACATTCACGGTTTTAATGTACGTTTTTTTTGGCAGCAGGCGGACTGTAAACATGTTTACTTGATGCTTTCGTGGCTTATTTTTGCTGAATCTGCAGAGTTGAGCCGTGCAGAGCTGCCAGTTTTTCCAGCTTCACATGCTGGATTACACAGCGAGATAGCACATGAATAAAGCTTGTGTCAGGATCTGTATCCAATGCAGCTTAGCTCGTTATCGTCCAGCTCAATCCCGTTAATGAAGTGCTGAAGTCCAGAGCCTCCACACCAAACATCACTTTACAAACTGCACTCATATAACAATCATAAAACTGTGGAGATTAACTTTTTAATGAGTCTACAACAACACTGGGAGGCTTTGCAGTTTTAATGTTTATAGTGTTCAAGGACTTTGTGACGTCTGCTCTTGAAAAGTGCTGTATAAATAAACTCAACATACTAAACTTTATTTACTTAAAACATTTCTCAGTAAGTACTTAACACACAATGAATGTTTTTTTTAGTTTTGCACGTATTTGGACATAAAACAAAGGACTCTGGCCTGATGAAAAATTAAAGAGCGAAACTAGTCAGTAAGATTAGGAGACAGCGCTCTTATTTTGAAAATTAGATAGAATATGTTGTTCCAGCTCCTTCCTGTCTCAATTCAGCCTCCAAAGCTCCTCTCTGCATCGTTTTTAATCATTGCCTTTCTTATTTTTCCTTATCGCAGTTAGCGCCGTCAGATACTTGTCCAAAAGTCTTACAAGCTGCAGGTGATTTTTATCACAAATGAACTGATTCTTCTGTACTAATGTCGGGACAGTTGTCACAAAAAGTCTTCATCTTCATCGTTTCGCTGTCGAGCTTAAGTGAACCATATTTCTGTGCTAAAACTTTGTCTGGAGATCAACAAAATCAATCAACATTGGAGCCAAATTTCATGGTGATACGTTCAAAAGTTGTTCAGATATAAATATAAATATACATTTTTGATCATCAGACATAAATACATTTAAAAACAACCACAAAATTACAGAGAAATACTCTGTTATTAAGCAAGTGGCTCCACAGTGTGTCTATTAAAGCATTTAAATGAGCTGAATCAGCGAGTCTGTCTGCTTGAAATCACATTTATATGCCACTAATATAAATAAGTGAGGGATTTATCTGTTCTCGCTGTGCCGATAAACGAACGTTTGACCTGCAGGCGGTAAAACACGTTCTGCTCTCGCGGCGTCCTTCCTGTCGGTTACTCTGCTGCTGCCTCACAAAGCCGCAGATTTGTTTTATGTTGTCTGACGTCTTAATGTTGACTCAGCAGAGCATCCATTTATAACCGAGAATAACACACACACACACACACACACAGACACACACACACACACACAGTCTGTCCTCTGAATACAAAAGTGTGTGTGAAGTGTGTTTGACTCTGAATGGCTTTTGTTCATCTCTTTAGTCTCCTTTTAGTCCTGCTTCCTGTCAACAGGGAGGGGTCCTGTGTGTGTGTGTGTGTGTGTGTGTGTGTGTGTGTGTGTGTGTGTGCTCCCACCTCGTTTCCATGCATGTTCGCCACATATTTGAACTCCGGGATGCCGGCGGTGTGACGGCGCGGGCTGAGGCCGAGAGCCAACACCCACAGCTGCTGACCTGAGAGACGAGGAGAGTTTCTGCATTTACACGAGTCCCATTTCTAAACAGCTCGTTTGTTTCTGAGGGAAAATATTTTGTTTTATTGTGGATACAACACCCGGACACTTTCAGCTGAACACTCAGGGAGCAGCTGCTTAAATGTTTATATGAAATATGAGCAAAGAATTATAAGTATTATGCGTTTTAGCATCTTTCACATCAGTAGTTTGTTTTAAACCAGCTTTCTGCTCTTCTTCCCCGCTGACATGAAACGGTTTGTTTTACAGCTATTTTGACAAAGTGGTTTGAAAAATTGGACAAATTTCTCTTTCTTGAACAATAAAATATATTCTAAATCACCAAAAATGTAAAAACGCTTGCCAATATTGAGAATTATAGCTGATTTATTAGAACTGATTTATTTGAAGAATGAGTTTAAAATCCTTCAAATGTTTAGTGAATAGTTTAAAAGTCTTTGAGGGACTTTAAAATGACTTTAAAGGGGAATTACTAAGTAAAGAACATGTACGTTTCCTCTCACATTAACATATGAAACCAAATGTATTCAAATACTAACTTGAAAACTAAACACACACACACGCATCCAGATCACAACAGATAACAATCTTTGCATACACTCGCATACAAACTGAAAAATAAAACAAATACGTGGAAGTTGGAACAACTTATTTTAAAATTTTACTGTAAAAAATGATGCAAACACCTGCTGTTTTAAGGATGCAAACACACCAGGGGGTAAACCTGTTCGACTAAAATGCTCTCATGCAACATACAGAGATGAACGTTTTGGTGGTTTTCAGTATTTTATTTATATAAAAGGTTTTCATTAAACTTTGTGACTACATGAGAGCGTTTCAACTGTTCCTCAAACTCAACACCTGTTTGATTTAAACTCAAATCTACAATGAAAATATTTTCAAATGGCACCGAAAACACAGACCGTGAACAACCTCACCAAACAAAAGGTGTGTGTGTTTCTGGATTAGAGGGTTTTTCGACTCTTTGACTCATGAGTCAGATTATGAATCTCTGAAACGTCGGAGGAAGATCTGCTGCCGAATTTTAATGAGTAAAAGTTTCCATGACGACTGTAACTATTTTGAGTGTCGTTACTGTAGATTAATGAATGAAACTGTGCAAGCCTTAGCAAGTCACACACACACACACACACACAGCAGTAACACACAGGCGGTAAACCTTCGTAAAGTGTGAACGAGTCATCACAGCAAACATGATGGAAAAACTGGCTGCAGACAGACAACACACACACACACACACAGGTTGGACGCCGGCCAGCTGGTGTCCTAGATTAGCACAGATTAGCTGTGTGTATGTGTGTGTGTGTGTGTGTGTGTGTGTGTGCGTGAGTGATTAGCCAGATTAAGACGTCCCAGATTAAATTAACCTCCGTTTAACAGTCCCATTATCTGATCACACACAAACACCAAACAGGCCGCCGCGGCCCAGTCAGAGTCACGGTTGCCATGGTGACTGAAACACGACACGTCAACCATCATCACCTGTGTGTGTGTGTGTGTGTGTGTGTGTGCAAATTAATGTACTCTTAATGTAAAGAGGTAAAGTAAAGAAGCTTCACATGGAGGAAGAAAACTAAATAATTGAAGCAAATTAAATTAAAAGTAAACTAAAAAAAGTTATGGTTCTTTTATTTCTGTCTTTTCTTGCTGTTGTTTTTTTTGTTTTTTTTTGCTGTTTGTGTATTTCTGCCTTTCTGTTCTTAGAACTGTGAGAAACATTGAGAGCCACTTAAAAGATTAAACCTTTAAAAAAAGAGTTAAAATCCTTTGTTTTGTACACATACGATACAGATAAATTTGATCTATTTGTCCTGCACGTCTTGTCTTAGATTCTCATTTTACTTGTTATTTTAGGGTTGCTGGAGGACTGCTTCACTATAATTCTTATGTATATGATAAATAAAAATAACACTGTGCATAATACCACCATGTTTGGTACGGCTTTCAAAATAAAAGCACTTAAATAAGGTATGATAAACACGTATGCAGAAGCAATGTAGCTTTAAATTCACCATCAGGTCACAGAAAATGGTGTCATTTCAACATCTCAAATCATAATTATGATGTACAGAAGTCATAATTACAGATTACAGATTAGCTCTGCTTTTGTTCTGCTTGGTGTTTATGTGGTTACGTATTGACGGTTTATTTTGAAATCCACAGGTGTTACCTCTGACGGACTGGCCGATGCTGTACAGGTGTGTGATGTCGGGGTTGGAGGCGTTGATCTGGAGGAGGTACAGCTCGATCTCACGGTTGCTGTGGTAACGAAATTCCAACATCGAGGCGAAAGGGAGGATGAAGAAGGCGAGGAGGAAGAGGAGGAGAGAAGCCATCGCTGATTGAAGATGAAACAGAAAGTCAGGAGGTTGAAAAAACAATAATCTGATGTAAATCTGATTCATCTTTCACTCATTGTTCCGGTTGTTCTGGTTTGTTATTATGAGGAAACTGTCAGATTGTCAGAAGTGGAATTTATGACTTTGCATTCAACATTCACATTAAAACACACCTTATTAAATGTTCAGCATCAATACTTTTATCACCAAGCTGTTTTCTTCCTCTCTTTTGTTGGAGCATTTCTACGTTTGTTAGCATGTTACTGTCATCAACAAACAAGTTTTACTAAATAATAACTTTTCTGATTGCTGATCTTTAACTCTTTTTTACAGTTTTAAGGGTGTTAAAATGAATTTTCAGCCACTAGTTTTTACTAAAATTTTCAATTTGATCCAAAATAAATATGAAAAATTTCAATGTCATATTTCTTTGCGGACGACACACAACTGTACCTTCCAGTTAAACCCACTAACAACTCAGTTTGCTGTACTGATGTCTAATTGAAATCAAACCTGAGCTACATCAGGACAGGCAGATATTCATAATCTCTCTCAAAATATAGAAAGAAAAAGACTAAACATTTTCTTACTGGCTGCACTCCTGAGTTCATTTATTACACAGTTAAATCGTTTCGTTTAATTCCAATAAAAATGAAGAAACATTTCCTGGTTCAGCTTCACAGCTGTGAGGATTTGCTAGATAAGATAATAAATTCAATATATTTGGATTTGGACAGTTGAGGCATTTTGAAACAGTCATTTATAATAATTTTATGCCATTTCATGGACCAAATATTTCAGTGGTTATTAGAGGAAATAATTGGGAGATTAATCAGT
>JBAJHX010000002.1:1607286-1624503 GCA_037176925.1 Amniataba percoides | reverse complement strand
TGCGGAGAAAGAGCTCTAATCTGCCTCTGAGTGAAGATTCGCCTGTGTGTGTGTGTGTGTGAGTGTGTGTGTCAGTCAGTTGTCATGCTGTGTTCGGAGGCCTCGATAAGGCGAGAAGCAGCAGCCCTTTATTGGAACAAGATGACACACATGATAACAACAACTCTGTGGGCGTGTGTGTGTGTGTGTGTCTTTGATAAGTATGACTCTGTCACCTTCACTAAAGCCGACATGAACGGAGATAAAACACACACACACACACACACACTCGGAGTCTGATCCTGATTCCTGCACAAACACAGGTTTTAGCAGCGTGATACACCTCGGCTAAACTGTCTGACCGATAACAGGCGCTCCGTCTCGAGCTGTGCAGGGCCGTGAGGGTTAAGGTGAAGCACGTCCGCGGTTTCTGACGCCGTTTTTGTCTCACAGGTCGTTAATGGCGGCCACAGGAGACACTTCGAGGTCCCTCTGCGTTTTAATTCGGCCTCCTCCTGCAGCCGGCTGAGCTTCACAAACACTTTTTTACTAAAAACTCGCTGTTTTTCATCTATTTCATCTCCAGGAAGTATCGATCATTTTTCATGTGGTTTGGGAGTTTATGAGACATTTCTGTGACGCAACCACTGACCTGACATGTTATTATTTTTATTTTTATTATTATTATTATTATTTTTATTATCACTGTGCTGACACATCAGTCCAGAACTATGTTTATATACTGTCGTATCATTATTATCAGCATTATCAGTTGTCTCCCACTTATTGTTTACCAAAATAAATGATCAGCCGTGCAACCCTGATTCAATATTTTATGCAACATTTAGCTAATTGAATACCACCAAAGCTGTATTTGACATTTAAAATACAGTATTTCACTGTATTTAACTCCATTTGCATTTAAATAAACATACATTCATACATTTCAAACCTTTTCTGTTCCTCTCAGAGCCATCAGCTCCAAATATAAAGTTCTGTATGTAAATGACAAAACAACAACAGCGAAAACTGTCAACACACCGCTTTAATGTCGCGGCTCACTTATGGAGGTGTTGAAACCTGAAACCTGTTATGTGACACCTTTCACATTTACTTCAAACATTACCTATACACACACTGCATAATCAAAGTATATTTAACACATATTATACATCACAGCTTATATTAATGTATAATATCTTTATGCATGTATGTAAGTGTATGTTGCAGAGTCAAAATGTAGATTATACCCATTAAATGATATACAAACAGACAAATATTTGGTTGTATCACTTGATCGAGTACTACTTACAGTTTTTTTTACTGTAATTATTATATATGTAATACTATTACTAACACGATCAATGGATTAGTATTATTCCCATCATCACCAGCTGATTGAGCTCTGTTGATCTTTGTACTGGACGTCCACTTCACTTTCTGTGCACTCTTTCACTGGATTATGTTGTATTTTATGGTATTTTAATGTACCTGGCTGCTATGGCAACTTAATTTTCCATATGGAGATCATTAAAGTCGTCTATCTGTCATTTGATTCGAGTGGGAGTTTTCTGTGCGGCGAGAAAATGAAGAAAAACATTTTCTCCAGATGTATTTTACGCAGCTGAGGGCTGAATCTAATGTTCTTATTAGGCGGGTTGGTGTGATGTGCAGCACATCGTATGCAGAGCTGAAACACACACTCTGTTCTGCTGCTGGATCAGCAGTGTTTTTATATAGATCCTGTTTCTCACTGAGTTCCAGGTCACCAACAGTTTCTGCAGGGAAATCAGGACAAAGTGTGTGTATATGTGTGTGTGTGTGTGCAGGATATTTCCACGAACAAGAACTAAATTTAACCCACTTCCACCTTACATCATATGACATCAGTTTTACACTAACGACCAACCGATTTCCTCCAGTTCTGCGGACAGAAGGAGCTCTGAAATAAAACTGTTCATTTTTCTGTTTTCGCTGCCAAGACGTTGACGTTAAGGAGTGTGTGAACCATCAGAGAGGCAGTTAGCAGCTACACACATCTGAACGATAAATAATGCAGCGCGCTCTGTCATTAACACCACAGACGCCGTTATCTATCCTCCTGTATGTTTGGGCGGTTAAAGCCAACAAGGAAAATTCACACTGATCTATTTCAGAGTCAGAAACCTCCGGAGTAAAACAGATATCAATATTATCAAAGCCTGAATTTAAAAAAAATACACTGTCCCCTCAAATAACTTTTTGCTTTCTCTCTGACTCATGTTTTATCTCTTTGTACGACAGCCAGCGCCGCCCTGCTCCACTGCCGATCAATTTATTGAATTCGACTTTGAACTTGTCCCTAAGTAAACTGAACGGAGACTAAAAGTGTAATTCCAGCGTACATCATTAAACTGAAATTGAATTTTACAGGCTGCTGTCACCCTAAACCTTTGAAGCCTGCCGCCTTCTGGAGGCGTTCACTTTTATTTGTGGGGGAATTAGGAAATTTTAGGATAGAAAAGCTTTAATTCTACGATTTAAAAAAATGCCCTTTTGGATATTTTATTCCACTATTTTTTAACCATATCTAATAATGAGTAAATGAATAAAATATCCAGCATTTTGCAACCATGATTTAAACCTGGCAATGTAGTTTGTCAGCTTTGGAGAACATTTAAACATCTAGAAAAATAAAATGGGAGAAAACATTGGAAACTTTATATTTTTGGTGTGTAGTTGTAGGTGTGACCTTTCAGTCAAACCCTGGTTAGACACCACAAATCTGTATCAAAACTGTCCCTGCACACTTAACAGGAAGCTTCACGTGGAGCTGAATTCAGGTCACTTACAGCAGGGTTGTGATACTGACGAGTTTCTGCAGCAGAAAACAAGTAACAAACTTCCTCTGAAACTGCCCTTGCAGCCAAATCCACTTATTCGCTGCCCATCTGTATACTCAGCATGCTCCAAACAGTCGGGGTTCGGCCAAAATATGGCCGCGCACACACACAATAACACACACAAACACACACAGCTTCTGTCTGCATCCTGGGGACAAATCATTTTAAAGCCAACACCCGGCCGTCCTCAGATACAGAAACCTTTTGTATGTTCAGCTGGACCTGCAGGACCACACGAGCTCACTCACGTTCAGGCCTTTCTGGAACAGCGGCTGTCCCATCACGTTCGCCAGCATCCGGATCAACGCCGCCCCCTGCAGTCAGGACAGAGACAGACACGCGTTACAACACCAAACAGTTTACAATGCTAACTTTAAACTCATCTCAATTACACCTTTACAGTATTATTTTACACCTTGCAGTAATGGCACAACACTGCTAACATCTATATTTTTTACTTTTTATTACATGTTTTAGTTTTGTGGTTTTCTTTCTAAAAACTTTTGAGCATTGTTTTAGGGAGGCTGATGTCTACATGACAATAACTTTTTAAATCTTGGCACTTATCAATTAATTTAATTGGAATTCCTTTGATTAACAGATTAGTTTGCAAAGGAAAAAACATTTCTATAATTAACCAAATGGCAAATTGTCTTTAAAAAGCTGAACTTCAAGAAAAAGAAGAGCCAAAAAGTCCAGAATGAAGGAAATTATGGTATTATCTGTATTATTGAGATTTATAAAGATTATCTCTTTTTTAAATATCTTGAATGTGTTTTTAAGCAGCTTCACCAGCTACTTACTTTTTTGTAGGCGATCCAGTCGAAGACTCTGTCAATGTCCGTCGCCTGCTCCACTTCCTGGGAGATCGGGTGGGAGGAGCTTAGGCCGTCCAATAGCATCACCTCGTGGAGGACGTCGGTCAGGAAGCGTTGCTTCTCCTGAAATCACACAAACATTTGTCTTTGTCACTTACGGGGACACTGAATTGACATTCGTCCTTTAAGAGCAGATCTTTGACAAAATCTTGCGTCTAATTTAAACCATAAAATCACATCTTGATCTAAAAAACAAGTGAAACTGTTTGAATGTCCCAGATTAATAGTCCCCATGGATTTTTATTTAGCTTTAATTCCAGTTAATCTTACATAAGAACATGTTGGATCCCTAAAAATATGAGCGACTAGTGTTTGTCCCCATATGAGAAACAACGAGTCCCCACAATGTTGGTGTGTGAACGCAGGTGTCCCCATAATCTGATTAATACGCTGGAGAGATTTTTGGAACGAGGATTTTATTTTGTTTTTCTTCCACCACGTCTTACATAAGACCATATTTTAACTTTAAAAACAACAGTGACAGATATTTGTCCCCGTCTGAGTAACGATGAGTCCCCACGACGCTGGTGTGTGATTCATTCGCTCCTCAGTGGTTTTCGTGATGTGGCTTTGTTTTGGTTTTCTTCCAGCTCAGCCTTCGACAGATTCCAGTTAAACAATTAAGTTTGGAGAACAAAGTCTGTAAACAAATTGTCATTTTAGGAGAACAGTTGGTTTGTACACAAAGGTTTTCTTGTGTAATTAGTCGAGTTAAGCCTTTTGTTCTCTTTGTTCACTTCCTATCTTCATCATTTCTTGTTTCCACGTTTCATTTGAGTTTCCTACATTTCTTCCTGTCTTAATTTTCACATCTTTTTCTTCCTTTGTTTCCTCCTCTTGTTTCATTTCATCATTTTATCTACATTTTCATCCCTCCCCTCCCCTCATGTTTTATCTCCTCTGTTTCCTCTCATTATTCCTTTTCCTGTTTCCTGTCCTCTCGCCTCCTCCTGGTTTCAGTTTTAATAGATATCTGCAAACACACTGAGCTCCAACAAGCTCCGGCTAAATTACCCCTGGGATCTGGCTAAATCCGGGGAAGTGCGGCTCTGTCTAATTCATGGATTACAGTGTTTACTATGGAGATTTGGTTTTAATGAACCTCCATCTTGTTAAGCAATAGAATCGTTGGCTTATTAAGTTTTAGTCGTTAATGAACAAAATGAACAGGAACTTTTTTTTTTGTTTTATAATTAACAGTATCTGCTGGGATATGGCTAATTCTTGGTCCAATGTGGCTCTGTGTAATTCATGGATTAAAGTTGTTTATTAAGTAGATTTGCTTTTAATGAATCTACATCTTGTTAAACAAAAGTTTCTCGAGATATTACATTTTTAATGAACATGAAAAAGATTAAAATTTCAGTGTCCACTGGGATCAGGCTATTTTTTGGCACATGTGGCTCGGTCAGTTTTGTTTGCATTACATTTTTCATCCTGTCAAATGATATAATTAAAATTTTCTCTGTTGAGAAGGACCGGTCTAATTCAGTAAATCTCATCCTGTTAGGTTTCTTTGTCCCTGGAGGTAAAGTGCAACGTACCTGTCTAATATCTGGTGCACAAGCAGTGTAGGGAGGTTTAATCTCAGCGATGATGTTGGAAATTCATCCCCTGAGCGCTGTGTGTGGAAACCTGTTGCAGTGATTTATTTATCCACCAAGAGGACCTGTGATTATGGAGGTTTACTCCCATCAGACTGCTGCATCGTGGTGCTGCTGGACATTTTCATTTTGACCTGGCGCCCTATAAAACGTTGTTCTTATCTTATTTAATGTATATATGCGACTGTGCTCCTGCCTCCCACTCATATCATTTCAGTGATGTCTTTATTATCATCACATCATAAGGTCATGAATTTATGCCAAAGCTCTTTGTAAAACACTGATTCAGACACGTGTTTTTTATGCATTAACTGACATAAAATATAGGTTAGTGTTCAAATTTAGATAGCAAGTTAGCGAGAAAGGGTGAAAAATGTACGCCTCTGATTATATCTTTTATTCTGTGCCATGACAGAGCTGAGAGCTGCATTGTTCAGCAGAACTGTGTGAAAAATGAAAGCAATATGAGCTGGGAAATGAATGATATTCAGTGAGAAATAACCATTTGCACAGCTGACTTTATCTGCTGCTAACGAGGCATGTCATTTATCTGGACTCAGAGCGGTGACAATACGCACAATGCACAAAGACGGAAATATAGTTTAATGTGTCACATTTAATGCCGAATTCACAAGACGGCCTGAATAATTAAGGATTTGTCGTCGACAGCGTTTCATAAAGTTTATTAAGTTTCTGCTGACTCAACATCTCAAAATGGAGCAATTTTTCAAGGAAGCCTGGGGACTTTCACCCTGGGTGAAAACAGAGTATATTACAGTTCCTGTACTGTAATATTAACTTATTTTACACATTTACCAGCAATATGATTTGGTATTTTTCCAAAATTTGAGCAAATAGTGAAATAATTTGAGTGTTCACGAACATCTGCAGCTTATTTTGTCCATTAAGCACATCAGACTGTGCTCTTGTCTACATGTAGGTAACACAAAATTAGCCGAATATGTCTGTCATATTAAGAAAAAACACAATTAAGACATCTGACAATAACAGAGGAGATTTGGTTGCATTTCAGGACGGTTTTCTAATCTGTGAGACGTTTTGTGTGTCGACACATTTGATGAGAATGAAGCTAATGATGTCTGTTTTCTGACATCTAAACGAGGAGGAAAACTCGGGCGTGATCGACGCTGATCTGCAGACTCTGCAGGCCGGTCTGGTTCTTGGGGGGGTTTCCTCTGAGCGCCCCCGCTCCCTGCTGTTTTGTTACTCGACTGAATAAAACATCGTCTTCCGCTTGTTTTTGCATTTGATCTCTGCAAAGCAAGATAAAAATAATCCGACTGCTGTGCCTTCTTCATTTCACCAATTCTTTCACCTCTCTCGTCCACACATTTAATTATTCTGTGTTGCTTTTATATTTCACTGTTTTTGAACATGTGACTAACTGTTGTTTGTGAATTTGGTGAGACGAGGTGAGTAATTCTCTAAGATGGAGCTGTGAGTCTTAGCAGTCACATAAAAACAAGATAAAATGATTTTGCTGAATTTACTGGAGACTTTTTGTACCTGAATGCATCATCAAAGTACTTTTAGTCTCATGAATCTTCTTCCTGAACTAAAAATCTTCCTGCAGCTCGGTGTTGTCTGCGTTTCCATCGTGGTTTAAAGACCCGTGAAGATCAGGCAGATCAGTCCACTGACGTTTGAGAAAGCGACGGCTGTTTTTACACATCGTTTCTCCTGCGCTGGATTTTCTCTGCAGCATAAAAACTCGAACTCATTCGCTCTGCCTGTCGTAGATCTTCTTCTGCTTCATCTCCAAAAAAAACAAAACCGTAAATACAGTTTGTTTGCAGGCTTTTAAAAATGGCGCCTGAAAACTACTTCCCCCTTTTTATGACCTCATCGCAGGTACAGAGGTTGGTTGACAAGAAGAAGATGATGAAAACCCTCCAACAGTCCAACAAACACATTTTTGGTCTGAAGTAACAGAGCTGCCATTTCAAAATGACAGTTATTTTGTCATTTTCATTTCTTGTTTCATCTTCTTTCTTCTTCTTTCATGCTGTGCATCCAAAATAAACACTTCCAAAAAAAAAAAGCTTTCCTCTGTGGGTTTTTCTTTCTTGTTTTCATAAAACAACACTCAGTGTGTGTTCGTCTCGGCTCTCTGTTCACATGTGAATCAGCTGAAAAAGCATCTGGTGATCTGATGGAGATATTTTCACCTCTATCAGCTTGACTCAGGCGATTCTTCAGCTTCCTGAATGTGTAAACCCGCCGAAGAAAAACTCCACAAAGTTTCATTCTGTTATGTTATTACAGCATAAAGCAGAAATACAGAAAACAACAACGATCCTGCCTCAATAAATAAATGACTGATAGTTTGGAAGAAGTGATTTTAAGAGGGGTTAAAACTTTTTCTTTCTTTCTTAAATAAAAACATGAGTGAGGTCAAATTTGTTCATGTACTTAAAAATGAGGAGCTCCAAACATCATTTATCCATCATCTGCTGTAAGTCTGGGAAACAAAGGTGTGACTCTGAGTGTTTTTCTGAAGGAAGCACCTCTTCGTTGCATCCTTCAGTTTAATGAATGAACGTTTCCTACGGAGGCCGGACAGGCGGCGCTCCCAGAGGCCGGATAATCAGCCGGCTCCAGCTGCGAGCGTGCAAACGTGATTGGCTGGAGTTAAACTACGAGTCAGATAAAGTGTTTGTCTTGGACGAAATCCTCTCTGATCGCAGACAGGAGCGGGATCCGACTAATTCCTGGATGTTTTCTTTGTTTGTACAGGAGCCGGAGAGATCCCTCCTCTGAAGATTAGGCTAACTCCTGAGTAAAGAC
The DNA here is from genome assembly GCA_037176925.1 of Amniataba percoides. Taxonomy (NCBI): domain Eukaryota; kingdom Metazoa; phylum Chordata; class Actinopteri; order Centrarchiformes; family Terapontidae; genus Amniataba; species Amniataba percoides. The sequence goes on along the minus strand of JBAJHX010000002.1, from coordinate 1,616,352 downwards.
GAGGCGACTGCTTTCATCTCAGAGTCAACACACACACACACACACACACACATACACACAGCAGTAAACAGACTGAATCAGGGGACTCCACCGCAAATTACACAATTAGTGAATTAGTTAAATGGCACATTTGGATGAAACTGAAATTACTTGGTGAGAGAGAAGATGGAAAAAATGGGCTAAATGAGACATCAGCTCTAATTAACAGAGACTTGAAGTCACCTGGAGAGGAGGAGGAGGTGGTGGTGGTGGTGGTGGGGGTGATGGGGAGGTGATGAGGGGGGGTCCATCTGGTCCGTATGGTCCTAATGAACCAGATGGACCCACATGTGGAGGGACGGCTAATAGGCCAACAGTGCAAACAGACACAAACACACGCACACAGATGGAGGGACGGGGCTCCGTTCAGGAGCAGCTGCTGAACTTTGAAACGCCTCCTCCCTCCTCTTCCTCCTCTCCTCTTCACTTCAGAGTCATTTGAAGCCGGCGGGTTGGGATGACAGACAGCTCTCTCTGCGCGACGCTGAAGACGGATTCGTTGGCTGGCAGGTGTCACAAATCAAATTTAATTGAAAGCTCCGACAACACTGATGATTTACGGAGGAACTTGTTGATGTGAAAGTCGCAGTACGAACAGTAAGACGACTGTCAAATGTGCACGAATTTGACGTTTATACTGAAGCATCTTTTCCCCTTTTGTTGTCATCTGTAAACTTTAGTTACAGAACAAGAAACTCTCCCATAAATGACTTTATTTGGAGGTGAAATAAACACTAAACACGATAAAGCAACTGATGTGCAACTGTAAACTATTATCTGGAGATAACAGGATCATTTTGAACACCAAAATTCACTCATTTATTGTCACTTATTCAGCAAATCAACCTTTTTTAATTAAAACACAGACTGCATTATTAACAGTCAGGTAGCAGGTTAATTATTTCTTGGCCTCCATACAATCATGTTGTGATACACTCACAATATTTGTGAGTAATTAAATCAGGTATTTCATGAGATTTCTTGAGAATAATTATAAATAAAGAATATCATCACTCTTATCTTTGAATAAAACTGGTCAGATGTTGAATTTAATGGATTAGAAAAATATTTTTTTAAATTTCCAGAACATGTTTTCTTCATCACGGTGTACGTGTTGATTTTTTCTGACATAAAAAAAAACATTTAACCAGAACAGGTTTAATCTGCCAGCAGTTAACCTGCAGCAGAAACCAGCTGAGGGTTAAACTGACAGCAGACGCACTTTGAAAAGCGGAGAGAGATTCAAACGCCGTCTCTCTCATCGGGTCATTTCTAAGGCGAGCGGAGAAAATGAATATTGATTGTCCTCGGCCCCCTTTAACATGAATATTTCATACTTTCGATTTGAAGTCTATTTGTATCACATCAGTTATCTGTTGGTCGACATTTACCTCTGACCTGCTCTCTCCGCTCGCTTCAATTCAGCACAGGTGAACTCGCCTCAAAAATACACTGGAAAAAAAATACACTCGTACGTTTAGCTAAAAAACACGATACTACGAGCAAAAGGCCTGAAAATGAAGAGTTTGTTTACACCAGTATTAATAGAAACATGGACACGGTTATGCTTCCTTTTTTATTTCTTTAATGTTGTTAAAAGAAAATGTATTATCTTAAAATTATAAGATATTTAAGCCGTCATCAGGAGAGCTGGTTTTCTCTTTATCATCACAGAACCAGCTTTCAAGCTAACGACATAAAAAATAAAAAAATTTAGCTCCCATTTGGTAGCGGTGGAGGTGATAATATCTATTTTAATCAACAAATAATTCAGTATATCTGTTTGTTTTAACATAAAAGTGTTGCGGAGAGGCAGCAGAAATAAATAAAATCCTATAAAAGTTAAGTTAAAGTGTTTTTAAATTGAACTTGAGGACAGTTCGGGTTCATTTCCGTCCCTGCTGCGTTTGTTAAAGTTCAGTCACTCCATTACTGCTCTATTGTGTCCGCACAAAACAAAACTGATGGTTTTGGCTCTCGACAGAAAAACATATTGGATTGGTATTCAGTAAACAGAAGTAATTAAAATGTTGGACTGCAGCTGTTTCTCATAATGTGTTTTGAATATCATGTAAATATAATCAGGCGAATGACACGGACACCAAATGTGGTCCTTTTTAAAAAATGTAATGACGTATAATCCCACTTATACATTACTTATAAAACACCAGAGAGGTTGAACTTCATATTAAAACTTAAAAAAATCAAATCACAAACAAACTTCTGGTTCTCAAAGCTCATTTTAACTTTATTTATGGATCAATTTAACATTTTATTTATCATGTGAGGCCCATGTGTTGCCCTGTGGCTGTTAACAAATTAAAACGCCCTTTTAAACCAGTTTAAGTCACAAATCTGAGCTTTTTTAAACCAGGATTGATCAGATTAGCTCTGAATTGGCTTTTTTAATCATCCGTTTCAGTTTATTAGGCGCACAGATGCTAAAGAATGATTGGCTGAGCGATTGATTGATTGATTGGTTGTAATAAATGCATTTCCTCCATTGCCGTTTTTTTTTAATTTGTGCTTCATTTCCTTTGCAGCGTTCGGTCCGCCTTCCTGCGGCGCTGTGACTGATGGAAAAACGCCTCTTTTTGAATAAAAACCTGTATTATAAATAAATTGCTTTATCAGGAACAGACCGCTTTATCATCATCGTGCTTGTTATTGGAGAAACACGTTGTTTCTATTAAAGCGTCCAGCCGTGCAGAACGGCAGTAACAGGGATTTAAAAATGCCATGTCGCTCAGAGACAGACTGTGTGTGCGTGCCGGAGATAAGGTGTTTTGGTGTAACACGTTTTCTATTGGAAGTGAATCACAGCGCACTTCTGCAGAAACAAAGCTGGACGAACTGTGTGTGTGTGTGTGTGTGTGTGTGTGCTGTAATTTAAAGTTCTGCAGCGTTCACAGTTTCTCTGAAAACTTCTCACTAAGTTCATCTGTCGGGGGGGGGGAAACAAGTTTTTTTTTCCCAGCAAATTTCAGGAAAAAAAATCTAATTTTATTGTGTTTTGAGCTGACTCACTCGCTGCATCAATCTGTTTGCCGACCCGAGCAGAATAAAATAAAACAGGTCGAGTTTGATCTGCTGAACTGCAGGAAGACACTTTTAGAAAAAGGAGGAATCGGGTATCGATCCGCGCGAGCGGAGGAAGGTGGAAGAGTTCAGGAGGCCTCGCGGTCGGGACGTCCTCCTCCTCAGAAGCCTGTTTTAACTTTCATGTGCTCTCACGTCCACACGATGCGATGAGCGGCGCCGCTGTTATGTAAAAACAGAAAAAGAGAAACACGACGCCTCGGAGGAGCTCGCAGATCTTTTTTGTTTTGAGCATTCCCGACGGTTCATTTCTCCTCAGAGGCAGAAAAGAGAGTTTACTGAAACCACAACGGATCATTTAATCCTTCAGAAATGAAAAAAAGCTTCGCTGGGCAACAACAAAGTGAGTTTCCCTTTTTCACGCTATCCCTAATGTTCCTCAGCAGAAGAGGAGCCTGGTGAATGTTTTTACAGGCCTGCAGGTTTCTGATGAGACCTTTGCATGAAAAGTTGAAGTTAAATTAAACTCAGAAAGCTTCGCCGTCGATGTTGCAGAGTTTGCTTAAAATAAATAAATAAATAAACTCATTTAAACTGAATTACACACAATGAAAACTTCAGCAGACTCTTGGTTTTATATTCATCTAACTGCGATTAAGTCCAGAGAAAACACCAAATACAACACTGAATGTCGCCAAAACTGTTAAAACACAAAAACAAGCCGCTTCATCATCATCATATGTTTTTAAAAACTGATATTTTCCCCTCTATTTAAAAAAATTACATCCACACGATGACCTTTGTTGTATTTATAAAACGTGTCCGTCAATATGAGATCACTAAAACAAACGTTCAAACAAACATTTATCGCCAGCAGGAGGCGATAAAGTCTTTGTCGATGATACGTTAAAAACCAAAGAAGAATATTCTGCATCGTGAGCTTATGATGTATTTATTATTATTATTATTTTACTTAACTTGTGAACAAACTATTTAATTGCTAACTGAACTAAATTAATGTTTTGTTGTTGATACATTCACACTGAAAACAGAAAATCTTCAGTTTTCAAAAAGGTTCATTTTCAGCGACTTAAAACACGGCATGCGTGTGAATAAAACATCAAAACTACATAAAAAATCTCAGTTTTTAAAAAAATACAGATGTATGTGGCTTCTGTTTTCATCCACCGCTGAAAATAGTCCCCTAAATCCACCGATTCCTCCTGTTTGTTTGATGAAAACTGAAGTGAGCAGCTGTTTTAGTCCTTTAAAACTGAACTATTTATCAAAGATTTACATTCTTAGTTGGCACCAGTTCAAACTCACGTGTGTGGAAATGAAAGCGAAACTAAAGATTAACAGCAGCCTGATCCATTTTTATGTCCACAGGCTTTGACGTTTTATCAAAGAAGCAGATATTTTCTGACGCAGTTGTTCATCTTTTGTTCGGGTGATTAACGAGTAATATTTCATTTCACGAGTAACGATTTCATGTAAATTCAGACCTGAAGGTGCTCGAGCTGTCGGTCCCCTCATTAAAAAATGATCAGTTATCCGACTTCCTCTTCAGTTTATTTGTGCGAGGGTCAGAAAGCAGAACGTTTTTCTGTTTAACAATGCAGACATTTTTAGATTTATTCTGCTTCCGCCACAATACTATAAAGCTGAATGGTGATTTATTTAAGCGTCCACAAAAAGTGTCCCAGTTCCTCTGGATAATCCTCAGACCTCTCTGTCAACACTTTCCTCTGGGAATTATTTTCTGCCAAAGTACAACCGCTGCCAATACGAACTGTCCACAGAGAGGTCCGCTGCCTCCGAGCTGAGAGAGAAAAACTGCTTTAAAGTTCGATTTCATACCCGCAGCTTGTTGTTTTTTTAGCTCCCTTTATTCTTTTTCAATCAGGTGTTCTGTGTTGTATTTAGCGTCTGGAGCTTTTTAAATGATTTTACTCTGCTAAAAAAAAAAAAAATCAAATTCATTTCTGATCGCCCGGAGCCGTGAAACCATCAGAGGGCAACAAAAATCAAATTTCATGAGAGAGTAGACGAAGGTTCGGAGTATCTGAGCTGAACGTTTTATTTCCCGTCTGTCCTGAAGAGAAGATCAGAGTCAGATTATCAAAATATAAAAGAGACTCTGCAGGTTAAACACGGATATTAGACGTGTTTAAGGATTATTTCACTTTGGACCTTCTTCAGTGAATGAAGCTGTGGTTAAAACGCTACGATTACGTTGGTTTTAAGCTCGGATGTCTTTTGTTTAGACAAATAAACAAACTTTAATGCATCTCTAAAAAGTGTAAGGACTGTTAAAATGACCAAAAAAAGCACAACCAAAGTATGGAAAAGCGGATTTAAAGCAATAAAATTCAAAGTGCGAGGAGTGAATCTGACTTTAGCTCGAACAGAAAGTGGTTTGTAGTTTTTATCCTTTTGGAAGTTCGATTGAAGTTTTCTAACTTTCTCAGAAGCACACCGGCGTGTCTGAGAGCGAAGAGAGGAAGATTAACGAGGGCGACGGACAAACTTTTCACTCACCATGTTCCACTTCGGGAAGAGGAAGTCGGTGCCGACGTACTCGAAGAAATGAGCGAAACCTTCTTTGAGCCAAACGTCCTCCCACCAGACCGGAGTCACCAGATCACCGAACCACTGAAAGAGACGCACAGAGGAAACTATGTGAGGTCGATTTGCTGTCAGATATGATTATTCAATCTTTTGCTGCAAAGAAAAATCTGTAATATTTAAAGATTTTCAAGTTTTCAGACCTTTTAGCGTCTCACGCTGAGAAAAGTATTCTCGTGGTTTCAAACAGAGCTTAACTTTTCTTCCCTCTCAGATCTGTTTGACTCCATTTTTATTGTATTTCTACTGTGCAAATCTGAGCATGAACACTTTGCTTTAAGTGTCACCCTTCAAAATTTCAGACCTTTTAGAGTCTCACACTAAGAACGATTCATATAAGAGCTCAACTTTTGTTCTTTCTAAAATCTGTTTGACTCCATTTTTATTGTATATTTACTTTATGTGTCTACCTCGAAACTTGGTATGTGCACTACTTTCTGCAGTAAATCCCAGTTATTCATCCTGAGGGAATCACAGAAGACTGAACTCAGAAACTGAAAGTAAAATTGGTTCGTCCTCTGGAGACAACGAATTTCACAGCTCAGTAGTTTTTAGTTTAGTTCACAATAATTTATGGAGATCCATTCGGTGTTTGTCGAGATATTCCAGCAGAAAGTGGCGGACAAACACCAGAAACAAGCTGTCGTCCCCCTCGAGTCGCGACGTGAACGACTGCCACGAACTGAAAATGTAATTAAATCCAGTTTGAGTCCAACTTTGTGTGCAGAGACGAGGCGGAGGACAGAAGAGCTTCGGTCCCGAGCCGGCGCGATGAGGAAGGACTCGCTCATCATCATCAGAGCTGGAGAGGAAACCGGCGGCGAGCCTCAAAAGTGCCACAAAGGGCGACTGGCGGCAGGTTTTTCTTTTTGGCACTCACTTATAAGGCGTGCCAGCACCTGATTGGACGGGTCGGCCTTTTCTCAGGGCGCCTCGGAGCCCCTTCGGGGTAATGCGGCCGTGAAGTTTTAATAAAGGCCGAGCACGTAGGAAACACACTGAGCTGCGCTGATAGTGAAACGTGCGGCCGCCGGAGGATCACGCCGGGACCCGGGCTGTTTCCTGGCAACACAGCTTGAATGAAAACGGCGTTTGGGAACAAACGTGTGTCCCTGCCAGCTTTGTTTCCGAGTCTGAATGTTCCCTTTAAACCTTCGGCTGCAGAGTCGATGGCTGACGATCTTACGAAGAAAAAAAAAAAACAAAAAACTTTACTTCTAAAATTCACATTAAAGGCTCCGTCTGCAGGAAACGGCACACGCTGCAGTTTTCATACCTCGGCACAGTGTGTTTAAGAGTGTGTGTTTCTGTACATACTTGGCAGCGCTCAGTGCTTCTGCAGTAAATTGTCCTTCAACTGATCAAAGTCTGTACGGCAGAGTAAGGCTGTGTGTGTGTGTGTGTGTGTGTGTGAGTGTGTGTGTGGTGTTAAAGCACTATTTTGATCATTTTGCCCTGCAGCTGAAACCAGTCAAGTTAAATTATGTAGCCCAAAGTCACAACTCTGTCCACATGAAGCATAAAACAACCTCTATTCTCAGACCAACAACACTCGCCTTTGTGCAATTAGAGTTTCTGGAGCCGAACGAGGAGAACCGGCACTGAATGACCGAGGGCGTGATGTATAAAAGCCTCATGTGCACACACACACATGCATCCTTTCTGTAGGATTCATAAAACTGCACGTTATTATATCATCTGGTTCGCACATGCATGAGCATCACTTCCAGTCCTGCACAGTAACAGATGCAGAAACGCCGTCAAACATCCTTGTTTGCACATCGATGCAGCTGCACCGCTCGCTACGCCTGATCAACGAAGATGAAGAAGAGTTTTACTGATCAGCAGTGATGAGTTTTAACAGCAACAGAGCAGCCGTCGTTACAAGTGAGTGTAAAACACGGCTTCATACCACAAATTCATCACACAAACATCATCGAGGTGAAACATCAGAGGGATGATCAGTGACGAATTTGTCATTTTTAAAGCTCACAAACTTTACAAGCTGCCTCACGAGTCAGGAAATACCAGCTCAAATGTGAAAAAATTAATCATAAATAGTATGAAATTAACTTGAATTTGTTTCATAGAACGGCATGTTTGAAGGTCTCTCATCTTAAACAGAATTTGAAAAGGATGCACAAAGGAAATTTATTAATCAAGCATCACATTCATCCTACTGTGTAACTCCAACATTATTTATCTTCTCAGCTTTAGCTTATGTAGTTCTGTTTGCTATCTTTTATTATCTGTGATGTGAAAAGTTTCTGGTTTCTTGGATCCAAAACATCGACACCGTCAGCGAAAAGGCCCAGCAGAGGATGAACTTCCTGTTTCGGAGCTGCTGGTCCAGTTTTATACGACCGTCGTGATTCAGTCTGTTCTCTGCTCATCCATCAGCGAGGAGCCACCGAACAGGACGGGAGGCAAACAATCAGCACTGCAGAGAAAATCATCAACCTGCCCCCCCCCATTCAGGACCGATACGTGTGCAGAGTCCAGAAACGGGAAACATCACACCCGGGACGCACCCTGCTCCAGCTCCGGGCGCCAAAACGAACCAACAAGCAGACTCACGAGCAGCTTCTTTTGTCAGCCTGATGAGCAGATAACAGGCAAACAATCACCGAACACCGGGCCTGTAAATAACACACCAATTATTTCAATACACAGTTTTTATCATGAAATACCATCACTCACACACAAATCTACACACACACCTCTGCACCACTGTCTACATCTGTTAACATTCGTACACACACATATATATATACAGACTGTCCTGCCTGTTGTCCTTGAATCTGTGTGTGTGTGTGTCTATTTCTGTCTTTGTACATTGAGACCAACAAAGAAGCAGAGCATGTGTTCACATGCGTGGCCAATAAATCTGATTCTGATCTGGATAAACATGTTTTTTTGTGGCCTGTGACGTTAAACTTGTTCACTTTGGGGTGAAAATTCTTCCTTCGTCACCTGAACGGACCCTCAGTTTGTCACTCAGACAGCCTGCAAACTAACTTTTCCCACTTCCCTCTCTGGCAGGTTGAGTCTGCGTCTGGGCAGGGATTCAAACCGACCACCCTGTGGGAGCTGGCAGGCAGGCTGCCGCTGCTGCTGCCTGGCTCAACAGGCGCCGGTTCAACTCCCCGAGGCGGAGCTGCAGCCACGCCGGAGACCGCTGCGGATTGTGGAAAAGCTGCCAGGTGAAGTCGAACTCGCACGATGAGGTGAAAACAAACCTGTGAAGAGCGAGAACTCGTTTCCTCATTTTAAAACATTTTCACTGGATCCCTTCAGTCCGTACTCGTTTTACAACATCACCGTTTCTCCATCCAATCTCCCCGAGAATCAGACAACTCA